>JAENPR010000745.1:0-316212 GCA_018135685.1 Themeda triandra
AAACAAAACAAACTCTCTGAATTAAGATGGTGGTTTTGTGACGGTGAGAGACTTTGAGGCATCCTGAATGTGTTTACCTATCTTCGTCCTCTTGCACGGGTGAACAAGCACACTTTATTTAGCTTTCGAATGCTATATTTCTATTAGTCTAAGAGCATCTCCAACAACTTTGTAAATTTCACTTGGTATATTTTGCGTTTTAGCAACTTAAAGTAAATTTTTAGCAAGTGAAAAAATGAGTCATCTCCAACAACTTGGTATTCCAACTTGGTAAAACTAAAGGATGACGAGATGGGACCCGCATGTCATTGCCTCCACTTGTAAGAACAGAACACTGGCGTTGACCGGCGGGATGAAAATTTTGACTCGCGATTTCTCGACAACAGCTGCACCAAATCGGATGAGGTTTGATCCCTACGCGATCGTAACGAAAAAGCAAAACTTTGAGTATTTCCCATCAAAATATTGAGCACCGTAGGTACGGGCGATTGTACTGGTATCGGCGATCGTACTCGAGAACGGGCGCTGCCTCCTTGATCATACTGGAACGGCTGCCTCCGCGATCGTGCGAACGAGGGCGCTGCCTCCGCGGGCGGCGTCTTGGCTCCTGTACGGACGAGCGACGGGGCGAGCGGCCTCCGGTGCGGACGAGCGACGGGGCGAGCGGACGATACCCGCGGTCTCCGCGCGCGGATATATCCGCGCGGCACTGGTTTTAGCCTGAGTTTGGAAAAATATGCACCTAGTTTCCAGTTGTTGGAGAGGGGTTTTTGAGATTTTGTCCAATTTATAAGAATACAAGTTAGTTTAGCAAGTTGTTGGAGATGCTCTAATGAAATAGAGTCCCGGTTCAACATAAATAAATCGATACACCTAGCTAGACACTACTAGGACAGATGGAGTAGATCTTAGGACAACATAAGATATTGTATCAAACAAATTGACTACATGAGTCGCACTCTCCTTATTTAGAATAGAGTTAAATGCCTTGTAGGTCGATGAATTTGTCTAGATGTGCTATAGTATATGTTTATAAAAATTTGAGACTACATTTATATTCAAACTATCGGTTCATTGGAGGTCATCATACCTCCTCGGTGATATTTTGCCAAGCGGCAAGGCCCTTCCGTTAGTTTAAGAAGTTAACGGCGTTAAGTCAAATGTAAAATGATAATTTTGCATGCCTTGAGTGAAAAAAAAATTGGTGCAGAGTTCAATTTGTCATTGTTGAATTTTGAGAAATATTTCACATAGTTTAAGGTTGTCATAACTTCACAGAATAAATAATACATTGTTTATTTGTAATTATCACAACCTTAAACCATTCGAAATATTAATTCCTCCAAATTAAACATAGACAAAGTGAACTCTACATGTATTTTTACTTAGGGATAAAATGTTCATCGCACGCTTGGCTTAACACCAAGACTGCGTCAACAAATCTTTGAGACGAGATTGACGAAGTTACCACAAACTTGTCTCATTGTCAATGGGAACATTGGCCACCGAAACTGGATCGACAATTCCTTCAAGACAAGATTGATGAAATCACCATAAATGTTTTCACTATTGATGAGAACGTTGTTCTACCACTGAAAGTACAAAGCTCTAGAATATTAACTTCCACAGGAAGTTGAACTCGAGGACCTCATATATTATTAAGACTATTGTACCACTAAGCTATATACTCTTCGCAAATACTCCATATTATAATACTCCTCCGTCTTAAATTATGTCATCTCAACTTTTATGGAGAGTCAAATCATCCTAAGTCCGATCAAAATATAGAGAGAAGCTACACATGTTTATAACACCAAATAGATATACTATGAAAATATAATTGAAAAAATCTAATAATATTTATTGAGACATACTTAAGATATTTTGATTATGTAAGAAAGTTATAATAACTTATAATTTGGGATGATCGTATAGTAAGTTATTGCCATAAGCCACAAAAGCAAAGCAATGCAAATACTTGTCCATCTCTCTCCAAATCCCAAGATCTACTCGGGTTGTTTTGAAAAAGTGGTTTACGCTACTAGAATTTCAACTACTTCATATAGGAACATCTTAACATGGCGTGGATACTTGAGAAACACGTACTTTGATGCACCACTCTCGTGACAATCACTGGCTACCTGAAATTTGGGATGCTACCTGCCAACTCTTTCCTTGGCTGCAAGCGTGCAGCAGTATTGGCAAACCTGATACACAAGCCTCCCCGCGGAGACGACAGCGTGACATCAAAATCTCCTGCGAAGGGACGAGAAGAGGAGAGGAGAGGAGAAAGCTGATCGGAATTGGGTTGAGCAGCATGACGACACAGATAGGGACAGAGACCTAAGTTTAGTGCCCAGCTCCACTCTTGCAACAATGCATCACTACTTGATGCATATCCTGGAATTTTTCAATTTCTTATTCGTTTTTTTTTTTAGGAGAAATTTCTTATTCGTTTTTTGGAGAGGGGGGATGGAATTCGTTCGCTTAGAAAGAGACTTGTGTGTGATTTGGACGGTCACAAACATGTGATTTCTTTTTTCAGCGAAGGCCCACCCAACACATGAGACCAGGCTTGTATCGCATATTCCAAGCCCAGGTTACCCGATATATGTAGGCCACGGCGGTGTGTCGTCAAATAGCATGCGGCCCAGCTCAAAGTCTCAGATGTAGGAGCATGGATACAGGGGAGACCAACAGTTAAATGTGTGAAATTTGGCCTTTTTGGCATGCCAAATTGAGAATTCAGTTTAGGGAGTCACTATACCCATGGTTCGAACATCTTAGTTTATATTTCATTCATTTGTAAACTCCAATTGTGTTGTCATCAACAATCACCAAAAGGGGAGGATGGTAAGTGCAATCAAGACCTAATTTTTGTTTTTACAATGCTTGAAAATAATTCTCAACAGCTCCCAACGGTTCCCAATAGCTCTGCACTATAGTCACGTTTATCAATTTTATTTGTCCGAGGGCAGTATGGTCATTGTGCACCTCCTCCGCCCCTGTCCCCACTCCTGCCGAAGGGGTCACCTGCCCGGTCACCTCCACACGAGGGTGCCTTCGTGACCTCTGCCCCGCCGCCGCCGTGCCCTCGCCCTCTTCCTCGCACGCCCCGCGCCGCTGCGCTGCTCCGCCGTCGCCCTGCTGCGGCGGACTCCCCGCCCTGTCCCCCGCCGCCGCCTACACCCATTCGCCTTCATCGAAATCCCGGCCGGGCTCCATCACTACCATGGAAATCCTCTTCAACGAGACCTTAGGGAGCCTTTGCTGCGACGCCCCTGCACCACCAAGCATCAACCATCGCCGCCTCTCTATCCTCCATCTCAGCACTCACTGCCTCCTGTCCTCCTTCGGATCCGGTCCACGATCTTTGCATCGCCTCCTTCCTGACAGGTATTCACTACTCTATTCTTGATCTGAATCTACGCACCAGGCACCCACTATATAGATCATTTAAAGTAAAGCACGTATCTTTTTTTTTCCCTTTGGTACATTACTGCATTTTAGCATTTTTAATCATATCAAAGTATCATAGCAAACTTAATAGGGCCTGTTCTGATTTGGATTAGGAGAATGAGCTAACTTAGGATTGTGCTTATTTAGACACTCATATTTATGTGTGTTCTTTAGCTGCAGAATGAAATGGTAGACTTGCAGGCAATTAACTATTTTAATCTATCATGCCATAGTTTTGGTATTCATTGCAAATTTAGCACATTGCAGCAATGGTTTATGGTTGAGTTACAGCATATGGGGATAAGCAGTTGCACCTAGTGGGTAGTACATCATGCTAATAGCTTAATACACTTCAAGCTTTTTAACTATTGGTATTAGCAAATTTACAAGTCAGCACTCTTCCTAGGTCGTGTTGTTACACACTGAATCCTTGTTACAAGTCTGAAACTAGCATTTGGTGGATA
This sequence comes from Themeda triandra, assembly GCA_018135685.1. Lineage (NCBI taxonomy): Eukaryota > Viridiplantae > Streptophyta > Magnoliopsida > Poales > Poaceae > Themeda > Themeda triandra. The sequence continues at coordinate 3,924 of JAENPR010000745.1, forward strand.
GTGATATCTAGTTGATACATCTTGATTTGCATGTTCCCAGTAGTTCACGCTATTCACTACTGGTACTGGTGTGCCTTGGGTGATGTGCGAGGAGGATGCTGGATGCACCTGAAGTGGTACAGTAATCTTGCACTATGCCAATAACTCCATCTGCACCGTGTTATTTTTGGTCAATGGATGGTCAGATTAGGAAAATAACCGTCATGTGCTTCTGATAATGTGTCCAGAGGAACTTGTCCATTAATTCCTACTAAAAAATGATGTGATTTTGATAGTCCATTTGACTCCTAATAGATCTGTAATGCATTGTCTCCTAACAAGCCTTACAAGCCCACAATCTGGACTGAAGCTTGGAGTGGCTGGTAAGTTTTCTTTTTCCTTTTCTTTTTTGGAATGTTATTCTTTTTCATATTATTGCAAAAGTAGTATCCAATATTCATTGATGTCTTCGATCTCCATCTGGTTGTGCAGCTTTCCATGCAAACTACAATTTTCCTATACAAAAATTGTGTTCAACAATCAGCAATACAACCTGCCACCTTCGTCAATTAGCTTCCTTCGTGATTGCAAGAATGTACAGTTTTTAACAGTGGCACAGTAACTTTCTACAAGTGTGGCAAGCCTTTGTCTCTCAGTTTGCAGTTTGCAGGTCATGTCTACAGAGTCGCAAGGACAATGCAATTGCTGCACTCAGTGAACTCGAGAATCAGAAATGCATTTTAGGCTATATGGTTTGCAGTGTGTGCTGATGTGCATGTTATGCTTGCTCTTAGCTGTGCTACTTTCTCAGTTTAGATATTTATGTAATCTTGCAACAGATTGTGGAAGTGGTTGATGTTATTCATTATTCTTCATGTGTGTTGTTTCTATAAACTATTAAGAGCGCTCAGGACAGTATATCAGTTGAACCAATCATAGGCGTGGCACACAAAGGTTCCATGCACATCACAAAATCTGTCCACTAGTCGTTTTTCTTTTTCTGAGTATCTCTATTTGTGGCCCATCTAACGTTTTAGACCAATTTTTAATAGGCCAGAAAATTACAATCCTGTTTTTCCAAATTTCTAACCCCAACAATCCTCAACCGAGAGCCAAACCTTGTCTATTTTATAGCTCACCTAGATTGCTACGGCTGAATGACTTGGCGAGGTGGGACTACTTCTTGTGAGCACTACGCATTCAAACACAAGCACTCGTCGTTGGCCAGCACATGGGCCACGGCCGGCTAAAGCCCAGCTACATATCGTATACCCTTTGAGGCCAATCAAATTAAGTGCATGCTTAACCATGACCCACTAGCTTGTGGATTTCACCTCTATTAAGGGCCAAATGAGTTATCAACAACAAAGTGGTAGAACTTTAATTTCTCTTTTTAATCTATGGCTAGAACTTGTAACTAGTTTTTCTCTCTCGTACTAACTTCAAATGTGATGGTTTTTTCCCCTAAAATTTTCTAAAATCACGGTATATCAAGTTATCATGTTATTTGGTCATCTTTTTATGTGAAAATTTCAAATTTTGAATTAAAAAAATCAAACAACATATTGAAACATTAAATAATTTCGGACGAAGAATTAATGAACATAAAAGTTGTAGTACTCATCAAGATGTACAATTCTTATTTTGATTATTTTTTTATATAACAAAGTGAAAGTAACATTGTTCAAAAAAATTTACATATCTTACTTATAGTTTATAGAACCCTATGGAACCATATGGGAGATATGTAAAATTTATGAACAATGATAACATTGCTTTGTCGGATGAACAAATGACCAAAATAATATTGGAAAGTTAATAAACTTTGTAGTTGGCAACTTTTTGATTTGAAATCACGTTGTCATGGAAAAGTATGTATGGATTTTCTAAATTTTAAAATTCTAATTTTTCAAATGACCTCAGATGGAGAAACAACCAAAACAGAAATTATATATCTTGAGAAGTTATGAAACTTTATAGTTTACAATTTTTTGATTTGAAATCATCTTGTCAAGCAAAGTACGTTTTGAATTTTTTAAATTTGAAATACAAATTTTGCAAACGACCTCGGATGCAGAAATTACCAAAACGAAAGTTGTATATCTCAAAAAGTTATAAAACTTTATAGTTGGTAAGTTTTCATTTGAATTCGTTTATGTCCCTAAACGATCAATTTACACTTAGTTTGTAATAATATGTGGGGAACCAATATAAAAATAGATATAAGTAATAAAGGGGTGTAGTGGTAGAGGAGCGTATGTGTAAGCCCTAAGGTCCTGGGTTCAAATCCATCACTTGCGAAGTGTGTGAAAATTGTCTTATATTATTAATTTTTTATTTTTATTAATTTTTCTGCTATTTTTTATCCTGCTTTTGGATTTCCTTCCCAAATTTATTATTATTACTATTTGGTCATCCTGTTTTTGGATTTCCTAAAAACCACATCACTCTGTTTTACATCAGAGTCGCTTCTTTGATCCACAATCTGTTGCAAGATTACATAGATATTTAAACTGAGAAAGTAGCACATCTAAGAGCAAACATAACAAGCACATCAGCACACACTGCAAACCATAGCCTAACATGCATATCTGATTCTCGAGTTCACTGATCCTAAGCGTCAGTGCAGCAATTGCATGGTCTTTGCGACTCTGTAGTTGCCTATTGTCAAAGACATGCAAGGCCTGAAGCAGACTGCAAACTGAGAGAGGCTTGCCACCACTTGTAGAAAGTTTTCAGACGGGCTTATGTCAACACTGTAGAAATTAATAAGAGATTCTCGATACAAAAACATTCTCATCCAATGGAGCAGCTGCCAGAGAATCAACCTCCTCATCATACCTCTCCCCACATCATTGATGAGGCACTGTCTCCCCACATTTGCATTTGAGATGTCTGAATACCAACCTGCAGGGGCAAACGATTGTAATCACGTCATCATACAATCTGGGGAACAAATGAGGGGAAATGCAAGAAGAGGAGAATGTGCCATACTGAAAATAAGCACAATTGAAACTTATTGTGCCACTGTTAAAAGCTGTACATTCTTACAATCAGGAAGGACGCTAATTGACCAAGGTGCCAAGTTGTATTGCTGATTGTTGAACACAACTTTTGCATAAGAGTTAGAATTGTAGTTTGCGTGGAAAGCTGCACAATCAGATGGAGATCGGAAGACACCATTACAAAAAATAGAAGGAAAAGAGAGAACTTACCAGACACTCCAAGCTTCAGTAAGATTGTGGGCTTGTAAGGCTTGTTTGGAGAAAATGCATCACAGTAGAAACCGTTACACTTATTGATCTGTTAGGAGTCAAATCAAATTTCAAGAACTGATTCTACAAGACAGACATAATTGTAAAACAAAGCATATAGTACATAATCATCATAATTAAAATTAAGTGAGCTGACATTGATTTGATCTTGATCTTCCACGTGCTTGCAGGATATGCTCTGAGACTCAGTTTCCTTGTTACGGATTGTGTAACTAATATAATAGAATGTAAGCATTTGGATAGATATCAGAAGTGACACTATTTAGAACAGGGGATGATAGTGAGTGTGTACCAATCACCGGCCTTGCAGAAGACGCGCACGGTGGCTCAGACGCGATGCCAGGCACACGGTGGCCGTCTGCCAGCAAATCATGGGGGATGCTGACCATGGGTGGCAATGGGGAAAGGGTCGGACCACAGCAGGTTGCCGAGGAGGCCTTTGTCGTGCGCGTCGCGGAGCCTGGTGAGGCGGCGGATCTGTCCCACGCGGCGGAAGCGTGGGTCCGACTCCCCGAGGAAGACGTGCCTTCGAAGACGAAGACGGCGGTGGCGGAGGCGAACTCGTGGGGCTCGAGTACGGGGTCGCGCGGGCTTGCAGTCGAGGGCGACAGCCTCGAACCGGAAGCCGGGGAGGTCGTCCACGTCGACACTGGCTGCTAGAGGTCACCGAAGATGGAGATGGAGATGGAGATGGAGACGGCTGGACGGCGACGACGGAGTTCTGGACAACTACGGATGAACTCGATGAACCCTAAAGAAGATTTTTCATCTAAGAATATGTAGTACTTAATTCATACCCAAAACATTATTGTTACAAATATGAATGTCCCGTTTTACCCTTCATTAATAAAAAACTATAGAAAAACAATTACTACTCTTATATTTGGGGCTCTAATTATCGAGAATTTTTGAAGGTTTGTTGGGAGGCGTTAAGGCGTATAGATTCTTTGACAGCCCACCTAGCATGCATTAATGACTCAACGCGCCTTAACGCTCAACGGCTCTCGACGATTTAACCGTATTCGCCCACTAATCATGGACACTTTAAATATTTTCTTAATATTTTCCAACTGCTCTCAAGCATTGTAAAAAAGTTCATAATGATAATGATCGCATAATTAGAAAGTTTTTTTTTTTTGAAAACAATGAGATTTATCAAGTTGGCATACTTGTGAAAAAGTGACGGAGGATACTAAGTGATATGGTGGAGCCCCCAATTACAAATTGTTGCAAAAATAAACTCAAAGAAGGTTTAATTTCATTTTATATTTTGGTGGTAGGTGACAACCCTTGACAGTAAGACCGAGGTGACTTCGTAAATCTCAAAATATATTGTCTCAAACTTAAAGAGGTGCTCATAGGATAATTTTTATCATCTAATTTTACTTTGTAATGACTTTATTATCTAAAAAAATATTAATAAGCGTATATGAAAATAATTTTATTATATTCTCCCTCTTAATATAAATAAATTATGAATTGGGGACATGCCCCCTAGGCTCCTTGCCTCCGATATAAGCTTGCTATTCCCTTCCAAATTTTTTTTTACACTCGCTCTCCATCACATCAATCTTAGGCGTATCGTCGAACATTAAATATAGATAAAAATAATTAATTATATAATTTATCAGATAAGTTCGAAGTGAATCTTTTAAGCCCCGATTTATTTCCATAAGAATCCGAGTTTTCATTTTTTGCCACTTTGCAGACAACTCAAGGCTTATAAATTCATACATGTGGGATTAAAAGAAATCACCTAGGATGGATCCTTAAGCGAATAGAAGGCACTGATTTCCCTGGCTGGAATTTCAATTCCATTGTTTTTTCACGAGAGACCTGAAATAAGAGACATATTATATTAGAGAAAATTATATCAATAAATTATCTGATGGTACAAATTGTCGAAGGACACCTTGAATGCATCTTCATCTATATAGTCGCCCCTATGTATACTTGAAAGGAGTTAGCGAGGCCAAGCTCCTTTGACAAAATTTGTAAACCTTATGAAAATAGAAACAAATAATTGTTATAGCAACTATACAAATGCAATTTTTAAGAGTTAATTTCATAAACAGTATGAGCACTTTAAAAAATAGAGAGAAACTAGTTGTTCGATCCACTTTGTCATCTGAATAGAGAAAAACTCCATACCATCTTAAATGATCTCTACCACAAAGTAGGTCATGCACATCATATACTTTATTTTGATAGAAACTAGGGGAGGGGCGTGTGCCCCCTACCTCCGCAGTTGCTCAAATTTTAATATTTCATTCATATGTATGTTTATACACGTTGCAACATCCTAATTTGAATGAGCTTGTGCAACTGAAAAGCTTCTAAGCCCAAGATAATTTGCCTAAAAATCTACTCGCTACGATACTTTCTTGTTTTCTTTTTAATTTGTCCGTCGATGTGATTTTTTCGAAGAACCTGGAGGGACCGTAGTACCTATATATCGATGTGATTTACGGTGAGACAAAATATAGGTGAGAAAAAATATAGATGTTGATAGGAATCCATTTAAGGTAACATCCTATTTTATCGTACACATACAAAAAAGAAGTGGAGCAGGGGGGTATCTGTTGGCATCACTAGTTTGACATAAAATGGGTTGAGCATGAGTTAGATCATAAAAGTAAAGACTATTTTATATATTTTTATTGTTTTATGTGCAATCGGACTCTCACTTTTCTCTCTCATATTCTTGGACCCGTAAAATAGAACTATTTTATTCATACTAGTTGATAACTATTTTTTCTGTCCATGTCATAATAGCTAGCTATTAGTTGTTTGGGATGCTCTGATCGCGTGAGGAATTGCCAACTCAGCTCCGCCACCGTCCCTAGTACCCCGGCACTCTACCTACCTGTGGAGCCCATGCACCTACTCTACCTGCCTGATGATCAAATATCCAATGGCATTGTCGCCGCACTTGAGCAACTGCTGGACATCACTTGATGCACTCAGAAGAGTTAACAACGGCCGGTACTACTAGTCTACGACTGTACGAGTAACAAACGAAAAGGAGTCCCTACAAAAGACGAAGCATGCAATAGTTGCCGAGTTTCAGGTCCCTTGAGTCAGGCCACTTGTCTCATTGCCGCTCCAGCCCCCTATATTGTAACTAAATTTAATTGGTTTTCAAGTAGTGAAGTCAGTAGACATATGTTGGTTTTGCAAGCAGTGAAGTCAGTAGACATATGGCACATGATATGCCAACCAAATCTTTTTATTTGGCAGCATGAACAGCCGGAATCCATCGAATGCCAACTTTTAGCTGTTTTTGGTTGTGAGATCAGTGGATGGAATCACTCCAACCGCATTTTGGGGATCACTCCAACCCTTACTTTGTTTAGTTCTTCGGAAGACTGAGATGGGTCGGATCCATCCCGTTTTTTGGATGGATGCATTCAAATAGAACATGGATATGGATACCTTCGCACCGAAATGGTGAGGTTACCCTCGTGGGACCCGTGTGTCATGGTTGTGGGGTCACTTTGTCATTCTCTAATTTCTATTTTTTTCTCACCTTATCTTCTTCCTCGGTTCTCCCATTCGCGAGCACACCGACTCCGCATCCTCGTCGGCGGGCGGCGCTCCTCCCGCTCGCCACGGCACCCACGCCGGCGGCCACGAGCGCATGGCGGCGCGGGCCACGAGCGCGCGAGAGTCGGGGCGCCCAGGGCGGCCCAAAGGCCTTGAGAGCGCGCGGCGCGCGCGGTGCTCCTCTTTTCCTCTTCCATTCCCACCTCCTAGACCCCACGGCCACGGCGTCCGACGGCCATGGCGCACCTCCCCGCCGACGACCCACCTCCCCCGCGCCCCGGTGACCCTAGTAAGGTCGAGATGGCGGACTAGAGGGTGAATAGTCCTTTTTCAAACTAATCGCTCCGCTAACCGATATAAGTGCGGAATTAAATCTATCGGCCTAGCCAAGACTTCGCCCTCTAACTATCACTCTAGATGCACCTTGTAAAAGATCCTAAACAAGAAGACAAGGTGCCAATCTAGCTAGGTGCACACAAAACATGTCTAGCTTGCAAGGTCACACAAACCTAAGCAACTAGTACTTTGTAAGCGGGTGTGCACCTACACAATTCTAATGAGCAAAAACACAAAGCCAAACCTAAGCTCACTAGTTGCTCAAGGACAAAGCTACACAAGCCAAACCCAAGAGCTCAAACTTACTTAACTACACAAGCTAAGCAAGGCAAAGTACTCTACTTCTAGCTACACAAGCAAGAAGGTGATTAACAAGCTACACAAGCTAACTAACCACTAGAGCAACTACACAAGCTATACAAGAATGTAAGGAAAGTAAATACAAAGCTTGTGAAAGAGATTGCAAACCACCGCGAAGTGTGGACACAAGATGACTCGGCGATTTTTCACCAGGTTCACTTGGTTGCCCCCAAGCTACGTCCCATTGTGTCGACCAACACCTTCGGTGGTTCCTCCCGGTCTTTTCACCTAGATGGTTCTCCGGTGTGACCCTCAAGTCACTTGCCCCTCAAGGCACGCCCCGCAAGGCACCGCAAGACACCACTCTCAAGCGAGCCCCTCAAGGCACCGAGCAAACCCACACACTCAAGGGTGGTAACTCAATGACACGCGCAATCCAATAGGGCTACTCTTCGCGATCCCCGCGAGGTGAGTACCGACCTCTCACAATCTCTTCTCCGAGCACCGTATCTCCACGCGTGCTACCACGGAGCCTCTCTTGCCACCAAGCCGTCTAGGAGGTGGCAACCTCCAAGTAACAAGCTCTCCGGCTTGCAACACAACCACCTAGTGCCACAAATGCAATCTCACAAAGCACTCGCACTAGAATCGCTCTTCTCACACTATCGGATGGTCACTACCAAACATATGTGAGTTAGAGGGCTTCCAAGCACCACCACACAAGGCAACATAGCCGGGCGTGCTCGAACCGGCCGGCCTCCGGCCAAGACTCATATTTATAGCCCCAAGGGCTGAAAGAGCCGTTGCCACCTCGGGCAACCGACTTACTGCGCGGACGCGTCCGCCCCACCGCCGGACGCTCCACCCGCGTCCGGCGCACCACGATGCGCCACGTGTCCTAGCCGTTTGAACCCGACCGTTGTCGCCCTAACGGCTAGTCCCAAAGCGCTTCAGAAACCCGCGGGCCGGACGCGTCTCGCCCAGCCGCCGGACGCGTCCGCGGCTCTCACGCAGGACCGCCCCGCCACGTAGAGCCGCCGGACGCCAAATCGCGGTGACGCTCGCCCGAGTCCGCCGCTCGCGTCCGGCGCGCGTCGCGGGCGTGCTCGTGGCGCTCGGCACGAGAAGTTTCACGGTCCGGAGTCCGGCGTGCGCCCGGACGCCTCCTCGCGTCCGGCGCGTTCAGCGACGCCGAGCGCCCGCCCACGCCAACCTTCCACGCGCCCCGGACGCGTCCGCCCGCTTCGCCGCTGTAGCGTCCGGGCCGCCGCGTCGCGCTTGTAAATCCATGATTTACAGCCCGTCAAAAATCTTCTCCACCATGCTATCCAACAAGTATACCAACTTGACCACCATAGATAGCATGTTTCCAACAACAATTTGCATCCGGCGCAATGGAAAATATGCTTCCAATTTTCCCGCGCCCGAATCCCGCCGCAAGCTCGGCGGGAGGGAGAGAGGACCAAGCCCAACTCAACCCTACAAACCACAGCGCGAACAAACGCCACCTTTGTAAATGTGCCAACACCACCAAGTGTACAACTCCATGTGCTTGTGTGTTAGCATTTTCACAATCATTTTCAAAGGATTTTCTCTTCAACTCACCACGCCACTCGATCCTAGCACATCGCAATGTTAGATCGCTCAAGTGGCACTAGATGACCGATATGCAAACAAGATTACCCCTCTTGATAGTACGGCCATCTATCCTAAATCCAGCCAAGTACTTCTCTACTCAACCTTAGACCGGTGAAATGAAATACCCTAGGTTATACCTTTGCCTTGCGCATTTCCATCTCCACCGTCTTCCTCCATTGTGCCAATGCAACAACATGCACCGACACGATCATCAAATGATATGATCCACTTCATATCATCATGTGACACTCTTGGTCCATCGATCTTGACCTCACTTGCTCTTCACCGTTGCGTCGGTCCATCGGCGCCAAGTCTGCCCAAGCTTCACCATCGCATGGTCCTTGGCTTGAGCCTCAACTTGCTTTCACACTTGCAACCGGTCCATCAAGCCAAGCCTCATCTTGATCTTCACCTCTTGGTCACATGACTCCAAGTCATGTCTGTAAGGTCCTAGATGGCTAGAGGGGGGGGTGAATAGCCTATAAAAATTTCTACAAACTCACTAAGCAAACTTCGTTAGATACACAAACGGCGGAAAGCAAGTTATGCTTAGCCTACTAGATGTTGCAAGCCTCACATCCAAGCAATTCTAGTAGGTGATCACTAGTACACACAAAAGCTACCACTAGTGATCAAGAGTTCTACCCACTCGGATTTAGTCTACACAAGAAGTGGTTCCCGACCGACCACACAAGCAATTCTACCCACGGGATTTAGTCTACACAAGATGTGGTTCGACCAGGCCACGCAAGCAATTCTACTTTGCAAGAATGTAAACAAAGTAATACAAGAGAGGATGAGACTTGTTATACCGACGCGTCGAGTCGAGGTTGCCAATCACCAAGAGAATGAGCAATCGATCACAATTGGCAACACACAATCGATGACAACCAATCACTTAGGGAGACAAGGATGAACACAATTGTTTTTGTTACACCGGTGTTCACTTGGGCACCGCAAGCTACGTCGCGGTTGTGTCGACCAACACCTAGATGGTTCCTCGGTGTGACCCTCAAGTCACTAGCCCCTCAAGGCTCGCCCCGCAAGGCACCGCAAGACACCACTCTCAAGCGAGGTACTCAACGACACGCGCAATCCACTAGGATGCTCTTCGTGATCCCCACGGTGAGCTCAAGCCTCTCACAATCAACCGGAGGTGGCCAAGAACAATCACCTTCTCTTGCCAACGCCTCAACAATCTCCAAGCCGGCTAGGAGTGGTACTCTCCAAGAGTAACAAGAAATCCACCGGCTAAACCACCCCACAAGTGCCACTAGAATGCTCTCAAGCAATGCAATGCACTAGGTGATCTCTCAATCTCACTTTGGATTCACAATCAAGCAAGAGAGATGAGAGGAGAGTGTTTCTTCAGCTCAAAAGATGAATGAATGAGTTGGGAGAGCCAAGAGGGGAGAAAGCGGCCTCCCATCTATTTATAGCCCAAACTCTTCAAACTAGCCGGTGCCCCCTCGGGCGACGATTTTCAACGCCGGACGCGTCCGCCCATGAGCCGCGACGCGTCCGGCGCTTCGCCAGCGGCGCCCGACCGTTAAGCGCCGCGGCTAACCGCGATGCCGCCACGTCGGCGTCCGCGCGGCGTCCGGCGACGTACGTCCCCGCGTCGGCGCCGCGTCCGGCCCAATGCCGTGCTCGGAACTTTTTCGAGTCCGGCGTGCGCGGACGCGTCGCCGCAACGATCCGCCGCTTGAGCCACCAGCACCGCGCCGTCTTCCACCGAGCGCGGACATTTACCGAGAGAACCACGCCAGCGTCCCGCGCGCGTCCGCCCGCGTCGGCGTGGCGCTCGGCCGACGGCCGAAAACCCGAACTTTACGGGTCGGCGTCCGCCGCCGCCGGACGCGTCGCCCGGGCGTCCGGCGCCTCTGCCCGGGGCGCAGCCTCCGTCTTTTTCGTCGCCGTGCCGTGACACCAACTTCTCCAACATGCTATCCAACAAGTATACCAACTTGAACAACGGAGATAGCATGATTTCAACCAAATTTTGCATCCCGCCGCAATAGAAAATATGCATCCATTTTCCCCGAAAGCGCCGAATCCCCGCCTCACGGAGCTCGGCGGGAGGAAGAGAGGGACCCAAACCCATCTCTACCACCGCAAACCACAGCGCGCCCAAACGCCACCTTTGTAAATGTGCCAACACCACCAAGTGTACATCTCCATGTGCTTGTGTGTTAGCTTTTCACAAACATTTCCCAAAAGTTAGGTTAACTCACTAGGCCCTACATGCAATGCACTTCATGAATTCACCTAGTGGCACCCGTCGTCGAATTGCCGATAAGACTTCCCCTCTTAATAGTGCGGCTATCGATCCTAAACCACTCACACCCTCTATGGTGTCTTGAGTGCAAAACGAAATGGCCCTATCGGTTATACCTTTGCCTTGAGCCCATTTTGTTCCTCCAAATGATATGAACGCTTCACACCATCATGTGACCGTCTCGATCCATCGATCCGACTTCACTTGCCCTTCACCGTGCATCGGTCCATCGGCGCCTAGTCTTGCCCGAGCTTCACCATCGCATGGTCCTTCACTCCGAAGCCTCGACTAGCCCTTCACCTTCAACACCGGTCCATGGAGCCAAGCATCGTCTTGATCTTCATCTTTGATCACATGACACGTGTCATGCTTCATATTCAATATGCTCATCATGTGGACAACCTTTCTCTAAATCAACCACTTAGATAAACAAGGTTAGTCCTAGGTTTCATCAATTAGCCAAAACCAAACTAGGGACTTTCAATCTCCTTTTTGGTAATTGATGACAACCTCAACAAAGATGATTTTATAATAAAGATTTTGAACTTGTCATACTTGTCCAATCATTAAGCTCACAAGAAGAATTTTGGACAACTATAGCAAGTTCGGTTTTGTAGTATTGCTCCCTACATATGTGCATAGAGTTTGGATTTGAAGCTTTGCACATATGCATGGATAAGTGTGGGGAGAGTAATTCTACCAAAATGATGCTAGGTGTAAGAAATGGACCTTTGAAGCGTGATACCAATCGGAGTTGCAATTTACACCATCCTTAGCACCATGAAGTAACTAGACATCCATCAAAAACTCAAGAACCCCGTGAGATCAACATTATAAGCAAAGTTCTTGAACCACTTGTAAAGCAAGGGGAGTCTAGTTACAACCTATGCATGCTAGTAGATCATTTCATCAAACAAGTTCTATACTAGCATTGCACCACACAAGCAAGGAGACACTACTTGTATAAAACTTTAAAACTTGTGTGCATCAAAATTTTATTTACCCCTTTATCATGTTCAATCATCTTTTCTCCCCTTTGTCAACAATTGCCCAAAATGGGATCAATTTGTGGAGAGAAAAGGACTTTGATGGAGTAAACAAAACTTTAGTCAAAATTGGTTCAATCTAGACCACTTGCCAAAGACATTTAATTCGGTTTGAACCAAAGACAAGCTTCTTCACACCTCATGACAAGGGTTATCTTGCCTATGTTGAATTAAACACTTGTAGCAAATATTCTAGATTCAACACTAGGATTGCAAGCCCACAATTATGTCATATGTCACCACTAGATCAAGCAAAGCAAAGAAGCAATAGTGGTAAACATATATACATCAAACACATTTGATTTATCATGAATGCTCCAAATGCACCTTGTATGTCTACATGTGCTACCACAAGTATAATCCTAAGCATGAATGACATGTCAACCAATGGTACCTTGCTTTGTCGAAGGAGAGGCATGTCAAGTAGTGGTGGGGTGCATTCAACACATGTTTGAGAAGTCAAGAATGTTCAATTCATTCCTTAGCTTGCAAAACCTTCTTTCATCAAGTGGCTTGGTGAGGATGTCGGCAAGTTGATCATCGGTGCCACACTTTCAATGGAAATGTCACCCTTTTGTTGATGATCTCTTATGAAGTGATGCCTTATGTCAATGTGCTTTGTTCTTCCATGTTGAACCGGGTTTTGTGTCATCTTGATTGCACTCTCATTATCACAAAATAATGGCACATTCTTGAAATTGATGCCATAATCCTTCAAAGTTGACTTCATCCAAAGCAATTGTGCACAACAACTCCCCGCACTAACATATTCGGCTTCGGCGGTAGAGATTGCCACACTATTTTGTTTCTTTGAGGACCATGACACAAGTGATCTTCCAAGAAGTTGACATGTACCACTTGTGCTCTTTCTATTGATCTTGCAACCACCATAGTCGGAGTCCGAATATCCAATCAATTCAAACTTTGACCCCTTGGGATACCATAGTCCAACATCTCTTGTTTGCTTCAAGTACCTCAATATTCTTTTTACGGCGCGTGAGATGACTCTCTCTAGGTGAGGCTTGATATCTAGCACACATGCAAACACTAAACATGACATCCCCTTGATGCGGTGACATAGAGTAGGCTTCCAATCAATGACCGATAATCCTTTTGATTCACCATATTGCCATCATGATCACTATCAAGATTCCCATTGGTGCCCATTGGAGTTGAGATTGGCTTTGCATCTTGCATTCCAAACTTCTTCAACATGTCCCTTATGTATTTCCCTTGACTCACAAATGTCCCATTCTTCAATTGCTTGACTTGAAGACCAAGGAAATAGCTAAGTTCACCAATCATGGACATCTCAAACTCTTTTGCCATCATTTCACCAAATTCTTCACAATATGCTTGATTGGTTGATCCAAAGATGATATCATCAACATAGATTTGCACAATGAAGAGATCATTACCAATCTTCTTGGTGAATAGAGTAGTATCAACCTTGCCCATAATGAACCCCTTGGAGTGAAGAAAAGTCTTCAATCTCTCATACCATGCTCTAGGTGCTTGCTTCAAGCCATACAAAGCTTTCTTTAACTTGTACACATGGTTGGGCTTCTTCTCATCTTCAAAACCGGGAGGTTGCTCAACATATACTAGCTCATTGATGATCCCATTGAGAAATGCACTCTTGACATCCATTTGATATAACTTGATATTGTGGGCACATGCATAAGCCAAGAGTATCCTTATTGCCTCCAATCTTGCCACGGAGCATATGTTTCATCATAGTCAAGACCTTCAACTTGAGTATAGCCTTGTGCAAGTAGTCTTGCTTTGTTTCTAATCACAACACCATCTTGATCTTGCTTGTTCTTGAAAACCCATTTGGTTCCAATGACATTGTGATCCTCCGGCCTCTCAACTAACTCCCACACATCATTTCTTGTGAAGTTATTGAGCTCTTCTTGCATTGCCATGATCCAATCGGCATCATCCAAGGCTTCCTCAACTTTCTTTGGCTCTTTGGTTGACACAAATGATGCATATTCACAAATCATAGCCACTCTTGATCTTGTTTGCACACCACTTCTAATATCACCAATAACACTATCAATTGGGTGATCTCTTGCAACGTGTTGTGGTTGTAGCACTTGCACTTGATTGCTTGAGCTTGGTTGATCACTTGACTTGTCTTCATTTGATGAACTAGCACCATGATCTAGCACTTGAGCATTGCTAGCTTGCCTCAATGGAGAATTGAGCACTTCATCTTTATCATCTTGCACAACAACCACTTGCTTTGCTCTAATCTCCCCAATGTCCATGTTCTTCATAGCTTCAACCAATTGAGTTCCACCAACATCTTCTAGATTCTCATCTTCATCTTGTGACCCATTGGTTTCATCAAATTGCACATCATGGACTTCCTCTCTAATGCCACTTGAATTGTTCCAAACTCTATAAGCTTTGCTTGTAGTTGAATAACCGAGTAGGAACCCCTCATCACATCTCTTTTCAAACTTCCCCAATCTAGTGTCCTTTCTCAAGATGTAGCATTTGCAACCAAATAGTCTAAAATAGCCAATGTTGGGCTTTCTTCCATGAAGTAACTCATATGGGGTCTTCTCAAGCAAAGTATGACAATAGAGCCTATTAATATAGTAGCATGCCGTGTTGATTGCTTCATCCCAAAATGATTGACTAACATTGTACTCATGAAGCATTGATCTAGCCATATCAAGCAATGTTCTATTCTTCCTCTCAACTAGGCCATTTGATTGTGGAGTGTACTTGGCCGAGAATTGATGACCAATGCCATAGTGATCACACAATTCTTCCATTCTTGTATTCTTGAACTCACTCCCATTGTCACTTCTCACTTTCTTAATTCTCATGTCAAACTCATTGTGAACTCTAGTGAGAAAGGTTTTGAAGGTGTCATACACTTCACTCTTGTCACTAAGAAAGAATACCCATGAGAATCTTGTGAAGTCATCCACTATGACAAACCCATATTTGTTGCCACCAATACTTGTATATGTAGTTGGGCCAAATAGATCCATGTGCAACAACTCAAATGCCTTGCATGTGCTCATTATACTCTTCTTTGGATGTGAGCTACCAACTTGCTTCCCGGCTTGACATGCACTACACAACTTGTCCTTCTCAAATACAACATCTTTCAAGCCTTCAACAAGATTGTGTTGTGTGAGCTTCTTCAATTGTTTCATGCCAACATGCCCAAGCCTTCTATGCCAAAGCCAACCCAAACTTGATTTTGATATCAAACATGTTGTCAAAGAAGCTTCACTAGTGTTGAAATCAACAAGATAGAGATTCTCATATCTAAAGCCTTTGAACACCAAGTTGGAGCCATCAAGAGAAACTACCTCAACATCATTTGCCCCAAAAATGCACTTGTAGCCTCGATCACAAATTTGTGCCACGGAGAGAAGATTGAAATCAAGCTTTCAACTAGCATCACATTGGAGATACTCATGTCATTTGATATTGCAATCTTGCCCAAACCAACAACCTTGCCTTTCTTGTTATTGCCAAAAGTAATTGACTCAATGCCACTATCATTCTTCTCAATTGAATCAAACATTCTTGATGTGCCGGTCATGTGTTGAGAACACCCACTATCAATAATCCAATGCCTTCCTCCCGCTTTATAATTCACCTACAAGCAAATCAATGAAGCTTAGGTACCCATTTTTGCTTGGGTCCTTGTAGGTTAGTGACTAAGCTCTTTGGTACCCAAATTGCCTTCTTCTTCGGGCCAACAATGGGTGTACCAACAAACTTAGCTTGCACACCTTTCACGCCCTTGGTAAGCACATAACAAGAATCAAAAGATATAGCATTGTCAAGTTTCTTGTTTTGTTGCTTCTTGTTGCAATTTTGCTCTAGGTGCCCAACTTGCTTGCATCTATAGCAAAACCGACCATTGCTCTTCACAAAGCTAGGCTTTGGAGTTGCAAAGGCCGACTTGCCCTTCTTGGGGTTATAGCCCAATCCCTCTTTGTTAAGAGAGAACCTTTGGCTACCCAAGCACTTTAGCAAGCGGGCCTCACCACCATAGGCTTTGCCTAGGGCATGAGTGAGCTCATCCACCTCCTTCTTGAGGGTCTCATTCTCTACCATTAGTGTAGCATCACAAGTGAAGCCATCACTAGTAGTGGAGATAGAGTCGGTGGTGGTGGTGGATGATGTGCTACAAGAAGGGTTAGCATTTGTCATGATGATAGGTTGATAAAATGACTCATCAATGATGTCACAAGTAAGGCCTATATCACATGATGCAACCACCACTTTCTTTGCTTGTTGCTCAAGTAGAAGTGAGTGAGCCTTTTCAAGCTTAGAATGAGCATCACCAAGTTTCTCATGGTCTACCACTAGACACTCATGAGTGGTCATAAGCTCACCTAGGGCTTTCTCAAGTATTTCTACTTTCATTGAAAGCTTCTTGCACTCCTTCTCCTTGGCAATAGCTATATCTCTAGTTTCTTGCATCAAATCATATAATTGATCCTTAGTCGGTTCATCATCATCATCAACATTATCAACATCGTGAGTATATTCCATCTCACTATCATCATCACTATCATCATATTGTACCTTTGTTTCCTTGGCCATGAACCATGATGGTGATGTAGAGAACAATGAAGACTTCTTGTTGATGGCGATGGAAGCCATAGCCTTGTTGCTTGAATCTTCATCTTCATCATCATTGTCACTTTCCCAAGTGACCACAAATGCACCATTCTTGCCCTTCTTGAGTGTCATTTTGGCCTCATGTTTCTTCTTCTCAAACTTGCCCTTGTTGTAGTTCTTCTTCTTCTCATATGGGCATTCGGCTTGTAGATGCTCGGTGCTATCACAATTGAAGCACTTTCTTGGTTGCTCTTGCTTCTTGAAGTTGTTTCTCTTGAAGCCTCTTCTCTTGATGAACATGTGTCCCATCTTCTTCACCAAAGAGCAAGTACCTCATCATCAATCTCAAAGTCACAATCTTCCTCATTGTTTTCTTCTTCTTCAAAGATTTGTGCTTTGCCCTTGGAGGATGTGGCTTGGAATGCCATGGTCTTCTTCTTCTTCTCTTCCTCCACCTTCTCATCATCTTGTTCAAACTTGTCATATGTCAAGACTTCAACAAGCAAATCATTTGGCTTCTTATTCTCAAGCCCATCTCTTTGTAGCATTAGCTTCAACATCTTGAAGCTCTTCGGCAAGCAAATCAAGAACTTGTGACAAAAGTCTTCATCTTTTGTCTTGTGCCCCAAACTCTTGAGATCATTCACAATTACTTGTAGACGATGAAACATTTCAATGATTGTTTCATCCTCCTTCTTCTTGAAGTTCTCGAACTCACTCTTGAGTCCATATAGCTTGGCACTCTTCACAACCTTGGTGCCCTCATAGGTCTCACCCAACCTAGTCCACACTTCACTTGCAAGCTCCAAATCCTTGATTCCCTCAAACACTTTCGTATCAATGCCATTGTATAGGGTGTTGAGAGCCATTCTATTGCATGTGATGTTGGCTTTGTCTTCATCGGTGAGATGATCATTATCAAGTATGGCATAATCAAGCAATGTAACTTGCAACACTCTCTCTTGTATCGAACCAAGATACATGATCATCTTTCTCTTCCAATGGTCAAATGAGCTAACTCCATCAAACATAGGCGGTTTGCCCCCAACATGGTTGAACACAATTTGAGCCATCTTAACACCGTAGGATGTTAAGCCTTGCACTAAAACGGTGACCTCGGCTCCGATACCACTTGTAAGGTCCTAGATGGCTAGAGGGGTGAATAGCCTATAAAAATTTCTACAAACTCACTAAGCAAACTTCGTTAGATACACAAACGGCGGAAAGCAAGTTATGCTTAGCCTACTAGATGTTGCAAGCCTCCTATCCAAGCAATTCTAGTAGGTGATCACTAGTACACACAAAAGCTACCACTAGTGATCAAGAGTTCTACCCACGGGATTTAGTCTACACAAGAAGTGGTTCCGGCCAGGCCACACAAGCAATTCTACCCACGGGATTTAGTCTACACAAGATGTGGTTCCCGACCGACCACGCAAGCAATTCTACTTTGCAAGAATGTAAACAAAGTAATACAAGAGAGGATGAGACTTGTTATACCGACGCGTCGAGTCGAGGTTGCCAATCACCAAGAGAATGAGCAATCGATCACAATTGGCAACACACAATCGATGACAACCAATCATAGGGAGACAAGGATGAACACAATTGTTTTTGTTCACCGGTGTTCACTTGGGCACCGCCAAGCTACGTCACCGTTGTGTCGACCAACACCTAGATGGTTCCTCGGTGTGACCCTCAAGTCACTAGCCCCTCAAGGCTCGCCCTGCAAGGCACCGCAAGACACCACTCTCAAGCGAGGTACTCAACGACACGCGCAATCCACTAGGATGCTCTTCGTGATCCCCACGAGGTGAGCTCAAACCTCTCACAATCAACCGGAGGTGGCCAAGAACAATCACCTTCTCTTGCCAACGCCTCCAACAATCTCCAAGCCGGCTAGGAGTGGTACTCTCCAAGAGTAACAAGAAATCCACCGGCTAAACCACCCACAAGTGCCACTAGAATGCTCTCAAGCAATGCAATGCACTAGGTGATCTCTCAATCTCACTTTGGATTCACAATCAAGCAAGAGAGATGAGAGGGAGAGTGTTTCTTCGGCTCAAAAGATGAATGAATGAGTTGGGAGAGCCAAGAGGGGGAGCCAAGCCGGCCTCCCATCTATTTATAGCCCAAACTCTTCAAACTAGCCGTTGCCCCCTCGGGGCCAAATTTTCAAGGCCGGACGCGTCCGCCCCGAACGCGCCGACGCGTCACCGGCAGCGTTCGGTGCGGGCCGGCGAATATGCCGTTGGCGCCGCGATCAAGCGTGCCGCCACGTCGGCGTCCGCCCGGCGTCCAGGCGTGCGTCCGCAGCGTCCGGCGCCGCGTCCGCTCGCAATGCCGTGCCCGGAACTTTCATTCCGAGTCCGGCGTGCGCGGACGCGCACCGCGCGTCCGCCGCCTTGAGCCGAGCCACCGGCACGCGAAGTCTTCCACCGAGCGCCGGACCTGACAGGGAACCACGCCGCGTCCCGCGCGCGCGTCCGACCAGCGTCCGCGTGACCTCGGCCGACGGCCGAAAAACCGTAAACTTACGGTCGGCGTCCGCGCGCCGCCGGACGCGTCCGCCCGGCGTCCGCGCCTCGCGAGGCGCGGCCTCCGTCTTTTTCGTCGCCGTGCCGTGACACCAACTTCTCCAACATGCTATCCAACAAGTATACCAACTTGAACAACGGAGATAGCATGATTTCAACCAAATTTTGCATCCCGGCGCAATAGAAAATATGCATCCATTTTTCCCGAAAGCGCCGAATCCGCCTGTGCTCGGCGGGAGGAAGAGAGGGACCCAAACCCATCTCTACCCCCAAACCACAGCGCGCCCAAACGCCACCTTTGTAAATGTGCCAACACCACCAAGTGTACATCTCCATGTGCTTGTGTGTTAGCTTTTCACAAACATTTCCCAAAAGTTAGGTTAACTCACTAGGCCCTACATGCAATGCACTTCATGAATTCACCTAGTGGCACCCGTGCGTCGAATTGCCGATAAGACTTCCCTCTTAATAGTGCGGCTATCGATCCTAAACCACTCACACCCTCTATGGTGTCTTGAGTGCAAAACGAAATGGCCCTATCGGTTATACCTTTGCCTTGAGCCCATTTTGTTCCTCCAAATGATATGAACGCTTCACACCATCATGTGACCGTCTCGATCCATCGATCCTGACTTCACTTGCCCTTCACCGTGCATCGGTCCATCGGCGCCTAGTCTTGCCCGAGCTTCACCATCGCATGGTCCTTCACTCCGAAGCCTCGACTAGCCCTTCACCTTCAACAGGTCCATGGAGCCAAGCATCGTCTTGATCTTCATCTTTGATCACATGACACGTGTCATGCTTCATATTCAATATGCTCATCATGTGGACAACCTTTCTCTAAATCAACCACTTAGATAAACAAGGTTAGTCCTAGGTTTCATCAATTAGCCAAAACCAAACTAGGGACTTTCAATCTCCCCCTTTTTGGTAATTGATGACAACCTCAACAAAGATGATTTTATAATAAAGATTTTGAACTTGTCATACTTGTCCAATCATTAAGCTCACAAGAAGAATAAGAATATTTGGACTTTATGCTATAACATTTGGACAACTATAGCAAGTTCGGTTTTTTGGTGTATTGCTCCCCCTACATATGTGCATAGAGTTTGGATTTGAAGCTTTGCACATATGCATGGATAGAAGTGTGGGGAGAGTAATTCTACCAAAATGATGCTAAGGTGTAAGAAATGGACCTTTGAAGCGTGATACCAATCGGAGTTGCAATTTACACCATCCTTAGCACCATGAAGTAACTAGACATCCATCAAAAACTCAAGAACCCCGTGAGATCAACATTATAAGCAAAGTTCTTGAACCACTTGTAAAGCAAGGGGAGTCTAGTTACAACCTATGCATGCTAGTAGATCATTTCATCAAACAAGTTCTATACTAGCATTGCACCACACAAGCATTGCATATTGAAGTATAAGAACTTATGCGAATGCAAGCAAGCACATGAATATGCACATATCAAATACCCAATCAAACAAGTTCATGAGCTTACTTTACTTGTGTGTTCTTGTCCAAGAATTTTGATCCTCTCCATTTTACAATGTTGCTCCCTCTTGATCCATGTCCATTTTCTACTCCCCTTTGTATGCTTCTTCGCATTCTCCCCTTTGTATGCTTCTAGCATATCTTTGTACAATTCTCTCCCATTTGTCATCAATGACCATAAAGGTATGCTGCAATACCACTTGTAAGATACCACATGTAAGAAAAATTCTCTTGATGCAAAGGATTGGAACTAGGGGTTGATGGTTGAGTCTTGAATCTTCATTTTTGATGGACAACACCATATGTTGGAATGACACCACTTGTAAAATCCACATGTAGTTGCAAGGAATCCACTTGTAACTATGCATTGGGCACTCCCCTTTGTCATAGCACCAAAGATACTACATGTAGGTCACTTGAAGTTTCTTTGTCTCTAATACCGATGAAGTGGGGCTCTCCCCTATGACAAAGCATGAGTCAAACCAATCAGCAAACAACTTGTCGGTGAGGGTAGCTTCTCTTGATTTGAATTGATCACTTTAAAGTTGAGGATCACTTGTGGAACCATCATCTTGATGTACTAGATATCACTTGAATGAAAACCATATGTACCATACCACTTGCAGGAACACCACTTGAAGATAGTGATAGACTAGACATTTCTTGCAAGAACTATCATTATGGTAACCACTTGTTGGATTTATCATGAATAACCAATTTTGAACTTGAAAACTTTCTTGAGCTTCTTTCTCTTTGACATGAACTAATATGAATCACTTATAAACATTCAAGTCCGGTTTGAACCAATGACAAGCTTCTTCACACCTTACTAGAAGGGTTATCTTGCCAATGTTGTACTTGAAATTTATATGCAATTCAAACTAGATCAAGTACTTGGGTTCATAGCGAACAAACTCATACTCATACCACTATAAATCAAACAATCAAGCAATAGTGATAGACTATGAGTTTAAAACATTTCATTGTTATGCATGATCCTAATAAGCATGTATATATGCACTAACCGCATAGTAAGGGATGAAATGATCATGCACAATACAATGATACCTTTGCTATGTTGGAGTAGAGGATAGTCACATAGATTCCAATTTCATTACTCCAATAGCAATGTGAAGTCCATTTATAAGCTTGATGAAGCCAATAGATACCATGATTGAATACCATGCTTCACCCATATGAGATGAAAACAACTTAAGATCAAGTGCACTTTCTTGCGATGTTGGCTTGCTTCTTTCTTGACTCTTGCTTGCATGAGAGAATACCACTTGTATGGGTACTACTTGTATTATTTCTTGACTTGTCATGTATTGCTCTCTATTTGGATGTTGCTTGCTTTCTTGATCAACCCTTTTGATTGCTTCAACCGAGCATCTCCAATAATCCTTAGATCACCACTTCCATGTTAGCCTTCCAAGTATCCAGCTTGGTTTACCCACTCATGGCCGGCAAGCCCCCTTGAGAGAGTGATCTCACCAAGAACTATCCTTGACACTCACTTGAATTGCCTTTCTTTGATTGATCCTTGGACTTGATATGATGAATCACTTGGAATCTTCTTTAAGTCCTTTTCTTTTTCTTGTTTAATACCAAAAGATCTTCAATATTCACTGGGACAAACCATCTTCATCTTGAGTTTGATCTGATCTTCAATTTGAGTACAAAGCGTGTAACAAATACACTCCACAATCAAATGGCCTTGTACTCATTATTCTTCATGCTTCTAGACCAATTCAAAACCAAACTTAGGTTCCTCAACCACTTGTAAACATGAAACCAACTTGAGGACCTTTCAATTTGAGTGACTCTTGATATAACCAATGATAGTCACTTTCTGGCAGATTCTGCCTCTTCAAAGAATAATTCATATCTCCCAATGTACAGCTCCAAATGCCATGAAATTTGGTGGAGATGTGCAACATTGAGTATACCAGTAGCTATAAAAATTTGAGCTTCATTGGCCTTCTAGATTGCTACCAGATTTCACATCTTCACTTACTGTTGCATGCTGAAAACTGATGCACTAACGCTGACAAGATATACTCCAAAACCGAAGCAATTCTTATCCAATCTTCATGAAGTTTGTACAGCATATTGTACCATAAGTGTAGAGCAACCATACCAAATTTCAAGCCAATCCAAATAAATTTGATCACTCAATCATGGCCGTCTTTTCAGCTAGCTCAGATTCTAAATATTTGGACAGATTTTAAGCAATTGAGCTATGCCTCTTCAAATTGAGTCAAACTTGATATCAATTTGTTTGAATACCAACACAAGACATATATCCATTCAAACCACTTATTAAGAGTCATCTTGTGATCATATCCAACCAAACTAATTCAAATTTGACTACAAAGCAATTAATCCATTCAATCATCTCATAGCAAGCAACATATGCATATATATCCAATTCAATCAACTCATATGCACCCAAATGGATTAGATCAACTAGAGATATACCTTGATAGCACATGATCATCCACTAGCAAGCTTCAACTCAAATAATTTGCAAGCCTTCGATATGACCAATAAATTACCACAACTTGATTATTGCCCTTGTATGTTGTGGCTCATTGGACTTCACTTGTCATGACTTGGCATTGGGAGAGGAATAGCACTAAGCTTCAATATTTGATTCAATCAAATGATGAATGAAATGAACTCAATTGAATCAAGTCTCCAATGCCATGGTACCTACACACAATCATCCACTTTTTGATGGTACCCAAACATGTTTGGGTCCTCTCAAGTTAGGAGCCACATACCTAGGCAAAGCCTTAGTATGGATAGCGGGATGTTTTGCAATAGAGACCGTAGAGGTACCATTACCATCCTTTCTAAGCATATTATTTGCATCAATTGAAATAGGCTTAGAATTGTTACCTAGGGGACATGAATGAGCCATGTGCCTTTCCGGCATGAATAGCATCTTCTCTTAATTGAGCCTTTTCTTCATTGCTCATGTGATGCTCTTCATTGCCTTGCCTCTTTTTAGTTGCTTGAGCCTTCTTCTCAAGCTTGGTAGGACACCCCGAGGCATAGTGTCCCATCTCTTCACACTTGAAGCACTTGATGTGAGCCAAATCTTTCTTCTCTTGATTCTTGCTCATCATCATCTTGGCATCTAGAATAAGAGTTGGATGCCTTGAATAAGCTCTTCCACCCCTTCTTGTTTTCTTCTTCTTGATCTTCAAGTCATCAATTTTAACTTCATTGTTGATCTTGACTAGATCTTGGGGTTTTGGTTGGCTTCTCATGCTTGAGCCTCTCTTCTTCTTTCTTCAACTTGAGCTTATCTTCATTGGGGCAAACTTTTGCGAGATGTCCCTTTTTATGGCATTGATAGCACATGAAATGAGATAGATTTTCTTCTTAGCCTCATCATCTTCTTGGTCAACTTTCTTGCTCCCTTTGTCACATTCCTCTTCTTGATGAAGCCAAGGCCACTCTTGTCATGAGAGCTCCTTTGACTCTTCAACATTTTCCGGAAGAGAACTTTGGAGTTGTTGCACCTCTCTAGCTTGTTGCTCAACTTCTCCACTTTCTTCTTGAGCTCATTGTTCTCCTTCAAAATGTTAGTCTCACTAGACAAGGAAGTAGAACAAGCATCTATATGTGAAGAACATGGCATAGCAAGTAAAACATCACAAGAGGTGGATACATGCTTCTTCCCTACATCACGAAGGTTAGTCATGTGATTGATCATTCAACCCAAGTGATGAGCTCTCACTAGTTTTAATTTCTTCAATGGAAAACTTCTTAGTGAGAAAAGCATGATCTTGCAACAAAGTTTCATGAGCAACACTAAGTTCCTCATGGGCCAAGTTTAACACATCATGTGAACAATTAATAACATAAAGTAGATGCTTTTGTTGTTCACATGTTGTCTTTAGAAAAGAGTTTTCATTTTCAAGTTTCATGGTTTTTGCTTTCTCATTTTCTAAAGACATGGTCATGCTAGCAAGTCTACTAACAAGCTCATCATATGAGGCATGATCAATCACATTGCAACTTGATACCTTAGTGTCACCTTGTGACATGAAGCAATATGATGGTGTTGGAGAGCTTGTAGTTGCATCATCATTGGAGCATGAACCATCATCGCCGTCAAGTGTGCTTGAGGTAGAATCATCACTTGCATCACTTGAGGCAACATCTTCCATCTTGTCAAGTGAGCTTGAGGTAGATTGATCATCTTCCTCACTTGACCATGAGGTGGAGCAATCTCCAACAACCTTGTTATGGTCATGCTCAACAACCTTATGTGCCACCAACATGGACTCCTCATCGGAGGCCGCTCCATACTTCTCATTGAGGTATACCCAAATCTCATACGCGGACTCAAAATCCATGATCTCCTCAAATATGCTATCATAAAGATCTATAGAGAATGTTAGTAGCTTGGCAATTGAGAGTGAAGCAATTCTTTTGTGCTTGAGTTTTCCTTTCAATTGCACAAGAGAAGCCCACATCTACAATCCACCACATTTGAGGAGAAATAAACTTAAAATTGCATGACATCCAATTTCTCCAGTGCAAAGTGTGTGCCATCAAAAATGTGTGGACACTCAGCATCACAGCCCATAATCCGCCATCCTCTCGGGTCGGTTAAGACCACTAAATGAGAGACCCGGCTCGATACCACTTGTAAGGTCGAGATGGCGGACTAGAGGGGGGTGAATAGTCCTTTTCAAACTAATCGCTACGGCTAACCGATATAAGTGCGGAATTAAATCTATCGGCCTAGCCAAGACTTACCCCTCTAACTATCACTCTAGATGCACCTTGTAAAAGATCCTAAACAAGAAGACAAGGTGCCAATCTAGCTAGTGCATACTAAACATGTCTAGCTTGCAAGGTCACACAAACCTAAGCAACTAGTACTTTGGCAAACGGGTTGCACCTACACAATTCTAATGATCAAAAACACAAAGCCAAACCTAAGCTCACTAGTTGCTCAAGGACAAAGCTACACAAGCCAAACCCAAGAGCTCAAACTTACTTAACTACACAAGCTAAGCAAGGCAAAGTACTCTACTTCTAGCTACACAAGCAAGAAGGTGATTAACAAGCTACACAAGCTAACTAACCACTAGAGCAACTACACAAGCTATACAAGAATGTAAGGAAAGTAAATACAAAGCTTGTGAAAGAGATTGCAAACCACCGCGAAGTGTGGACACAAGATGACTCGGCGATTTTTCACCGAGTTCACTTGGTTGCCCCCAAGCTACGTCTGTTGTGTCGACCAACACCTTCGGTGGTTTCCTCCACACTAGATGGTTCTCCGGTGTGACCTCAAGTCACTTGCCCCTCGGCACGCCCATGAGGCACCGCAAGACACCACTCTCAAGTGAGCCCCTCAAGGCACCGAGCAAACCCACACACTCAAGGGTGGTAACTCAATGACACGCGCAATCCAATAGGGCTACTCTTCGCGATCCCCGCGAGGTGAGTACCGCACCTCTCATCTCTTCTCGAGACACCGTATCTCCACGCGTGCTACCACGGAGCCTCTTGCCACCAAGCCGTCTAGGAGGTGGCAACCTCCAAGAGTAACAAGCTCTCCACTTGCAACACAACCACCTAGTGCCACAAATGCAATCTCACAAAGCACTCGCACTAGAATCGCTCTTCTCACACTATCGGATGGTCACTACCAAGCATATGTGAGTTAGAGGCTTCAAGCACCACCACACAAGGCAACATAGCCAGGGCGTGCTCGGCAACCGGCCCACGGCCGGCCAAGACTCATATTTATAGCCCCAAGGGCTGAAGAGCCGTTGCCACCTCGGGCAACCGACTTACTTGCGCCGGACGCGTCCGCCCACCCTGCCGGACGCTCCAGCCCGCGTCCGGCGCGCCCTGTGCGCCACGTGTCCTAGCCGTTTGACCCGACCGTTGTCGCCTAACGGCTAGTCCCAAAGCGCTCGGAAACCCTGCGCCGGACGCGTCGCAACCGCCGGACGCGTCCGCCTTCTCCAGAACCGCCCGCGCGCCACGGAACCGCGGACGCCAAACGGTGACTCGCCCGAGTCCGCCGCTGCGTCCGGCGCGCGTCGCGAGCGATGCTCGCGGCACTCGGCACAGTTCCCGGTCAGTCCGTCCTGCCGGGCAGCCTCCCACTCGGCGTCCGGCGCTGCGGCACCGAGCGGCCGCCACGCCAACCTTCCACCCAGCGCCGGACCGTCCGCCCGCTTCTGCATCCGGCCCCGCGCGTCCGCGCTTGTAAATCCATGATTTGACCGTCGAAAAGCATAATCTTCTCCACCATGCTATCCAACAAGTATACCAACTTGACCACCATAGATAGCATGTTTCCAACAACAATTTGCATCCGGCGCAATGGAAAATATGCTTCCAATTTTCCGGCGAATCCGCCTCCCGCAAGCTCGGCGGGAGGGAGAGAAGGACCCAAGCCCAACTCAACCCTACAAACCACAAATGCGAACAAACGCCACCTTTGTAAATGTGCCAACACCACCAAGTGTACAACTCCATGTGCTTGTGTGTTAGCATTTTCACAATCATTTTCAAAGGATTTTCTCTTCAACTCACCACGCCACTCGATCCTAGCACATCGCAATGTTAGATCGCTCAAGTGGCACTAGATGACCGATATGCAAACAAGATTACCCCTCTTGATAGTACGGCCATCTATCCTAAATCCGTCAAAGTACTTATCTACTCAATAGAGTGGGTGAAATGAAATACCCTAGGTTATACCTTTGCCTTGCGCATTTCCATCTCCACCGTCTTCCTCCATTGTGCCAATGCAACAACATGCACCGACACGATCATCAAATGATATGATCCACTTCATATCATCATGTGACACTCTTGGTCCATCGATCTTGACCTCACTTGCTCTTCACCGTTGGTCGGTCCATCGGCGCCAAGTCTTCCCAAGCTTCACCATCGCATGGTCCTTCTTCGCAGCCTCAACTTGCCCTTCACTTGCAACCGGTCAATGTGGCCTGTCTTGATCTTATACTCTTGGTCACATGACTCCATGTCATGTCTCATTTGCAATGAGCTCCTTTATCAACTCATGTGTTGAGCCTCACAACATCTCCAAGCCATCTCCACCATGGCATATGTTGCTCACACACATGTACGCAATGAACTAACTCTTGTGTATCTCCCATCAGCATGTTAGTCCACCTAAAGTTGTTCAATTATCAAAACCAAACAAGGGCCTTTCCCGGACCCAGCCTCACCTCGGCCATGGCGCGGATTCCTCGGGCGCGGCTCCTCGAGTGGCCCGGCGGTGGACGAGGCGCGCGGAGAAGACGACGCGACGCCGGGAGCGCGGACGGCACGACGGTTGGGGGACATCGGGCACGGACCCGCGGCGGCGGTGAGGGAGGTGCGGGCGGCGGTGAGGGAGAAAGAGAGAGAGTGAAAGGATAGGGTGAGGCAGGTGCAGGCGGTGAATGCACGTGAGGCCCACACAACCCGGTTGGAACCTTGTTTCGTCAAGCACAGCCCATGGCACGCTGACATGTCTTCAGGTCGTCCTGGGCCAGCCCTCAAAATGACACTGTTAGTCTTTTTTTTCCATAGCTTATGTGCACTACTTAGTAAATGTTTTAATTATTTTTTATAATCAATTAAAAAATTAGATGAGAGATACTACATTAATTGCTAGAAAATCGTATTGTACACTTATGGAAGTGTCTACTTACCATTTTCGTGCCTTGACGGTCTGAGCACGGCCTAGAATACCGGCCGGGCCATGTAGCCCGCCGTGCCAAGCTATAACATGACTCCCGTGTTCGTATCGTGCCGACATGACCTAAATATTTCTTGTTGTACTGGTTTTCGGGGCGTGTCAAACAGCCCATTCTCAAATAGCATGGCTGAAGTACCAGCTGTAACTCCCACTATCCTAACTAGAGTAACTCTGTTTGGTCTCTGGATGGTTGAAGTACCAAGGCACAAAGAAAATGACAATCCAAAGGTAAGTTCCTAAATCTTTCCCAACTGTCGTTTATACTATGAATTTAATTCCGAGAATTCCGGAGATCCAAACAAACCTTGATATGTTTATAACAATTATAGAGACTTCAAACAACTAAATTTATGTATGTTTGGTCTCTGAATTGTGCACTAGTATTAGACAAACAGAGGCGACAGACACGTAGACGGAGCGAGGAGCATCCATTCATAAATCATCATTTACACATGTACACAGGACGCGGCATGGTTTCGATTTATATAAATGCACTGCTTCCCTGGTTCTCTCCACAGCCTTCTATCTGCAATCCCAGGAGACCTGGCATAATCGTCATGGACACTACCACAAACTCCTCCACGTCGTCGGCATCGCCAGCGCTGCACGTGGTGATGTGCCCATGGCTTGCATTCGGCCACATGCTACCGTATTTGGACCTAGCGGAGAGACTGGCGTCTCGGGGCCACCGGGTGACGTTCGTCTCCACACCTGGCAACATCGCGCGGCTCCCGCCGGTGCGCAGGCCACGGTCCCTTCGTGGCGCTTCCGCTCCCACACGTCGACGGCCTGCCGGATGGCTCAGGTCATGACGTCCTGAGGACAAGAAGGAATCCGTGGAAGGCCTTCGACGGACTTGCACTGCCCTTTGCGGGTTTTTCAGCACCGCCACAGCCCGTGGTGGCGCAAGGCCGGACTGCATCATCTTCGATATCTTCGACTACTGGGCAGCCGCCACGACCCATAAGTACAAGGTTCCACAGAAGTCAAATTTCTCCTTATAATCCCGCTGTCTTAGAGCTATGCATATATGTCATCTTTTTATGTTATTTTTGAGAACAAGCCTGTCATCTTTTGTACTAGTGCCTGGTGTGATGTTTCAGCATACCTCTGCAAAAAACGTCGCCGCATGGGACCGCGAGTGGCGGGAAGAATGCTAGCAAGGCCAATGAAGCGCCCCGCCATGCGCGTCAGGGTTGTCCCTGACCAGCGACGCTACATGACACTAGAGCTGTGCGGTCGCAGCCATGAGTAGCTGCCAAGAGTGGGAGCCCGAGCTAGTCCGTTCGTGGCGACCCTTGGACAGCAAGCCGGTTGTTCCGTTAGGTCTCATGCCGCCACCGACCGGCCGAGGCTGCCGCACGCATCACCAAGGAGGAGGATGACGAAAACGTCACCCTACGGTGGCTGGACGCGCAGCCAGAGAGCTCGGTCGTGTACATAGCACTGGGAACCGCGGTGCCGCTGCCCCCAGGAGCAAGTGCGTGAGCTGGCCCTCGGCTTAGAGCTCGCCAGGACGCGGTTCCTCTGGGCTCTGAGGAAGCCCGCGGCCAGGGCATCGCCAGCGAGAAGACATCCTTCCCTCTGGTTTTCAGAAGCGCACGCACGACCGTGGGCTCATCACCTTCAGTTGGGTTCCTCAGATGAGCATTCTGGCTCATCGCGCCCTGGGTAGCTTCTGACGCACTGTGGATGGAACTCATCGTGAAGGACTCTCTATGAGCGCCTCTCATTATGCTGCCCATAGCCTGGGAACAATGGTTGAACGCGCGGCTTATGGAGGTCAAGAAGGTGGGAATACAGGTGCCGAGGGACGGAAAATGTCATAGGTTCGCTCGTGATAGCATCGCGAGTGCTGTGCGAAGTTGTCATGACGGAGGTGGAGTCTAAGTGTCTTTGTAGAGAATGCAAAAAGGCTCCAGACGATCGTGTCTGACAGAGCACTCCAGGAGAGCTACATCGACAGATTTGTTCAGTATCTTACGTCTTACAAAGAGTACTGATTTATTCAGCAACTTAAGTATTTGCAAGGATATATGTGCGTCGGTGTGTTGACCTGTGATATTGTATGCTGGTCGGTGTTGTGAGTGCCTGTGTTGTTTCTTGCATGGTGAATACGTGTACAAGTGGTTGTGGTTACATTTGCCTGTGTTGTTCTGCATGGACATCATACCCGCGCACTACACTCCGTTTCGCGCTACACGCTGCATAACCCGTCGGAGCGACAAGGAGGGCATCTGGCACCTCTGATTTGGAAGGACACAGCCGCGGCATCGTATTGATGCCCTACTGGCGCCGGTAGAAACAATGCAGCAGATGGTGGGGAGGACTATACAACACCCAATCTATTTTTAAAACATCCAAAAACCACAGTTGCAACAAACGTCTCCAAGGCAGTTGAAAAACTTGAAACTTCATAAGAAACATCTAGAAACACTTCAAAACCATTGCAACCATACGTAAACATCCAAATAAACCACATGCAACGTTTATGTGTAAGATCTGCAACATCTAGATAACACACACACACATGCAAAATGCAATAACACACATGAAAGGGGTAGGGTAAGGGGCCACCAAGGTGGCAGAGGCGGCCACCGGGTGGGATTGCGCCGACAACGGCTGCTGTCCTGCCATGAGCTATGCGCGGACTTGCAATGTATTTTAGTTCTCAACAACTACGATGACTGAGCTGGACGAGTGGATAAGTAATGTGGTAACCAGAAAGGATGTTGTCATTTGAGGCTATGAGGCCCATGAACCGAAGTGACCGGCTGGACGGTCTCCATGTTTAATAATTACCAAAGGTTAAAGGAGTTTGTCTATACGAGCCGGTTGCTATACATATACTTTTTGAGCCAATGCCGGCCCCTCCCCTCCTCCCCACCGAGGAGATATAAATTAAATGCCCTTTTCATTACGTGGTCAATGATAGCGAACTAAAAATATAATTCAATGTTATTAACAGCGACTTCCACTTTCTTGGGTCATTTGGTTAACAAGTCACGAGGTCATTTTTGACAAATGCAAACAAAAATCTTTTGTAGGTACTCTTTGGAAACGCATTGGCTTCGACTACTGAACAGATAGCGGCGCGGCATGATGATCAGCGGGATCGGCTGATCTAGTTGGACAACACCTAGAGTCCTCACCTAGATATGTTTGGCCCAAAACTTTATTTTTGTTTCAGTTTTAAGTGTGTGCCTTTGGAAGAGACGTTGTAAAATTGACCTGATTCTATCGGTTGATGGATGAAGCCGGATATTTTATCTATTATCTTAAAAAGAAAGTAATTGAATTTATAAATTACCTAAAGTAACTAACAGAAAAATGTTAACTCTGCAAAATATGGACCACGCTAAACCAAAAAGGTTACAAGAGAGAAATAAAGACTAAAGAATTCTGCTAGATTATACTGAGGCTCAAGAAAACAAAAACGACCAGCCACGCACCTATCTACCTAGAAAACTACCTAGTGTGGCAATTGGCTATTGATCGATGTGCATTCAGTCGTAGGTGTCATACGTATTTGTAGCTGCAAATCTAAATATTATCAAGATATGTATTTGATACACGTACGGCAGCATAAGGCCCACGTGCCAACACCACCATACGTAAATACGTAATCAGCGATAGTAATAGCGCCATGGAAGGTTGCTGGCAGTTAGCTAACACTTGTTTAGTCCGTAGATCACAGTCACTCGATCTAATGGCTACTCCAAACTATAGATGCTAGAAGGCAGAAAAGGCGACTCAACACGTACCAGCTCCGATCCAATTGTTAAAATCCAGAGCGTCCAACTTGCATTGGTCAACCAATAATGCAAACGTAAGGAAGGACACGTCTCACAAACGCCAGAAGGTGTCTAGTGTCAGTCTGCCACATGATGGCCTTGTTGAATAAGTGATCTCGGCTATTTTGGGAATGGACCTAGCGTCCACCACTTGAGAAACAGTCCAGGACGCATGCATTTCCTAAGCATCCTAAGCATGCAGCTCCTCCATGCGCCTTGATCGGTGGCAGCCTCACCAATGGTTGCGGCCCGGAATCAGCTCAGACGCCACATTAAAAGAGGGTCCGGCTTCTCTTGCAGCCCAATGGCACAAGCGAGAAACATTCCACTCCGACACTCTCACTTTCCGATCCTCGGAAGCGGATGGGATCGACCCGAAGGCCGCCCCTTCCCTTCTCCGTTCGCGGCACCGGTCCACTGGCAGTCTTAGTTGGCGTCTTTGAAGGTTACCGCTACCCTCCTCGGCCCTTTCGACCTCATCGACATCCCACCGATGGCGGACTCATCAAAAAGGTCTGTGTTCTTGTGATCCATTACTATGTGATGTGGTTAATTGACTAGACTAGATCATTCTTGTCTTGATCTCGATCTATTATGTAATCTAACAATTAGCATCGGCTCCCGAGGTTTGTCTAGTCTTTGATCCATCACTATAGGATCTGCCTCGGTTTGCGATGTTTGAGTCGGTTTGATCTAAATTATGCCCTAATCTGTTGTTAGTGATGATTGCATCTTTGTGAGATTGATGATGTATGTTTAGGCCTTAGTTAATCATATTTTATGTTTATGATCTATTCCAGTAATCGGGTAGATTCATTTTCATTATGGTTAGGGCTAATTACTCTCGGGTAGTCATGTTATGATGTTTATGTCTAAGATGATGTCAGATTAGTTCGTTTAAGGTTAATTTTATCTCGGTTCTTGTCGATTGGCGCTGCTAATTCAATGCAAGTTGGGGCTAGGGTTCGGATCCAGCAATTAGAGAAGGAGGGGATGAGCAAATCAGATCACATGCGTTGAAATCCCCAAAATACCGAAACCCTAGATCACGAATTTTCCCCAAAACTCTCATGACTCAAACCCTAAATTCACCGGCTTGGATCGAAGGGGATTACATACCTTAGGTCGCTTTTGCCATCATGTTACGGCATGGCGGCGCCATCGAAGAGGAAGCAGGGAGGCCGCCGTCTCTGCCGGCTCTCGCGCCGCGAGGCCGCGGCCATCACGACCCCGGCCGCGAAGCGCATCACGCCGCACCACGCATGCCGTCATGAGAAGGAGCCGGCCAGGAGCCGCTCGACGGCACCGCGTGCAGCCCGCGGCACACCCGCGCGCAGGCGGCGGGCCCAAGCCGGCTCCGCCGTCTTCCTCCGCCGACCGCCATCGGTTTTCCGGCGCGCGGGCGGCGTGGCCGCCGTCTTCCTTTTGGCTGGCCGCCGCAGCCCCGACGAGGGCCCGCGCCGCCGCCGCTGCTCCGGCGTCGCCCGGCAGGCGCCCTTAAGTGCCTTTGGCGTGGCGAGCGTGAAGTCGGGAGGGAAGAAAGCAAATGAGATTAGGGTTTCTGGTTCTGGTTTTGTTTCACACAGGCAACCATGACCATCGAGTTGAAACCAGCAGCCAAAGATAGCGGGCCTTCTCCATAGACTCTTGGCGAGGCTTGTGGCAGAATACCCGACGGGCGATGCGGCCGAGTTTGTCCACCCTTTCATTTTTTCGTTTTAATTAATTTTTCGATGGGCCCCTAATGGTGTAGGGCCCAATTCAACGTATTTTGGGCGCCCTTGTTATTTAATAAATTAGTGAATATTTCTGGGCCGTGATTTTCATGGGCCCAATTCACTATTTTTGGGCTTTTAATATTTTAGGTCCATTATGAATTTTCTGACCTTTGTTTATAATTATTTATGCCCATAATGATGATCATTTTCCGCTGCTAATTATGTCTAAGCTCGGTCCAGTTAAAATGGAACCAACGGGAAATTTTAATCTGAAAGTATTTAAGTGTGCCATGTGTATATATTTTTCGACCAACGTTGATTTTATATGCATATGTAAGTAAATTTTATTATTATTATAAGTTCTTTTCCATTTACGCCAACGGTGATATGGATTGGAAGGCATCATTATGTTCTTAATCAGACCAATGTAGGATTATTTGCATGTATGACATTATTTAATTGTTACTAATACCATGTGTTGGTTTATTTCAGGCGATGAGTAGCCCCTCACTCGTCGGCTCACCAATTTTCCCCCTCTCAATGGCACTAACTTTAAGTCATGGAAAGAGGACCTGCGAGATCGGCAGGGTGAATGGTGACTTAGACAGCGATACATGAGGATAAGCCGAGTTCACTCCCTCTGACTCAGGGTGATAATGATCCCACCTAGGCACTGAGTGCCACTGCAAGTATGAGAAAAGCTTGAAAAGTGGGAACGCTCCAATAGATTGGCCGTAAAAGGTCATGAAGAATAATATTACTCTGCAATAGGGGAGCGATTCGCCGAGATGAGGCTAAAAGTACTTTAGCAAACATGAGGAAGCCGGTTCAGAGCTCTTCTAAGTCGAGGCTAGTACCTTGATAATGAAAATGTGTTGACTAAATATTCGGGATCAGGTGGCATTAAGGCAATATATCATGACGATGGTTGATATGGCCACCAAGCTTAAGAACATGGAGATGCCTGTCGATCCCTTCTTAGTACACTTTATTATAACTTCACTCCCTCCAAAATATGAGGTGTTTAAGGTTAATTACAACCTCCTCAAAGCATGGAGTTTGAGTGAACTCATTGCTAAAGATGTGTACAGGAAGAAGAAAGGCATAAGGCCAAAAACGAGGATCGGGTTAACCTTGTTGGCCGGGGCAAAAGGAAGAACCATGGAAATCCCAATGCTAAAAAAGGCTGAATTTCCTCAAGGCTAAGAAGCCTGATTTAAGAAGGGCCATAACCTTTGAGGACAAGTCCAACACCAACAGCGAAGGCGAGTACCGGCCAAGGGGCCTAAGTGCCGCTTACGCAAGGACTATGGACACATCCAAGGGCTGTGATGGGTTCAAGGCTTTGGCTTACTAAGAAAAGGTACTCATGATGTAATTACTTTGTTGATGAATCCCTTTATGCTAATGTTTCCCCTAATACATGGTGTATTGATTAAGTTGCCTTGTGCACATTACTAATTCATCACAGGGATTCCTTATAAAGCGGATCTTGGCAAGGAGCGCAAGCTAAGAGTGTTGACGGACATGAGGCCCGATGCGAGGCCGTCGGCACTTTGCCTTTTACTTTTGAGTAGTGGTTTTGTTCTTAAGTTGAATAATGTGCTACTCGTTCTTTGTCATGAGAAGGAACCTTATTTGTTTTCTGTCTTAGGCGATGATGGTATTCATTGTGATTTTGGAACAACAAGTGCTTGCTTAAATGTAACAATGAGATTATTGGTCTTGCCCCGGCATGACAAGCTTTTTATTATCTCCTAATGATTCTTCTGTGATGAATGTCGCGAATGTTAATAATAGCGAAAGATGTGATAATGAGACCTCGTCGAAATTATGGCCGTCGTTTAGGCCATATTTCGAAGGGGAGAATGGGCGTCTCATTAGAGAAAGAGATACTTCATCCATTGGACTTTTCGATTCGTGAGCACCTTGTATTGATTGTATTAAGGGACAATTTGTGAAACAAATTAAGAAAGGAGCACACGGAGTTCGGGACTATTAGAATTAATTCATACCGATATATGCGGTCCCTTCTACGTAACATCGTTGATGGATTTAGTTATTTTATTACCTTCATCGATGATTATTCCCGTTATGGGTACATCTTTCCATTACGTGAACGATCGAAGCACTTGATAAATTTAAAATATTCAAGGTGAAGTTGAAAATCAGCATAACTTGAAAATTAAAGTGGTTAGATCAGATCGTGGAGGGGAGTATTATGGGAGAGCTGCTCCGTATGGACAAATCCCCGTCCATTTGCTCAATTCCTTCAAGAAAATGGCATAGTTGCCCATTATTCAACTCACAGTGAACCTCAGCAAAATGGAGTAGGCGAGAGGCGTAAACCGCACCCTAATGGATATGGTTCGAAGCATGCTAAGTAATTCTACACTACCGGTGAATTTGTGGATGGAGGCATTAAAGACGGCGCATATACTTAATCGGGTTCCTACTAAGTCGTCCCTAAAACACCTTATGAGTTGTGGACGGGAAGGAACCCAAATGAATTACTTAGCGTGTATGGGGTTGTGCCCGAGGCTAAGTTGTTTAATCCACATATTGGGAAACTAGATTCTAAGACAATAAGTTGCCATTTTATAGGGTATCTAGATAAGTCTAAGGGGTATCGCTTTTATTGTCCGGATCAGTACCACAAAATTTGCGAAACTAGACATGCAATATTCTTAGAACATGATGGCTTAAGTGGGAGTTTTGAGCCTAGAAACATTGATCTTGAGGAAATACCGGATAATGCACCATTACTGACATTCCAAGAGAATTTTGTTTCTATGCTGAAAATGTTATACCTCCGGCTGAAAATTTAGCTCCACATTGGCGAGGACTCTAGTGCTGCACCCGCGGCAGAAAACTTTGAGAATGAACATCCACTTGAAAATGTTGGGATAGATAACTCGGCACCTAATGATCGGCTCTAA
Organism: Themeda triandra; assembly: GCA_018135685.1. Lineage (NCBI taxonomy): Eukaryota > Viridiplantae > Streptophyta > Magnoliopsida > Poales > Poaceae > Themeda > Themeda triandra. The sequence goes on from JAENPR010000745.1 coordinate 41,177, forward strand.
TGATGAAGAGCTGGTACAAGCTGAGCAAGCCCCTGTGATAAATGAAGAACCTCTTAGAAGGTCACGGCAAACAAAACGTGCCATTCCGAATGACTATGTTGTATACATGTATGAAGATGTTAACGACATAGGATTATGATGATCCCCAAACATATAAAGAGGCCATGATGAGCCAAGATTCACCTAAATGGTTGGAAGCCATGGAGGATGAACTAAGATCTATGAGCTCTAATAAAAGTCTCGGGACTTAGTAGAAATTCTGATGGGGGTCAAACCGGAGGCGTAAATGGGTCTACAAAACTAAATATGATTCCAAAGGGAAGGTGGAAAGGTTCAAGGCAAGGCTTGTAGCAAAAGGCTATACGCAAGTAGAAGGAGTTGATTATAATGAAACTTTCTCTCGTCTCATCAAAGGATTCACTTAGAATTGTCATGGCGCTTGTTGCTCATTTTGATTTAGAGCTACATCGGATGGATGTTAAGATCGCATTCCTTAATGGTGACTTGCATGAGAATGTATACATGGCTCAACTTAGGAAGGTTTCGCTATGAAAGGCAAAGAACATATGTGTTGCAAGCTAAAGAAGTCCATTTATGGACTTAAACAAGCGTCTAGACAAGGGTGGTACCTTAAGTTTGATAAGGTGATTCGAACATTTGGTTTTTCTTGAAAATAGAAGGGATAATTGCATATATATTAAGATCAAGGGGAGCAATTTTACTATCCTCGTTCTTTATGTGGATGATATCCTATTAGCAAGCAGTGATAAGAACATGCTGCAAGAAACTAAGGGGTTCCTCTCATCTAACTTTGATATGAAAGATCTCGATGAAGCCTCTTATGTTCCGGCATTGAAATATCCGAGATAGGTCCAAGGTGTGTTGGGTTTGTCTCAAACTCCGTACATTAAGAAAATGCTTGAGAGATATAACATGAGTAATCGTGCATCTACGGCTGCACCTATTGTGAAGGGCGATAAGTTTGGTGACTATGAGTGTCCCAAAAATAAGGTACAATCTCGATCGGATGAAGTTAATTCCTTATGCTTCTCTGTCGGAAGCCTAATGTATGCACAAGTGTGCACACGCCCGACTTAGCCTTTATAACCGGGATGCTTGGCAGATTTCGTCAAATCCGGGAATGGACCTTTGGAGGGCTGTTAAGAAGGTTTTACGTTACTTGCAAGGGACTAAGCATTATTTACTCACGTATAAGAGATCCGATAACCTTGAAGTTATTGGTTATTCGGACTCCGATCACCGGGCCGGTTGTGTTGATGATAGGAGATCCACATCAGGATACGTCTTCACACTAGCGGGAGGAGCAATTTCGTGGAAAAGCTGTAAGCAGTCCATAGCAACAGGATCAACTATGCATGCGGAATTCATTGCATGTTATGAAGCTGTTGGTCAAGCCGTATGGTTAAAGAATTTTATCCCGGTCTTAAAGTGGTTGACAAAGCATTTCGAAACCAATTACGTTAGGCTGCGATAATAAAGCTGCAAAGTGGAGATCTCGAATAACAACAAGTCAAGTGCCGCTGCCAAACACATTGACCTTAAGTATTTTGTTGTGAGAGATAGAATCCAGGATCAAATGTCAATGTAGTGCACATTAGTACGACAGTTATGTTAGCAGATCCCTAACAAAAGGCTTACCACCCAAAGTTTTTTTCATGAACATGTTGCCGGCATGGGTTTAATGGAAAGCCTCTGATTCTGGATGAGGGCCATAACACAACCAACTCCCAATATGTCTAAGTTTTATCCTATCTAAGTAGTATAGTGCACTTGTCGATAACTGTGTTGCAGTAGTATTTTTCTAACTGCTGTATCACATTATTTCAGTGCATTATTTACGTTTAAGTGTGGACTTATGATGATTAAGCCTTTCGATCAAAGGGGAGAATGTTGGAATAAGTGATCTCGGCTATTTTGGGAATGGACCAACGTCCACACCACTTGAGAAACCTAGTCACGGGGCGCATGCATTTCCTAAGCATCCTAAGCATGCAGCTCCTCCATGCGCAACGATCGGTAGCGCCTCCGCCAACCAATGGTTGCGGCCCGAGTCGAACAGCGCCACATTAAAAGGAGTGGTCCGGCTTCTCTTTTGGCCAACGCACAACTGAGAAACATTACACTCGACACTCTCACTTTCCGATCCTCGAAGGCGCGGATCGACCGAAGGCCGCCCCTTCCTTCTCCGTTCGCGGCACCGGTCCCCCGGCGGTGCCGTTGGCCCCTGAAGGTTACCGCTACCCTCCTCGACTGCCTCGACCTCACATCGACATCCCACCGATGGCGGACTCATCAAAAGGTCTGTGTTCTTGTGATCCATTACTATGTGATGTGGTTAATTGACTAGACTAGATCATTACTGTCTTGATCTCGATCTATTATGTAATCTAACAGGCCTCAATGTGCGTGAGTGCGCAATTTAGGTGTATTTTTGTAGGAGGCGCGTCGTGGGTGGACACATTGATCCAACTTTCAAGTCGCTGTCCCTAGCGGGACATTTTGACTTGGCCCCCGTGGACCTGATAGAGTGGACGTGTCCAGCCCCGACTCACAAAGATTATTTCGCTTGTCAAACTGTAGTTATACAGGTGGGTACGGCATGTCTTGTGAAACTGTAAATAGCATCCGCCTTTGAAAATGGTTGAAGAAAAAATGCCCAGCTATGGCATGTCTTGCTTGTGAACTAATGTCATCGTCGCGCCGCCTGCCAACTTCTCTCAGGAAACAGTTATCGAGAATGAAAAGTGAATGATCAATTATAGTGACCAGAAGGGGTGAATGGAAGCCTCAAAATTTCTTTTAAAACTTTTAGTCCTTGGATCGACAAACAGCCCCAAGAAGCAAAACAACAAGCGGTGATGACCACGACTCTATTGGAAGGGTGGATGTTCCCAAGGAATGTGGTGGGTCACCACTAGATCGTGGAACAACTTTGGATAAACAATCGGAGCACTATCGAACACGATCCGGAAGAATCAGCACTTTGAGCACGGGTGAGGACTGTCCGAGGTAAAGGGCCCGCACTGTTCGACGGCACGTACGGGATCGGGAACAGCCAACTGCGGACAGTTCGGTGTTTTAGGTGCGGACTGTCCAGTGCAAAATACGAAAACCGAACAGAACAAAACAGTTCTCGACACAACTAAAAAAATGATCCACGGTTCAAAATCCAGAAATTTGATTTTTAGTCGAGAGCTTAGTACCGATGGGTCGATTGTCGGCGGGCACCAAATAGACCAACCATGGAAGCCACTGGCTTGACCTGGCGTGGACACAACCCGAAAATCACGTAGCACCCAAATCTGTCTCGATCTCTCTCAAATGGAAACCCACTGCTACCAAACTTCGTATGGAGGATCACAAGGAAGTAGGTGAGCTACCTCTTGAACAATCACTCATGAGAAACCCTAGAACAAGAATCGCCGGATCTTTGGTCTTGTGAGGAATTAGCCAATTTCCTTCGGTGCTAACCTTGCACTCACGTCATAGATCGAATCAATGCAAGGAGAACAAACCAAAATTGTCAAGAATCCATGAACGAAAAGAAGAGATAAGGTCAAAATGATGAACTCACGAACAAACAAATAACAAGCACAAGACACAACTTCTCGATAAATCAACCATGGCATGACGTGGTTACGACCACCATTCCTGCATGAATTTGAATTGTGGACCTCTCTCAAAGGTTCATAGGGGAGGAGATGAAGCCCTAGCCTCTAAAACGCAGGAAATTACAAAAGGGGGCTATTACACAAACCCAGTTTTTGCTCTTGGATACAAATGAGCCAAGCCACTTGAACCCATAGGCGTTATGGTCCAGCCCAAGTGTTTCTTGATCTTAAGGCCACCGTGCCTTCTAACCGGTAGCATCGCTTCGATCTGAACTCATTGATGCCACCACATGTCATATGTCCCATGTCAGGACATCCGCCCCGGTTTTGAGGCCCAAACCCGCGAAACCCATCGCCGATGGTTTTGAGGCGAAACCACCAAGCCTCATGTGAGTAGCGTAGTCCATGCGAGTTCCTTGCCATGTTCACTTGCACTTGTCGATGCCCTTAGTGTCGTCATTGCGGCCTAGCCTCTAGGTCCCTCTCGGTCCAAGCCTTGTGTCTGCCCTTCACTTGTACTCGGTCGTTAGCACGGTGTGACCTAATTGACCTTCACCACACCATCGACCACCTCATCCAGGACTCACACCTACACAACACAAGCTAAGGGACACGTTGTTTGACACACTCGTGTGCCAGGTTACGTGAAACACAACCAATGTGTTGGTATGTTGACAATTTCCGTCATAAAAAACACTACACAATGGAATAGGAAAACCATGTGTTTGCAAAATGATACTGCCGCATGAGCGGCAACATTGAGAGGAGTTGTGGGATAAGCCAAGAGATAGGACTTAAGAAGAGATAGGCCTCACGTTTTTTTCATTGGACTGCTAGGTATATTTTCTAAGGCCCCTAAAAATAGTTCTTATTTTCAAAGGCGGGTCTCTTGAAATGCCTCTAGACGATTCGTAGAGGTTATGACTGTGCTCGTGTTTGTGTATAAAATTTGGAGTTCCCTAAAATTGTAGTTTTGTAGTAGCGGTAGAAAGTGGGCACCGGTGAGCGATGGTCGCGGGAGAGCGACCCATGTAGCCAAAGTTGTGTCTCTTCTGTTCCCATGTTTCGGCATAGTTTATAAGTTATGTGTCAGAAGTTATATGTTTTAACTTGGTGTACTTTATTTACTCATAAAATAAAACTTTGAAACATATGCATGTAGGGCCTAATTTTATACTTCTTATCGTGTAGAACACACGGGGGCATGAGGAACTGAAAATGTATACACCGTTCAGAACTTAAAGCAATTCCATGTAATCGTTGTTCTTTTTTTTCCTAAGGTGACACCACACTAAGGAAAGGTAGCCGGGGAGGAGGGTGGGCGGCATTCATGCGCTCGCTAGCACTGTGGGGGTATAACTTTTCTCAACTGAAATTGGATGTGCGAGGAGCATCCATTCATCAATCATCACTTACACGTACGTGCGTCATTGCGTCAATATACTTTCGATATTATATAAATGCACAGCTTTGCCGGTTCTCCCCGCAGCCTTCCATCTACAATCCCACCAAGCTCTGCAACAATCGTCATATACGACAACACCACCACAAACTCGTCAATAATGTTGTCGTCCTCACCGGAGCTGCACGTCGTGATGTGCCCGTGGCTTGCATTCGGCCACATGCTTGCATTCTTGAACCTAGCGGAGAGACTGGCTTCACGGGGCCACCGGGTAACGTTCGTCTCCACGCCCCGTAACATATTACGGCTGCCGCCGGTGCGCCAGGCCGGCGCGGTGGCCCGCATCTTCTTCGTGGCGCTTCCAATGCCACACGTCGACGGCCTGCCGGATGGCGCCGAGTCCACCCACGACGTCCCTCAGGACAACATCAAGCTCCTCTGGAAGGCCTTCGATGGGCTTGCAGCGCCCTTCGCGGAGTTCTTCGGTGCTGCGGCCACCGCCGAGGGTGGTGCAAGGCCGGACTGCGTCATCTTTGATATCTTCCACTACTGGGCCGCCGCCACTGCCCGCGAGTACAAGGTTTCACACAAGCTTTTGTTGCTTGATTCCATATCGCAGATGAGCTATACTTTCATATATATTTTCTTTTGAGCATAAGCACACCACTTTTGTACTAGGTGCCTGGTGTGATGTTTCAGCATTGCTCTGCATATAACGTCGCCGCGTGGGACCGCAGTTGGCGGGAGAAGCACGCCAGCAAGGCCACCGGAGTTCAGGATACCGATGTAGCCGCCATGCACAGACGACGACCAGCAGCACCACCGTCGCGCGCGTCAGAAATGACCGTCGACGATCGTGGCACCATGGCATTAGAGCTGTGCACGCTCGCAGCCGTGAGTAGTTGCCAAGAATGGGAGCCCGAGCTAGTCCCGTTCGTGGCAACCAACGGGGCAAGCCGGTTGTCCCGTTAGGTCTCTTGCCGCCACCGACCGACCAGGCAGCTGGCGCTGCATCACGAATGGGGAGATCGACGACGATGTGACCCTGCTACGCTGGCTGGATGCGCAGCCGTTGAAGTCGGTGGTGTACGTTGCACTGGGAAGCGAGGTGCCGCTGCGTGTGGAGCAGGTGCACGAGCTGGCCCTCGGTCTGGAGCTCGCCGGAACGCGGTTCCTCTGGGCTCTGCGGAAGCCTCGCTGCGGCAGCGGCATCCCCAATGAAGAAGACATCCTCCCTCCTGGTTTTCTAGACCGCACGAATGGCTGTGGGCTCGTCACCTTCGGGTGGGTACCTCAGATCAGCATACTGGCGCATGATGCCATCGGCGCGTTCTTAACGCACTGCGGCTGGGGCTCGACCATTGAAGGGCCTCTCTTTGCCCTCCCGCTAATCATGCTGCCTATCGCCTGGGACCAGTGGTCGAACGCAGAACTTATGGAGAGAAAGAAGGTGGGAGTGCAGGTGCCGAGGGTGAGAAAGACAGGTCGTGGTTCAGTCGTGAAGGCGTTGCGAGGGCTGTGCGGCTTGTCATGAAGGAGGTGGAATTTAGAAACGTGTTTGTTGCGAATGCAAAGAAGATCCAAGCCATTGTGTCTGACAGAGAACTACAGGATAGGTACATCGACCGATTTATTCAGAAGGTCATATCTTAAAAAGAGTACTGAATCAATGCCTTCCCTAATCGCAGTTTGAATATGCATATATATGGACCTGTGAAACTGTGATGTTGTCGGTGACACCAAATTTAGTGACACGAACAAAAAACAAGTCTGTAATACATGATCACAGACACGCCTAATTAAAATGCGTCTGTGATGTGTTGTCTCCAAAAAACTCTGTATTGTGAGGACAAAAAGGAAGACGCGTTTGGTCAAAAGGAAAACGTTATTATTAGAATATGAATAGCCTAGGATTTATAAATAGTATTAGTAGTGGAAGAGTTTAGAACAAGGCCTCTGGTGCCATGACTCTTCTGACCATGTTTCGTGCCTTATCCTAGGGTGACTTACTACTGCTCGAGTTCACTTTGCCACCTAAAGATAACGCTGATGGTTTTGCTGATCTAGAGTAACATCAACAATTCCACGTAGCTGCTTGCCGCCTTCTACATGGTGTCGAGGAGCCACACCATGTGATGGCATCCATTCTAAAGATGAAGAGCCGGCTGCCCTCGTTCCTCGAGGACCAGTCGATGCTCACCATGAATGAGTCCAACGGTCCAACCTCCCTGCTTTCACCTTGACGTCCTCACCGCAGCCCCGAGGTGCACCTACACCCCTATGTGCTCCTGTACGGCGACGTGGCTTTGACTACAACTACAACGCTATCGGCCCCTCGTCCTAGCGTGCTCCACGCGTGGTCTAACCCATGGAGTGGCCAATTTCAAATGTGGTCTATGTAATGCTCCAAGCGCTGGTGAGGTGCATGTTGTTGTGGCTCCTCATCATTGCTACTCCTATTGTGCCTACCCCAAGGGTCATAGCTTATATGGTCTCCATGGCACACCCTCCTACCCCCATGCCCTCCCCCCACCCCCCACACCCCCCGCGATAGCATCCTAGAATAAGGCCACCGTAGAAAATTAACATCTTCAGCATGATCACTCTGCAGCGCAACTCGACGCCAATTGTTACAAGGACTTAGAGTGCATTCTCGCATCTTTTGCTCTATTCCAGTTATGTCTCCTGCATCAGCTCCTCTCTTCCTTCCAATTCGAACATCATATTTAGTACTGGCACCTGTCTTCCTATTCCTTGTTCTGGTCAAGGTTCACTCCCTAATTCCCACCGTCCTCTTCACCTTTCCATTGTCCTTGTATTTCCTCAACTTTATAAACTCTTTATCAATGAATGAAACAACAGGGATTATTTCTCTCACCCCTAATAATACACCCACGTCAAGAAAATCATTTTCACAAACGAGAGACAATGACTACCCGCATCACTATTTGATTGATATAGAAACCATTTGCTATTGCTACAGTCAAGCATAATGATCACCTTTTGTCAATACTACTGTGTTTATCTATTGAAGACAGGGCAATCAAATTTGAACAACTATCCGCTTAAAGATTAATTTTCACAAGAGCGAAGTCTTTTGTTTTGGAAAGACTAAGGATCACGAACAATTTTATTTGCAACTGTTTGGATGTGTTATTGTTAAATACCCCTTTTGATACCTAGGCCTTTCTATGCATCTTAGAAAGATTCTTAATAAAGACAGGAAGGGGGTCAAAGAGAGAATTGAGAGAAGAATTAGTGGCTGGAAAGGCAAACTTCTAATAGTAAGCGGTCGTTTAGTCCTTATAAATTCGGTGCTCTCTAGCTTACCGATGTTTATGATGTCTTTCTTCGAACCGCCGAAAGGAGTGCTAGAAAAATAAATTGTTACCGATCTAGGTTTTACTGGCGGAATGACCAATACAAGAAAAAATATAGACTAGTGAAGTGGGATGTGAACCTAAGGACCAGGGTGGCCTTGGTATTCAAAATTTAGAGGTTCAGAACAAGTGTTTGCTTAGCAAATGGCTTTTTAAGTTATTAAATGAAGACGGAATGTGGTAAGAGCTTTTAAGAAATAAATATATTAAAAATAAGACACTAGGAAGTTGTGAAAAAAGACCGACCGACTCGCATTTTTGGAAAAGCTTATTTAATGTCAAACATACGTTTATGAAACTAGGACACTTTATTATCAGAGATGGGTCACAAACCATTTGGGTAAATACTTGGCTGGGCAACAAACCTCTCAAAGATAAGTTTCCTGCGTTGTTTAATAGTGTAAGAAGAAAGAAAGACACTATTGTAATAGTAATGAGTTTTCCTGTACTAAATATCTCATTCTGAAGAAATTTAGTGGGTGCCAACTTACTCTACTGGAATAGAATTGTTGCTTCTCTACAACCATTAAACTTACAACAGGACAAAGATGTGTTTGTTTGAGGTCTCTAGGCTTCGGGATTTTTTCAGTCAAGTCTATGTACGCTGCTTTAATTGACAATGGGGTGAGAGTTTCAGAAGATATTTGGCATACAAAACTCCCAATGAAGATAAAAATTTTCTTGTGGTGTCTGAAAAGTGGAGTCATTCTAACCAAAGATAATTTGGCTAGGAGGAATTGGCCGGAGACACTTCGTGTTGTCTCTGTCATTCCTCGAGACGATTCAACATCTCTTTTTCGATTATTTTTATACCAAATTTTTGTGGCGTTCTATACATATACTATTTGGGATTCATCACCCTCCAACATAAATGATTTGTTTTTTAATTGGTCTAAAGGAGGTAACAAAAAGTATAATACTACTGTGGGCAGTATGGCTAACAAGGAATGACATAGTTTTTGATAAATGCAAACCCAAATCTCTTTTGCAGGTACTGTTCCGAGGGACGCATTGGCTACGTCAGTGGGCCAGCTTACAGCGGCATGAGGATATCAAAGATCAAATGATCGCTATGGCTCAGCACATCGAGACGGCGGCGGCTCTAGAATTTTTCGGCTCCAATGGTTGGCTATCACATAGACATGTTAGATTTGCTTAGTCAAGAACTTTTTGTATTTCAGTTAGTTGTGAGACTTTTGGTGTGCTTATGTAACCGTATGTTATATGTGTGTTTAGAGTCTGTAATAATTGATCTGATTCTGTCTTCGGATAGATAAAGCCGGATATTTATATCCTTTATCTAAAAATGTGCACTATACATCGACACTAATGTGTCTTATGTAACGTGGTAGCTCGACGCTATCGTGATCAGTTGTTGACAGCGCCATGGATTTTAACAATTGGATGAATTGGAGCTGGTGTTCAGTGCCCTTGTACCGCCGTTTCTCAAACATATCTTGAAACAATACTATACTTTAAACCCAAAGACTTCTAGCTAGCACCTATTATACGGACTAGGTAGCTAGCTCGCTAGCAAAGCGTGATTGCGATTGGGATTATGATCTACGGATCAAAGAAGTTTTAGCTAACTGCTAGGGACAAAAAAAAAAAAAAATTTGTTGGCAGCGGCATAAATTTTAACAAACTGGATATGGTACCTGTGAGTCATATGCTGCCGTGTAAAAAATACCAATATATTATATATCTTGATAATGTTTTAAATTTGTTGGAGCTACACATACTACCCCTAAGACGTACAGAATTTATCGAGACCACGTGCCATCCAAAAGATGCTCACGTGTCATGCACCACACGTACGTAAGGATGCTACCCACACGTCACTGACATTGACAGCCCCATGCAAGGTGGCTAAAGAATGACTAAAACTTGTTCATATTCATCAAGAGCATCAGTGCATTATTGGCAAGCACTACACATTGTTGTATTCATCAACAGCATCCAGGCCACTATGTACTAATGGACACTATACCACAACCAATCTATAGCGTCGACAACGGTCGCTAAAACTTAATAATAACGTCAAACTATCGGTCGCTATAACGTTGTGACAGACCATCGGTCGCTATTTTTACTCCTAGTGATGGAACATCGGTCGCTACACATTTACGTCAGATCATCGGTCGCTAAAAACACATCTTGGAGACCTACAATCGGTCGGTATAGCCTGTTTCCGTTTAGTGCATCAGCCCAGCCCACCTACGGGCAGAAATTTGAGTGGCCCAAGTCACCCGAAACCCTATTCTCGAAGAAACTCTCTCGGTCTCTCCAGCCACACCTCACGCCGCCGCTCCACACCTCACGACACACATCTCGTGTTCGCCATCTTCATCGAGCGCCGCACGAGGGCTCGCGGCCGGGGTGCCATCCCGTCCGCCGCCACCGTCCTGGCGCCGCGCCCGCCGACCTCACCGTCGTGACGCATCTGCCGCGCCCGCTGCCCTCGCTGTCGCGGACGCGTTCCCGGCGCCGCGACCGCCGTCCCGCTATCGCGGACGCATCCCCGGTGCCGCGCCCGCCGTCCTTGCTGTCGTCCCCACTAACGCGGCCGTCTTCCGGGCCGCCGTCCCGCTGCGCGCTCGTCTTCTCCGCTCCATCTGGCAAGTGATTTCTCTCTTACCCTTTAGTTTCCTCCGATTCCCCATGCTTTACCTTTGTGTTGTTGAATGAAATTGAATCCCTCACTTTAGTATCAGATTTGCGCATCCCCTAGCTAGATCTGCTCGATTTGATCGTCGATCTATTTGTCGTTCCCTCTCTCTTGCCTGTCTACCTGTTTAATGCAAGTATTTGTGCTCTCTAGGATTAGACAGTTGGTTTCGATCTTGAGAGCATACAAGTATATATTTCATTTTAGAGTGTTCATGTGTGGCCTAAATGCGAGTTACTATTGTCACAGATTTGATAAACATGTGAACCTATGGTTCTTTCTCCCATGTGGCTCCCGAAAGTTTTTTTTTGGTTCAAATCCATCATTTCCAATAGTGTATTAGTGCAGTAGGTAGCATTGTCCGAGATAACAGATGGACGTTGGGCAAGCCAGTGGGTGAGGACATTGCGCTCAGCAGCTACGGTAGTTTCTTTAGTAAGTCAAATTGACTGTTGTTCAGGAAACTATGTATATATATATCTATGATGTGCCAATAATGCATTTTGGGGATGGTCAAGAAGAATCAAATAGACTGTCAGGGCTACAGATTGCCACTAAACTTTTGTTTAATATACTTTACTGGCAGTCCTTTCTTTTCCATGGGCTATTGTGTAGGTGATATGGCATAACCAAAATCTTTTTTAGAAAGAAATAATACCTAGTTCTGGTATTGAACAAAATAAACTTGCATGCTCTGCTTCATCCCATCTCGGACAGTCATACTAGACTACTTCTGTTTCTGAAAGTTCAAGTTTTAGAATTTGGAAATAAATAATTTTCGAGTGTGGCTGAAGAGAACACTTTTCTAGTTGGTTAAAAGTAATGTCGTTGTGCTCTATTTGAGACATCTTGCGCTATTACAGAACGAATGTAATTAAATTGTTTGCTATGGTACAAACTCTGTTATCTACTTAAGTACTCCTATACTCTTGTTTACAGGTTCTGGTCTTTCAGAATTGGAGAATGGGCAATTCGAGTTGCTTCCAATCCTGCTTTGGGCAGGTGCATTCTTCATTGCTCCATATATGTCTACATATATGTATAAATTCATAGTTCATTTCTTGCTCGAAAAAATAATATGTTCATAGTGGATTTTCATTTGTTTAAACTGATGTACATGTGCAGCCAAGTGGAAGCACAATGGAGCTTAGCAAGCTCAGAAGGTACGATAACTGATTTTCTGTGTTCACCTTTTGAGCTGTTTATGTCACTGTCATGAATTGAGCTATATAAGGACGCCTGCTGTTGGCGTTCTTATTAACTACTCAGCCGTCTTGAAAATATAAGGACGCCTGCTGTTGGCGTTCCTTTTGTGGCCACTAGTACTGCTCATTGTCTTGAATGTCAAATGTTGCCTCAATTGCCTAACAGTAGCCTCAATTGCCTCAAATGTCAAATGTTCCTTTTGTATGCCAAGAATGCAAGTTTGGTGTGGCGCAATATTAAGTATAACTTCAGATCTTCAGAAGAAGGTTCACTCATTTGGCAAAATGTTTGCTGCTTTGCAGGCTTTGCTTATCTCTTCATTTCGGTGTTTCCTTGGTTAAACTCTTGGTGCCATTTCTATGATCTGTGATAAGGATATAACTCGTGGTTTTGGTCCTTTGGTTCTATTAATGGGTTAAAAATCCTTTGAAGGTAATTTATCTGTTTGACAGTGCCAAACATTGTTTTTCATTAACCATTGAATGATTGTGTGCAATAGATATTTTTTGTAGACTGATAAAGTAATCAGTAACCATCACGTACACTTAGATGCAATCAAGGAATACGTAGAGCGCCTTAGCTCCTTGAGATAATATTTTCTTCCAGCTTTGTGAAAGAGAATGGTTTAACATTAGTACATCAGTTCTTATGATGCTTATCTCCCAGCTATAATATTTCTCTGTTAGCATCTCTGAAATTATATTTGTGTTAAGGCATTATATTGATTACCACCAGCAACTAGAATACACATTTCTTGCATAGCCACATTTGGGCCATAGTTGTGTGAATTTGTGAACAGCCCAAGTGTACTAATGTCTAGGTAGCCTAGAACTAGAAAAACTTCTGCTGCTGCACCATTTTAGTTTGGCTGAACTAAGCATCTGTAGACTATACCTATAGCATTAGGTCAAGTTTTCATAAACATGTGAACCTATGGTACTTTCTCCCATGTGGCTCTCGAAAAGTTAATTTTTATTCAAATCCATCAGATTCAACAGTGTATTGGTACATTAGGTGACATGGCCGCAAGTAATAGGTTAGATTAAAAAAAGCATGTTTGGTGTGGGTAGAGAAGAATGAGTGATCTATTCTTACTACAACCTTTCAACTTATTATTGGATCCTAGCCGAATACCAGAATGCTTATATTGGATTGCATGTGGATTTCAGGTATGTAGTTTTGGGAGGTGCCACTAAGCAAAGCATGTTTGATGGTGTCAACGAGCTATTTAGAGTTCTCATGGAAGATGGTCTGAGAAAAGTGAGCGCTCAGATGTTTTTCTAGTTTTTGGATTGCTAGGGTATATAGGCGCGGTCTCATGTATAGTGAACTCATTACAAGTTCATGGGTTGTGTGCTAATGTGGTAGGTGTGCCTTCTAGAATTTATCCAAGTACAATTGTACAAATGTTAAGTTCAATGAATATATGAGATCTGTTTGTGCAATTATGTGGTTGATGTGTCTTGTGAACTTTTGTGGATATTAAAAAAGCCTAAAATTACATTGTATAATGTGAAATTAATTATAAAATTATGCCAGTTCATTGTGACTGATTATTGGTCGCTAGAAAGTTTTATACCCTCGGATCATCGGTCGCTAAAACATGTGACAGATCATCGGTCGCTATAGATGTTGCGTCCATCTATCGGTCGCTATAAATCGGATCGGTCGCTATATACTTATAGCGACGCCACTTACGCCGACTAATACATCGGTCGCTATAGCGCTATAGCGTCCGACGATCGGTCGCTATAGCGGCTTATAGCGACCCTTTGGCAGACTCTACAGATCGGCTGTGGTATAGTGGGAGTAGCATAGCTTGAACAAAAGATAAACAAGCAGTAGTCTCTGAACTTAACATGAGAAAAAATATTACAAGAACTAGAAGAAAAGTCTTTTTCGTGGGGCTCGGTGGGGAACATGAGGAGCTGCCAAGAGTGGAAGCCGGAACTAGTGCCGTTTGTGTTGACCCTTAGCGGCAAGCCGGTTATCCCCTTCGGTCTCATGCCGCCAAGGACCCACCAAGGCCGTCGGCGCCGCATCGTGAAAAGGGAGATCAACGACGACAACGTCACCCTGCGCTGGCTGGACGCACAGCCGGTGAACTTGGTCGTGTATATTGCACTAAGAAGCGAGGTGCCGCTGAGCGTGGACCAGGTGGATGGGCTGGCTTGGACGCGGTTCCTCTGGGCTCTGCGGAAGCACCGCTAGAGCTCACTTGCACGCGGTTCCTCTGGGCTGTACGGAAGCACCGTGGCGGTATCACAGGCGAAGAAGACATCCTCTCGATCCCCTGGCTTTCAAGAGCGCACACACGGCTGTGGGCTCGTCACCTTCGGCTAGGTTCCTCAGATCAGCATAATGGCGCACGGTGCTATCAGGCGCGTTCCTGACGCACTGCGGCCGGAGCTCAACATTTTTGCTACCAACAAGATTTGGTACTTTGTATTTTTCCTCGCGAGCCCAATATTTGGGGAGTTTGACGAAAGTTGAGAAAACCCCAATCTTGGACAGAGTTTTTTCAATCTACAGAGTTCCCTTGATCCTTTGGATCGAGTTGACATTTTGTGGACACCGTCATAACATCCATGTGAAGTGATCGAGTTTTGATTTTTCCCAGAAAACAAGCTGCGCGGAACTTCGGCGAATTTGCACAGAACTTCCACGATCGGGCACAAATAATCCATATTCAAAGGTTTATTTCTGCGATCCTGGTAGCTACTTCTCTTGTTACTTATTCTTGAACACATATGGGATTATGCAATTTTTTCAATTTTTCTTTTGTTCATTTTTGCACATGCCAGGACACATCATCTCTCTGGCTATAGCAGCCACTCGCCTGCAACCACGAGTCACTTGCAGCCGTTTTGCCGCTACTACGAAACCACGATTTCAGGGCACTCTAAATTTTATTAACAATCTAGTAGAGAGATTATAAATAAGTAAGGTAGGTATTTCAGGAGAGCCACCTAACATAAGACCTGTTTTTAGAGGTCAAATAAGTGGTCTGAGATCAAGGAGGCACGCGGCAGCCTGGATCGATGACCTTGGGGCGACGGTAGCTGCGGGTGGTGGCGCAGCGGCGGCTCAGTGTGGTGGCGGCCGATGCCTAGGGTTACGGCAAGGAAGAGAGCTAGAGAGCTGAAATAAGTGCCCTTAGACTACTTTGTTGATTCAATCTCGGTTACATCTGCGATATAATTATAGCCGGGGGATAAAAACCCTAGTCTACGCAGGGCGGCGGCGGCGGCTCCTGGTGGCGGTGCGTGGGCCAAAGGCGGCTTGCTTGTGCTGGGCCAGCCTTTTGGGCCGCTCGTCCGTTGACCTATTATATCACCTCCCGCTTTTCCGATCGGCATGTCCTCGCGACAAGATTGGAGACCGTTGGTGATGATGATGCCGTGCGGCAGCGTGCTATGGTCGCTATCGTCGGGAGCTTGGTTGACGAAGATGACCGGGGAGTAGTCGTTATCGTCCTTCTACTGTTCCTCCAGAATAATGTCTTTGACGTTATCGACCTGGGTGCTGATGACGAGGGCGTGCATGGCCGCGTGCTGCGGCGCTGGTGCTGGCGTGATTTCTGCTGGGCCAGTGATTTTCATGGGCCCAATTCACTACGTTTTTGGGCTTTAATATTTTCAGTGCATTATGAATTTTCTACAGCACTGTTTTATAATTATTTATGCCCATAATGATGATCATTTTCCGCTGCTAATTATGTCTAAGCTCTCAGATTAAAATGGAACCAACGGGAAATTTTAATCTGGGAATTAATTTAAGTGTGCCATGTGTATATATTTTCTGACCAACGTTGATTTTATATGCATATGTCGTAAATTTTATTATTATTATAAGTTCTTTTCCATTTCTGCCCAACGGTGATATGGATTGGAGCTGTCATTATGTTCTTAATCAGACCAACGTAGGATTATTTGCATGTATGACATTATTTAATTGTTACTAATATATGTGTTGGTTTATTTCAGCTGATGCTTCGCCCCTCACTCGTCAGCTCACCAATTTTCCCCCTCTCAATGGCACTAACTTTAAGTCATGGAAAGAGGACCTCGAGATCGCTTGGGGTGAATGGTGACTTAGACCGGCGATACGTGAGGATAAAGTTGCTCCTACAGCTCGTGGTGATAATGATCCCACCCTAGCTGCTAGGACTGCTAAGTATGAGGAAAAGCTTGAAAAGTGGGAACGCTCCAATAGATTGGCCGTAAAGGTCATGAAGAATAATATTACTCCCGCAATAAGGGAGCGATTCCTGCTTCGATGAGGCTAAAAAGTACTTAGCAAACATAGAGGAGCAGTTCCAGAGCTCTTCTAAGTCCGAGGCTAGTACCTTGATAATGAAAATGTGTTCGGCTAAATATTCGGGATCGGGGTGGCATTAGGCAACATATCATGACGATGGTTGATAAGGCCACCAAGCTTAAGAACATGGAGATGCCCATGTCTGATCCCTTCTTAGTACACTTTATTATAACTTCACTCCCTCCAAAATATGAGGTGTTTAAGGTTAATTACAACCTCCTCAAAGAAACATGGAGTTTGAGTGAACTCATTGCTAAGTGTGTACTGGGAAGAAGAAAGGCATAAGGCCAAAAACGAGGATCGTGTTAACCTTGTTGGCCAGGGCAAAAGGAATAACCATGGAAATCCCAATGCTAAAAAGAAGCTGAATTTCCTCAAGGCTAAGAAGCCTGATTTTAAGAGGACCGCCAACACCGAGGACAAGTCCAACACCAACACCGAGGCGAGTACCAGAAGGGGCCTAAGTGCCGCTTCCGCAAGGACTATGGACACATCCAAAAGGACCGTGATGGGTTCAAGGCCTGGCTTACTAAGAAAGGTACTCATGATGTAATTACTTTTGTTGATGAATCCCTTTATGCTAATGTTTCCCCTAATACATGGTGTATTGATTACGTGCCACTTGTGCACATTACTAATTCATCACGGGGATTCCTTATAAAGCGGATCTTTGGCAAAGGGGAGCGCAAGCTAAGAGTGGGCTCGGACATGAGACCGATCTTGAGGCCGTCGGCACTTTGCCTTTACTTTTGAGTAGTGGTTTTGTTCTTAAGTTGAATAATGTGCTACTCGTTCTGTCATGAGAAGGAACCTTATTTCTGTTTCTGTCTTAGACGATGATGGTATTCATTGTGATTTTGGGAACAACAAGTGCTTGCTTAAATGTAATAATGAGATTATTGGTCTTGCCCCCCGGCATGACAAGCTTTATTTATTATCTCCTAATGATTCTTCTGTGATGAATGTGCGCGATGTTAATAATAAGCGAAAGAGAAGTATGGCCAATGAGACCTCGTCGAAATTATGGCACTGTCGTTTAGGCCATATTTCGAAGGGGAGAATGGAGCGTCTCATTAGAGAAGAGATACTTCATCCATTGGACTTTTCGATTCGGAAACCTTTGTATTGATTGTATTAAGGGACAATTTGTGAAACAAATTAAGAAAGGAGCAATACGGAGTTCGGGACTATTAGAATTAATTCATACGATATATGCGGTCCCTTCTCGTAACATCAGTTGATGGATTTAGTTATTTTATTACCTTCAACGATGATTATTCCCGTTATGGGTACATCTTTCCATTACGTGAACGATCGAAGCACTTGATAAATTTAAAATATTCAAGGCTGAAGTTGAAAATCAGCATAACTTGAAAATTAAAGTGGTTAGATCAGATCGTGGAGGGGAGTATTATGGGAGAGCTGCTCCGTATGGACAAATCCCGGTCCATTTGCTCAATTCCTTCAAGAAAATGGCATAGTTGCCCATTATTCAACTCCTGGTGAACCTCAGCAAAATGGAGTAGCTGAGAGGCGTAATCGCACCCTAATGGATATGGTTCGAAGCATGCTAAGTAATTCTACACTACCAGTGAATTTGTGGATGGAGGCATTAAAGACAGCCGCGCATATACTTAATCGGGTTCCTACTAAGTCAGTCCCTAAAACACCTTATGAGTTGTGGACGGGAAGGAACCCAAATGTGAATTACTTGCGTGTATGGGGTTGTCCAGCCGAGGCTAAGTTGTTTAATCCACATATTGGGAAACTAGATTCTAAGACAATAAGTTGCCATTTTATAGGGTATCCCGATAAGTCTAAGGGGTATCGCTTTTATTGTCCGGATCGTACCACAAAATTTGCAGAAACTAGACATGCAATATTCTTAGAACATGATGGCTTAAGTGGGAGTTTTGAGCCTAGAAACATTGATCTTGAGGAAATACCGGATAATGCACCATTACTGACATTCCAAGAGAATTTTGTTTCTATGCTGAAACTGTTATACCTCCAGCTGAAAATTTAGCTCCACATTCAGGTGAGGACTCTAGTGCTTTGCACCCGCGTGGAAAACTTTGAGAATGAACATCCACTTGAAAATGTTGGGATAGATAACTCAGCACCTAATGATCAGGCGGCTAATGATGAAGAGCCTGTACAAGCCGAGCAAGCCCCTCGTGATAAATGAAGAACCTCTTAGAAGGTCACAGCGGCAAACAAACGTGCCATTCCGAATGACTATGTTGTATACATGTATGAAGATGTTAACGACATAGGATTGGCGAGATGATCCCCAAACATATAAAGAGGCCATGATGAGCCAAGATTCACCTAAATGGTTGGAAGCCATGGAGGATGAACTAAGATCTATGAGCTCTAATAAAGTCTCGGGACTTAGTAGAAATTCTGATGGGGTCAAACCAAGAGGCGTAAATGGGTCTACAAAACTAAATATGATTCCAAAGGGAAGGTGGAAAGGTTCAAGGCAAGGCTTGTAGCAAAAGGCTATACGCAAGTAGAAGGAGTTGATTATAATGAAACTTTCTCTCTTTGTCTCATCAAAGGATTCACTTAGAATTGTCATGGCGCTTGTTGCTCATTTTGATTTAGAGCTACATCGATGGATGTTAAGACCGCATTCCTTAATGGTGACTTGCATGAGAATGTATACATGGCTCAACCGGAAGGTTTCGCTATGAAAGGCAAGGAACATATGTGTTGCAAGCTAAAGAAGTCCATTTATGGACTTAAACAAGCGTCTAGACAGTGGTACCTTAAGTTTGATAAGGTGATTCGAACATTTGGTTTTACTGAAAATAGAAGGGATAATTGCATATATATTAAGATCAAGGGGAGCAATTTTACTATCCTCGTTCTTTATGTGGATGATATCCTATTAGCAAGCAGTGATAAGAACATGCTGCAAGAAACTAAGGGGTTCCTCTCATCTAACTTTGATATGAAAGATCTCGATGAAGCCTCTTATGTCGGGCATTGAAATATCCCGAGATAGGTCCAAAGGTGTGTTGGGTTTGTCTCAAACTCCGTACATTAAGAAAATGCTTGAGAGATATAACATGAGTAACTGTGCATCTACGGCTGCACCTATTGTGAAGGGCGATAAGTTTGGTGACTATCAGTGTCCCAAAAATAAGGTACAATCTGATCAGATGAAGTTAATTCCTTATGCTTCTGCTGTCGGAAGCCTAATGTATGCACAAGTGTGCACACGCCCTGACTTAGCCTTTATAACCGGGATGCTTGGCAGATTTCAGTCAAATCCAGGAATGGACCACTGGAGGGCTGTTAAGAAGGTTTTACGTTACTTGCAAGGGACTAAGCATTATTTACTCACGTATAAGAGATCTGATAACCTTGAAGTTATTGGTTATTCAGACTCCGATCTCGCTGGCTGTGTTGATGATAGGAGATCCACATCAGGATACGTCTTCACACTAGCGGGAGGAGCAATTTCGTGGAAAAGTCAGAAGCAGTCCATAGCAACAGGATCAACTATGCATGCGGAATTCATTGCATGTTATGAAGCTGTTGGTCAAGCCGTATGGTTAAAGAATTTTATCCCGGTCTTAAAGTGGTTGACAGCATTTCGAAACCAATTACGTTACACTGCGATAATAAAGCTGTAGTGGAGATCTCGAATAACAACAAGTCAAGTGCTGCTGCCAAACACATTGACCTTAAGTATTTTGTTGTGAGAGATAGAATCCAGGATCAAACTGTCAATGTAGTGCACATTAGTACGACAGTTATGTTAGCAGATCCCCTAACAAAAGGCTTACCACCCAAAGTTTTTCATGAACATGTTGCCGGCATGGGTTTAATGGAAAGCCTCTGATTCTGGATGAGGGCCATAACACAACCAACTCCCAATATGTCTAAGTTTTATCCTATCTAAGTAGTATAGTGCACTTGTCGATAACTGTGTTGCAGTAGTATTTTTCTAACTGCTGTATCACATTATTTCAGTGCATTATTCTGCTAAGTGTGGACTTATGATGATTAAGCCTTTCGATCAAAGGGGAGAATGTTGGAATAAGTGATCTCGGCTATTTTGGGAATGGACCAACGTCCACACCACTTGAGAAACCGAGTCAAGGGGCGCATGCATTTCCTAAGCATCCTAAGCATGCAGCTCCTCCATGCGCAACGATCGGTATCGCCTCCGCCAACCAATGGTTGCGGCCCCGAGTCGAACAGCGCCACATTAAAAGGAGTGGTCGGCTTCTCTTTTGGCCAACGCACAACCGAGAAACATTACACTCGACACTCTCACTTTCCGATCCTCGGAAGGCGCTCGGATCGACCCGAAGGCCGCCCCTTCCCTTCTCCGTTCGCGGCACCGGTCCTCGGCCGGTGCCGTTGGCGTCCCTGAAGGTTACCGCTACCCTCCTCGACGCCTCGACCTCACATCGACATCCCACCGATGGCGGACTCATCAAAAGGTCTGTGTTCTTGTGATCCATTACTATGTGATGTGGTTAATTGACTAGACTAGATCATTACTGTCTTGATCTCGATCTATTATGTAATCTAACAGGCCTCAATGTGCGTGAGAGCGCAATTTAGGTGTATTTTGTAGGAACGCGTCGTGGGTGGACACATTGATCCAACTTTCAAGTCGCTGTCCCTAGCGGGACATTTTGACTTGGCCCCCGTGGACCTGATAGAGTGGACGTGTCCAGCCCTGACTCACAAAGATTATTTCGCTTGTCAAACTGTAGTTATACAGGTGGGTACGGCATGTCTTGTGAAACTGTAAATAGCATCCGCCTTTGAAAATGGTTGAAGAAAAATGCCCCAGCTATGGCATGTCTTGCTTGTGAACTAATGTCATCGTCGCGTCGCCTGCCAACTTCTCTCAGGAAACAGTTATCAGAATGAAAAGTGAATGATCAATTATAGCGACCAGAAGGGGGTGAATGGAAGCCTCAAAATTTCTTTTAAAACTTTTAGTCCTTGGATCGACAAACAGCCCCAAGAAGCAAAACAACAAGCGGTGATGACCACGACTCTATTGGAAGGGTGGATGTTCCCAAGGAATGTGGTGGGTCACCACTAGATCGTGGAACAACTGGATAAACAATCGGAGCACTATCGAACACGATCCGAAAGAATCAGCACTTTGAGCACAGGTGAGGACTGTTCGAGGTAAAGGGCCCGCACTGTTCGACGGCACGTACAGGATCAGGAACAGCCAACTGCGGACAGTTCGGTGTTTTAGGTGCGGACTGTCCGCAGGCAAAAATACGAAAACCGAACAGAACAAAACAGTTCTCGACACAACTAAAAAAATGATCCACGGTTCAAAATCCAGAAATTTGATTTTTAGTCGAGAGCTTAGTACTGATGGGTCAGATTGTCGGCGGGCACCAAACAGACCAACCATGGAAGCCACGGCTTGACTCGGCGTGGACACAACCCGAAAATCACGTAGCACCCAAATCTGTCTCGATCTCTCTCAAATGGAAACCCACTGCTACCAAACTTCGTATGGAGGATCACAAGGAAGTAGGTGAGCTACCTCTTGAACAATCACTCATGAGAAACCCTAGAACAAGAATCGCCGGATCTTTGGTCTTGTGAGGAATTAGCCAATTTCTTCGGTGCTAACCTTGCACTCACGTCATAGATCGAATCAATGCAAGGAGAACAAACCAAAATTGTCAAGAATCCATGAACGAAAAGAAGAGATAAGGTCAAAATGATGAACTCACGAACAAACAAATAACAAGCACAAGACACAACTTCTCGATAAATCAACCATGGCATGACGTGGTTACGACCACCATTCCTGCATGAATTTGAATTGTGGACCTCTCTCAAAGGTTCATAGGGGAGGAGATGAAGCCCTAGCCTCTAAAACGAGGAAATTACAAACAGGGCTATTACACAAACCCAGTTTTGCTCTTGGATACAAATGAGCCAAGCCACTTGAACCCATAGGCGTTATGGTGCAGCCCAAGTGTTTCTTGATCTTAAGGCCACCGTGCCTTCTAACCGGTAGCATCGCTTCGATCTGAACTCATTGATGCCACCACATGTCATATGTCCCATGTCAGGACATCTGCCTGGGTTTTGAGGCCCAAACCTGCGAAACCCATCGCCGATGGTTTTGAGGCGAAACCACCAAGCCTCATGTGAGTAGCGCAGTCCATGCGAGTTCCTTGCCATGTTCACTTGCACTTGTCGATGCCCTTAGTGTCAGTCATTGCGGCCTAGCCTCTAGGTCCCTCTCGGTCCAAGCCTTGTGTCTGCCCTTCACTGTACTCGGTCTGTTAGCACAGTGTGACCTAATTGACCTTCACCACACCATCGACCACCTCATCCAGACTCCACACCTACACAACACAAGCTAAGGGACACGTTGTTTGACACACTTTGTGTGCCAGGTTACGTGAAACACAACCAATGTGTTGGTATGTTGACAATCGCTCGTCATAAAAAACACTACACAATGGAATAGGAAAACCATGTGTTTGCAAAATGATACTGCCGCATGAGCGGCAACATTGGAGGAGTTGTGGGATAAGCCAAGAGATAGGACTTAAGAAGAGATAGGCCTCACGTTTTTTTTCATTGGACTGCTAGGTATATTTTCTAAGGCCCCTAAAAATAGTTCTTATTTTCAAAGGCGGGTCTCTTGAAATGCCTCTAGACGATTCGTAGAGGTTATGACTGTGCTCGTGTTTGTGTATAAAATTTGGAGTTCCCTAAAATTGTAGTTTTGTAGTAGCGGTAGAAAGTGGGCACCGGTGAGCGATGGTCGCGGGAGAGCGACCCATGTAGCCAAAGTTGTGTCTCTTCTGTTCCCATGTTTCGGCATAATTTATAAGTTATGTGTCAGAAGTTATATGTTTTAACTTGGTGTACTTTATTTACTCATAAAATAAAACTTTGAAACATATGCATGTAGGGCCTAATTTTATACTTCTTATCGTGTAGAACACACGGGGGCATGAGGAACTGAAAATGTATACACCGTTCAGAACTTAAAGCAATTCCATGTAATCGTTGTTCTTTTTTTCCTAAGGTGACACCACACTAAGGAAAGGTAGCCGGGGAGGAGGGTGGGCGGCATTCATGCGCTCGCTAGCACTGTGGGGGTATAACTTTTCTCAACTGAAATTGGATGTGCGAGGAGCATCCATTCATCAATCATCACTTACACGTACGTGCGTCATTGCGTCAATATACTTTCGATATTATATAAATGCACAGCTTTGCCGGTTCTCCCCGCAGCCTTCCATCTACAATCCCACCAAGCTCTGCAACAATCGTCATATACGACAACACCACCACAAACTCGTCAATAATGTTGTCGTCCTCACCGGAGCTGCACGTCGTGATGTGCCCGTGGCTTGCATTCGGCCACATGCTTGCATTCTTGAACCTAGCGGAGAGACTGGCTTCACGGGGCCACCGGGTAACGTTCGTCTCCACGCCCCGTAACATATTACGGCTGCCGCCGGTGCGCCAGGCCGGCGCGGTGGCCCGCATCTTCTTCGTGGCGCTTCCAATGCCACACGTCGACGGCCTGCCGGATGGCGCCGAGTCCACCCACGACGTCCCTCAGGACAACATCAAGCTCCTCTGGAAGGCCTTCGATGGGCTTGCAGCGCCCTTCGCGGAGTTCTTCGGTGCTGCGGCCACCGCCGAGGGTGGTGCAAGGCCGGACTGCGTCATCTTTGATATCTTCCACTACTGGGCCGCCGCCACTGCCCGCGAGTACAAGGTTTCACACAAGCTTTTGTTGCTTGATTCCATATCGCAGATGAGCTATACTTTCATATATATTTTCTTTTGAGCATAAGCACACCACTTTTGTACTAGGTGCCTGGTGTGATGTTTCAGCATTGCTCTGCATATAACGTCGCCGCGTGGGACCGCAGTTGGCGGGAGAAGCACGCCAGCAAGGCCACCGGAGTTCAGGATACCGATGTAGCCGCCATGCACAGACGACGACCAGCAGCACCACCGTCGCGCGCGTCAGAAATGACCGTCGACGATCGTGGCACCATGGCATTAGAGCTGTGCACGCTCGCAGCCGTGAGTAGTTGCCAAGAATGGGAGCCCGAGCTAGTCCCGTTCGTGGCAACCAACGGGGGCAAGCCGGTTGTCCCGTTAGGTCTCTTGCCGCCACCGACCGACCAGGGCAGCTGGCGCTGCATCACGAATGGGGAGATCGACGACGATGTGACCCTGCTACGCTGGCTGGATGCGCAGCCGTTGAAGTCGGTGGTGTACGTTGCACTGGGAAGCGAGGTGCCGCTGCGTGTGGAGCAGGTGCACGAGCTGGCCCTCGGTCTGGAGCTCGCCGGAACGCGGTTCCTCTGGGCTCTGCGGAAGCCTCGCTGCGGCAGCGGCATCCCCAATGAAGAAGACATCCTCCCTCCTGGTTTTCTAGACCGCACGAATGGCTGTGGGCTCGTCACCTTCGGGTGGGTACCTCAGATCAGCATACTGGCGCATGATGCCATCGGCGCGTTCTTAACGCACTGCGGCTGGGGCTCGACCATTGAAGGGCCTCTCTTTGCCCTCCCGCTAATCATGCTGCCTATCGCCTGGGACCAGTGGTCGAACGCAGAACTTATGGAGAGAAAGAAGGTGGGAGTGCAGGTGCCGAGGGGTGAGAAAGACAGGTCGTGGTTCAGTCGTGAAGGCGTTGCGAGGGCTGTGCGGCTTGTCATGAAGGAGGTGGAATTTAGAAACGTGTTTGTTGCGAATGCAAAGAAGATCCAAGCCATTGTGTCTGACAGAGAACTACAGGATAGGTACATCGACCGATTTATTCAGAAGGTCATATCTTAAAAAGAGTACTGAATCAATGCCTTCCCTAATCGCAGTTTGAATATGCATATATATGGACCTGTGAAACTGTGATGTTGTCGGTGACACCAAATTTAGTGACACGAACAAAAAACAAGTCTGTAATACATGATCACAGACACGCCTAATTAAAATGCGTCTGTGATGTGTTGTCTCCAAAAACTCTGTATTGTGAGGACAAAAAGGAAGACGCGTTTGGTCAAAAGGAAACGTTATTATTAGAATATGAATAGCCTAGGATTTATAAATAGTATTAGTAGTGGAAGAGTTTAGAACAAGGCCTCTGGTGCCATGACTCTTCTGACCATGTTTCGTGCCTTATCCTAGGGTGACTTACTACTGCTCGAGTTCACTTTGCCACCTAAAGATAACGCTGATGGTTTTGCTGATCTAGAGTAACATCAACAATTCCACGTAGCTGCTTGCCGCCTTCTACATGGTGTCGAGGAGCCACACCATGTGATGGCATCCATTCTAAAGATGAAGAGCCGGCTGCCCTCGTTCCTCGAGGACCAGTCGATGCTCACCATGAATGAGTCCAACGGTCCAACCTCCCTGCTTTCACCTTGACGTCCTCACCGCAGCCCTGAGGTGCACCTACACCCCTATGTGCTCCTGTACTGGCGACTGTGGCTTTGACTACAACTACAACGCTATCGGCCCCTCGTCCTAGCGTGCTCCACGCGTGTGGTCTAACCCATGGAGTGGCCAATTTCAAATGTGGTCTATGTAATGCTCCAAGCGCTGGTGAGGTGCATGTTGTTGTGGCTCCTCATCATTGCTACTCCTATTGTGCCTACCCCAAGGGTCATAGCTTATATGGTCTCCATGGCACACCCTCCTACCCCCATGCCCTCCCCCCCACCCCCACACCCCCGCGATAGCATCCTAGAATAAGGCCACCGTAGAAAATTAACATCTTCAGCATGATCACTCTGCAGCGCAACTCGACGCCAATTGTTACAAGGACTTAGAGTGCATTCTCGCATCTTTTGCTCTATTCCAGTTATGTCTCCTGCATCAGCTCCTCTCTTCCTTCCAATTCGAACATCATATTTAGTACTGGCACCTGTCTTCCTATTCCTTGTTCTGGTCAAGGTTCACTCCCTAATTCCCACCGTCCTCTTCACCTTTCCATTGTCCTTGTATTTCCTCAACTTTATAAACTCTTTATCAATGAATGAAACAACAGGGATTATTTCTCTCACCCCTAATAATACACCCACGTCAAGAAAATCATTTTCACAAACAGAGACAATGACTACCCGCATCACTATTTGATTGATATAGAAACCATTTGCTATTGCTACAGTCAAGCATAATGATCACCTTTTGTCAATACTACTGTGTTTATCTATTGAAGACAGGGCAATCAAATTTGAACAACTATACGGCTTAAAGATTAATTTTCACAAGAGCGAAGTCTTTTGTTTTGGAAAGACTAAGGATCACGAACAATTTTATTTGCAACTGTTTGGATGTGTTATTGTTAAATACCCCTTTTGATACCTAGGCCTTTCTATGCATCTTAGAAAGATTCTTAATAAAGACAGGAAGGGGGTCAAAGAGAGAATTGAGAGAAGAATTAGTGGCTGGAAAGGCAAACTTCTAATAGTAAGCGGTCGTTTAGTCCTTATAAATTCGGTGCTCTCTAGCTTACCGATGTTTATGATGTCTTTCTTCGAACTGCCGAAAGGAGTGCTAGAAAAAATAAATTGTTACCGATCTAGGTTTTACTGGCGGAATGACCAATACAAGAAAAAATATAGACTAGTGAAGTGGGATGTGTGAACCTAAGGACCAGGGTGGCCTTGGTATTCAAAATTTAGAGGTTCGTAACAAGTGTTTGCTTAGCAAATGGCTTTTTAAGTTATTAAATGAAGACGGAATGTGGTAAGAGCTTTTAAGAAATAAATATATTAAAAATAAGACACTAGGAAGTTGTGAAAAAAGACCGACCGACTCGCATTTTTGGAAAAGCTTATTTAATGTCAAACATACGTTTATGAAACTAGGACACTTTATTATCGAGATGGGTCACAAACCAGATTTTGGGTAAATACTTGGCCGGGCAACAAACCTCTCAAAGATAAGTTTCCTGCGTTGTTTAATAGTGTAAGAAGAAAGAAAGACACTATTGTAATAGTAATGAGTTTTCCTGTACTAAATATCTCATTCTGAAGAAATTTAGTGGGTGCCAACTTACTCTACTGGAATAGAATTGTTGCTTCTCTACAACCATTAAACTTACAACAGGACAAAGATGTGTTTGTTTGAGATCTCTAGGCTTCTGGGATTTTTTCAGTCAAGTCTATGTACGCTGCTTTAATTGACAATGGGGTGAGAGTTTCGCAAGATATTTGGCATACAAAACTCCCAATGAAGATAAAAATTTTCTTGTGGTGTCTGAAAAGTGGAGTCATTCTAACCAAAGATAATTTGGCTAGGAGGAATTGGCCTGGAGACACTTCGTGCTGTCTCTGTCATTCCTCAGAGACGATTCAACATCTATTTTTCGATTATTTTTATACCAAATTTTTGTGGCGTTCTATACATATACTATTTGGGATTCATCACCCTCCAACATAAATGATTTGTTTTTTAATTGGTCTAAAGGAGGTAACAAAAAGTATAATACTACGTGGGCAGTATGGCTAACAAGGAATGACATAGTTTTTGATAAATGCAAACCCAAATCTCTTTTGCAGGTACTGCTCCGAGGGACGCATTGGCTACGCGGTGGGCCAGCTTACAGCGGCATGAGGATCTCAAAGATCAAATGATCGCTATGGCTCAACACATCGAGACGGCGGCGGCTCTAGAATTTTTCGGCTCCAATGGTTGGCTATCACATAGACATGTTAGATTTGCTTAGTCAAGAACTTTTTGTATTTCAGTTAGTTGTGAGACTTTTGGTGTGCTTATGTACCCGTATGTTATATGTGTGTTTAGAGTCTGTAATAATTGATCGATTCTGTCTTCGGATAGATAAAGCCGGATATTTATATCCTTTATCTAAAAAATGTGCACTATACATCGACACTAATGTGTCTTATGTAACGTGGTAGCTCGACGCTATCGTGATCAGTTGTTGACAGCGCCATGGATTTTAACAATTGGATGAATTGGAGCTGGTGTTCAGTGCCCTTGTACCGCCGTTTCTCAAACATATCTTGAAACAATACTATACTTTAAACCCAAAGACTTCTAGCTAGCACCTATTATACGGACTAGGTAGCTAGCTCGCTAGCAAAGCGTGATTGCGATTGGGATTATGATCTACGGATCAAAGAAGTTTTAGCTAACTGCTAGGGACAAAAAAAAAAAAAAAATTTGTTGGCAGCGGCATAAATTTTAACAAACTGGATATGGTACCTGTTGAGTCATATGCTGCCGTGTACCAAATACCAATATATTATATATCTTGATAATGTTTTAAATTTGTTGGAGCTACACATACTACCCCTAAGACGTACAGAATTTATCGAGACCACGTGCCATCCAAAAGATGCTCACGTGTCATGCACCAGACGTACGTAAGGATGCTACCCACACGTCACTGACATTGACAGCCCCATGCAAGGTGGCTAAAGAATTACTAAAACTTGTTCATATTCATCAAGAGCATCAGTGCATTATTGGCAAGCACTACACATTGTTGTATTCATCAACAGCATCCAGGCCACTATGTACTAATGGACACTATACCACAACCAATCTATAGCGTCAGACAACGGTCGCTAAAACTTAATAATAACGTCAAACTATCGGTCGCTATAACGTTGTGACAGACCATCGGTCGCTATTTTTACTCCTAGTGATGGAACATCGGTCGCTACACATTTACGTCAGATCATCGGTCGCTAAAAACACATCTTGGAGACCTACAATCGGTCGGTATAGCCTGTTTCCGTTTAGTGCATCAGCCCAGCCCACCTACGGGCAGAAATTTGAGTGGCCCAAGTCACCCGAAACCCTATTCTCTGAAGAAACTCTCTCGGTCTCTCCAGCCACACCTCACGCCGCCGCATCTCCACACCTCACGACACACATCTCGTGTTCTGGCCATCTTCATCAGCGCCGCACGAGGGCTTGCGGCCAGGGGTGCCATCCCGTCCGCCGCCACCGTCCTCGGCGCCGCGCCCGCCGACCTCACCGTCGTGGACGCATCTGCCGCGCCCGCTGCCCTCGCTGTCGCGGACGCGTTCCCGGCGCCGCGACCGCCGTCCTCGCTATCGCGGACGCATCCCCAGTGCCGCGCCCGCCGTCCTTGCTGTCGTCCCCACTAACGCGGCCGTCTTCCGGGCCGCCGTCCCCGCTGCGCGCTCGTCTTCTCCGCTCCATCTGGCAAGTGATTTCTCTCTTACCCTTTAGTTTCCTCCGATTCCCCATGCTTTACCTTTGTGTTGTTGAATGAAATTGAATCCCTCACTTTAGTATCAGATTTGCGCATCCCCTAGCTAGATCTGCTCGATTTGATCCTCGATCTATTTGTCGTTCCCCTCTCTCTTGCCTGTCTACCTGTTTAATGCAAGTATTTGTGCTCTCTAGGATTAGACAGTTGGTTTCGATCTTGAGAGCATACAAGTATATATTTCATTTTAGAGTGTTCATGTGTGGCCTAAATGCGAGTTACTATTGTCACAGATTTGATAAACATGTGAACCTATGGTTCTTTCTCCCATGTGGCTCCCGAAAGTTTTTTTTTTGGTTCAAATCCATCATTTCCAATAGTGTATTAGTGCAGTAGGTAGCATTGTCCGAGATAACAGATGGACGTTGGGCAAGCCAGTGGGTGAGGACATTGCGCTCAGCAGCTACGGTAGTTTCTTTAGTAAGTCAAATTGACTGTTGTTCAGGAAACTATGTATATATATATATATATCTATGATGTGCCAATAATGCATTTTGGGGATGGTCAAGAAGAATCAAATAGACTGTCAGGGCTACAGATTGCCACTAAACTTTTGTTTAATATACTTTACTGGCAGTCCTTTCTTTTCCATGGGCTATTGTGTAGGTGATATGGCATAACCAAAATCTTTTTTAGAAAGAAATAATACCTAGTTCTGGTATTGAACAAAATAAACTTGCATGCTCTGCTTCATCCCATCTCGGACAGTCATACTAGACTACTTCTGTTTCTGAAAGTTCAAGTTCTAGAATTTGGAAATAAATAATTTTCGAGTGTGGCTGAAGAGAACACTTTTTCTAGTTGGTTAAAAGTAATGTCGTTGTGCTCTATTTGAGACATCTTGCGCTATTACAGAACGAATGTAATTAAATTGTTTGCTATGGTACAAACTCTGTTATCTACTTAAGTACTCCTATACTCTTGTTTACAGGTTCTGGTCTTTCAGAATTGGAGAATGGGCAATTCGAGTTGCTTCCAATCCTGCTTTGGGCAGGTGCATTCTTCATTGCTCCATATATGTCTACATATATGTATAAATTCATAGTTCATTTCTTGCTCGAAAAAATAATATGTTCATAGTGGATTTTCATTTGTTTAAACTGATGTACATGTGCAGCCAAGTGGAAGCACAATGGAGCTTAGCAAGCTCAGAAGGTACGATAACTGATTTTCTGTGTTCACCTTTTGAGCTGTTTATGTCACTGTCATGAATTGAGCTATATAAGGACGCCTGCTGTTGGCGTTCTTATTAACTACTCAGCCGTCTTGAAATTATAAGGACGCCTGCTGTTGGCGTTCCTTTTGTGGCCACTAGTACTGCTCATTGTCTTGAATGTCAAATGTTGCCTCAATTGCCTAACAGTAGCCTCAATTGCCTCAAATGTCAAATGTTCCTTTTGTATGCCAAGAATGCAAGTTTGGTGTGGCGCAATATTAAGTATAACTTCAGATCTTCAGAAGAAGGTTCACTCATTTGGCAAAATGTTTGCTGCTTTGCAGGCTTTGCTTATCTCTTCATTTCGGTGTTTCCTTGGTTAAACTCTTGGTGCCATTTCTATGATCTGTGATAAGGATATAACTCGTGGTTTTGGTCCTTTGGTTCTATTAATGGGTTAAAAATCCTTTGAAGGTAATTTATCTGTTTGACAGTGCCAAACATTGTTTTTCATTAACCATTGAATGATTGTGTGCAATAGATATTTTTTGTAGACTGATAAAGTAATCAGTAACCATCACGTACACTTAGATGCAATCAAGGAATACGTAGAGCGCCTTAGCTCCTTGAGATAATATTTTCTTCCAGCTTTGTGAAAGAGAATGGTTTAACATTAGTACATCAGTTCTTATGATGCTTATCTCCCAGCTATAATATTTCTCTGTTAGCATCTCTGAAATTATATTTGTGTTAAGGCATTATATTGATTACCACCAGCAACTAGAATACACATTTCTTGCATAGCCACATTTGGGCCATAGTTGTGTGAATTTGTGAACAGCCCAAGTGTACTAATGTCTAGGGTAGCCTAGAACTAGAAAAACTTCTGCTGCTGCACCATTTTAGTTTGGCTGAACTAAGCATCTGTAGACTATACCTATAGCATTAGGTCAAGTTTTCATAAACATGTGAACCTATGGTACTTTCTCCCATGTGGCTCTCGAAAAGTTAATTTTTATTCAAATCCATCAGATTCAACAGTGTATTGGTACATTAGGTGACATGGCCGCAAGTAATAGGTTAGATTAAAAAAAGCATGTTTGGTGTGGGTAGAGAAGAATGAGTGATCTATTCTTACTACAACCTTTCAACTTATTATTGGATCCTAGCCGAATACCAGAATGCTTATATTGGATTGCATGTGGATTTCAGGTATGTAGTTTTGGGAGGTGCCACTAAGCAGCATGTTTGATGGTGTCAACGAGCTATTTAGAGTTCTCATGGAAGATGGTCTGAAAAGTGTGGAGCGCTCAGATGTTTTTCTAGTTTTTGGATTGCTAGGGTATATAGGCGCGGTCTCATGTATAGTGAACTCATTACAAGTTCATGGGTTGTGTGCTAATGTGGTAGGTGTGCCTTCTAGAATTTATCCAAGTACAATTGTACAAATGTTAAGTTCAATGAATATATGAGATCTGTTTGTGCAATTATGTGGTTGATGTGTACTTGTGAACTTTTGTGGATATTAAAAAAGCCTAAAATTACATTGTATAATGTGAAATTAATTATAAAATTATGCCAGTTCATTGTGACTGATTATTGGTCGCTAGAAAGTTTTATACCCTCAGATCATCGGTCGCTAAAACATGTGACGAGATCATCGGTCGCTATAGATGTTGCGTCCATCTATCGGTCGCTATAAATCGGATCGGTCGCTATATACTTATAGCGACGCCACTTACGCCGACTAATACATCGGTCGCTATAGCGCTATAGCGTCCGACGATCGGTCACTATAGCGGCTTATAGCGACCCTTTGCAGACTCTACAGATCGGCTGTGGTATAGTGGGAGTAGCATAGCTTGAACAAAAGATAAACAAGCAGTAGTCTCTGAACTTAACATGAGAAAAAATATTACAAGAACTAGAAGAAAAGTCTTTTTCGTGGGGCTCGGTGGGGAACATGAGGAGCTGCCAAGAGTGGAAGCCGGAACTAGTGCCGTTTGTGTTGACCCTTAGCGGCAAGCCGGTTATCCCCTTCGGTCTCATGCCGCCAAGGACCCACCAAGGCCGTCGGCGCCGCATCGTGAAAAGGAGATCAACGACGACAACGTCACCCTGCGCTGGCTGGACGCACAGCCGGTGAACTTGGTCGTGTATATTGCACTAAGAAGCGAGGTGCCGCTGAGCGTGGACCAGGTGGATGGGCTGGCTTGGACGCGGTTCCTCTGGGCTCTGCGGAAGCACCGCTAGAGCTCACTTGCACGCGGTTCCTCTGGGCTGTACGGAAGCACCGTGGCGGTATCACAGGCGAAGAAGACATCCTCTCAATCCCCTGGCTTTCAAGAGCGCACACACGGCTGTGGGCTCGTCACCTTCGGCTAGGTTCCTCAGATCAGCATAATGGCGCACGGTGCTATCAGGCGCGTTCCTGACGCACTGCGGCCGGAGCTCAACCACTGAAGGCATTCTGCTTGGGCGCCCTCTCATCATGCTTCCCATTGCCTGGGACCAATGGCCAAACGCGTGGCTTACGGAGGGCAAGAAGGTGGGAGTGTGCAGGTGCTGTGGGACGAGAAGGACCGGTCCAGCGTCACGAGCGCAGTGCGGCTTGTCATGACGGAGGACGAATCTAGGAGCGTCTTTGTTGAGAATGCATAGAAGCTTGCAGGCCATTGCGTCTGACAAGAAAAGCCAGGAGAACTACATCGACGGATTTATCCCGCAGCTTACATTTTACGTGGAGCAATGATAAATTACCGCTTCCCTATGTGATGTGTATACTCATCGCGGTGTCGATCCCCCGTCCAGCATCTTTCAGTAACGAACATGAATGTATGTTAGAAAGGTTGTCCCATCAGTTTGGAATGCTACATTTTTTTTCTCTAGAATAAGCAAAATATTTGTGTAGCAGTGTAACTAAGGAGAAGAGGGACGCACATCAAGCCCCCGAGGCGGTCTTCCATCAAAGAGTAGACCAACCTAGCAGAATGTTTCAAAGTTTCATATTACATAAATCGAACAATCAAAATGCGAACGCCGCATCACCCTACCTCGTGTAGAGGCATCCATGAAGAGCATTCTAGCGAGCCCGTTGAATGCATTTGGCGGATACACATACATGTGACTTTGAGACTCCTTGTCCGTGTAATCATTCATATATGGTAAAGCGCCTAACCTCTATGCTTCTTACTCTTGAAGAATAAATACGCCATTCATGTAAAGTGATGGCTCAAGTTGTATATTTTGTGACACTCTTGAGACTCTTGGATATTTCATTCATGAGACTCTTAGAAGTTTTCACTCCAACTGTTTCTTCTTCTCTTTTGGACCCCTCATGTTGGATATTTCTTGGTTTTCTTTTTCCTAAGGTTTTGGTCGATTCAAATGGTGGGATACATGTTAGGACCTGACGAACATTTTTGCTACCAACAAGATTTGGTACTTTGTATTTTTCCTCGCGAGCCCAATATTTGGGGAGTTTGACGAAAGTTGAGAAAACCCCAATCTTGGACAGAGTTTTTTCAATCTACAGAGTTCCCTTGATCCTTTGGATCGAGTTGACATTTTGTGGACACCGTCATAACATCCATGTGAAGTGATCGAGTTTTGATTTTTCCCAGAAAACAAGCTGCGCGGAACTTCGGCGAATTTGCACAGAACTTCCACGATCGGGCACAAATAATCCATATTCAAAGGTTTATTTCTGCGATCCTAGTAGCTACTTCTCTTGTTACTTATTCTTGAACACATATGGGATTATGCAATTTTTTCAATTTTTCTTTTGTTCATTTTTGCACATGCCAGGACACATCATCTCTGGCTATAGCAGCCACTCGCCTGCAACCA
Source organism: Themeda triandra (assembly GCA_018135685.1). Classification (NCBI taxonomy): domain Eukaryota; kingdom Viridiplantae; phylum Streptophyta; class Magnoliopsida; order Poales; family Poaceae; genus Themeda; species Themeda triandra. The sequence goes on from JAENPR010000745.1 coordinate 76,051, forward strand.
CGAGTCACTTGCAGCCGTTTTGCCGCTACTACGAAACCACGATTTCAGGGCACTCTAAATTTTATTAACAATCTAGTAGAGAGATTATAAATAAGTAAGGTAGGTATTTCAGGAGAGCCACCTAACATAAGACCTGTTTTTAGAGGTCAAATAAGTGGTCTGAGATCAAGGAGGCACGCGGCAGCCTGGATCGATGACCTTGGGGCGACGGTAGCTGCGGGTGGTGGCGCAGCGGCGGCTCGGTGTGGTGGCGGCCGATGCCTAGGGTTACGGCAAGGAAGAGAGCTAGAGAGCTGAAATAAGTGCCCTTAGACTACTTTGTTGATTCAATCTGGTTACATCTGCGATATAATTATAGCCGGGGATAAAAACCCTAGTCTACGCAGGGGCGGCGGCGGCGGCTCCTGGTGGCGGTGCGTGGGCCAAAGGCGGCTTGGTTGTGCTGGGCCAGCCTTTTGGGCCGCTCGTCCGTTGACCTATTATATCACCTCCCGCTTTTCCGATCGGCATGTCCTCGCGACAAGATTGGAGACCGTTGGTGATGATGATGCCGTGCGGCAGCGTGCTATGGTCGCTATCGTCGGGAGCTTGGTTGACGAAGATGACCGGGGAGTAGTCGTTATCGTCCTTCTACTGTTCCTCCAGAATAATGTCTTTGACGTTATCGACCTGGGTGCTGATGACGAGGGCGTGCATGGCCGCGTGCTGCGGCGCTGGTGCTGGCGTGATTGCCGTCTTTGGTGATTGCATCTCTACATCCAATCTTGGTTGGACCTTGGTGATGATGACGTCATCAGGGATGCCTTTGAAGGACACGACCGTGAGCGGCGGTGCCACTGCAGGCATTGCTACGGAGTTGGTGGTGATGGTGGCATTCAGATCAGATCCGATTTGAACCTTGTTCTCGTGTTGCAGGGAAATTTTTTTGAGATCAGCGAGAAAACATGCGGTTAGGGCGTGGATGTCGTTGCGGATGCCCTCGATGTTCATGGCGGCGTTGGTGGCAGCCATGGATCGCATCTTAGCGAATTCCTCCATGATGGTGGCGGCGTTCATGGTGGTGGCGGCCATGGATCGACCTAGAAGCCTGATACTAGCTGTAACAGGTTTGTGATCAGGGGGGCACGTGGCAGCACGAATCGATGACCTGGGGGCGTCGGTAGCCGCGGGAGGTGGCTCAGACAGCGGCGGCGCAGCGGCGACTCGTCGTGGTGGCGGCCGACGGCTAGGGTTTCGGGAAGGAAGAGAGCTAGAGAGCTGGAGAGCTAAAATAAGTGCCCTTAGGCTACTTCTTTGTTGATTCAATCTGGATTCGTCTAGGATATATTTATAGCCCACGATAAAAACCCTAGTCTATGTGGCAGTGGTGTGGTGGCGGCTTCTGGTGGCCGCTCGTCCGTTAACCTGTTATCTAAGCCTAGCTGTCAAATATAAACCTTAAGGCCCATCTCTACATGGACTGTCTACCGACAGCAGCCAAAGAATCTTTGTGAGTCTGGGATTGGAGACAGCCACTCTCAGGTCCCGCTAGAAACAGCGACCTGCAAGTTTGACGTGTTCATACATGATACTCCTATAGTGCGAATTCACGCACATCCAGGCTCATCAGCCGGTGACACTGACATTACACATTAGATTCTGGAGAGGTGACACTGAGGTGTCCTTTGTACGTATCTTACGTTTGCTCTTGACCAATGCAAGTTTTGGCGGTCGTTGCCACGTAGTTGCTCGATGTCTATGGTCATCTATTGTTGACAGCAGCGTGAGTTTTAACAATTGGATCGGAGCTAGCCAGTGCTGAGTCGCCTTCTGCACGCCGTTTATCAAATATATCTTGAAATGATTTTTTACCCTAAACACAAATTAAGTCCTCTAGCTGGCATGTATTTTGTAAGGAGTAGCTAGCTAGCTAGCGTGATTGTCATCTACTGACGTGGTGGCATCTAGATAGGTGCCTTTCTTATTAATATCCCCACCACTCCATAATCTGTTGAACAACTTGTGGTGGGATAAGCAGACTGCATATGTAATAAGTAGGCGTGGTAGATACAAAATAATTGAGTAGAATCAGTCTCCCATGATAAGATAGCATTTTACTGATGCCAATGAGCCTGGATTCAATTCTCTGTATTAGTGGAGCAAAGTCATGAACAAAGGGTTTTTGGGTTCCCAGCGGAAGGCCCAAATAGGTACAGGGCATTGTTCCAGTTGTACAGCCAAAATTGTTGGCAAGATGAGTTAATTTCTCATTGTTAATATTGATAGGCACCGTAAAGAATTTATGAAAAATTACATGAAATCCAATAATGTCAAAAAGATATCTCAAGATACATTTCAAATTGAAGAGAATTTTGCCATCAACAGGCCTAATGAGCATTGTATCATTTGCATATTGGACAACAAGGAACTCTCCTGCAAAATCTTCACTGATAGGATGCTTAAGAATACCCCCATTCCAGGCTTTGTCAAAAATTGATTGTAACAGACCCGCTACTAATGCAAAAAGGAGAGGGGAGAGTGGGTGACCTTGTCTGACACCTCTCAGGCATTTAAAGCTTATTCTTGGCAACCAATTCAAAAGTAGCAGGCCTGTGCTTAAACTCATTTCGATCCATTTTACACATTTTCCTGGGAAGCCTTTATGGGTAAGAACATCCAAAATCACTTGATGCTCAGCTTTGTCTAAAGCTTTTTCAAAATCAAGTTTAAGAATCACTAATTCTTTTCTTTGAGAGATGATGAAGATGAAGGAACTGAAAAGCCCAAGATAAACAATCATGAATAGTCTTGCCCTTGATGAAACCATATTGTTTTCAATGAACAAGCTGTGGCATGACTGATTATAGTCCTGTTGATAGGAGCTTGGTAAGACACTTTAGAGAATAGTTAAGCAGAGAGATTGGCCTATAGTCAACAACCTATGTAGGATTTGATTTTTTGGAATTAAAACAATGTGGGATGAGTTCAAGCAGCTGATATCCGCCACAATTGAGTTGAATTCATTGAAAAACCAGATGAAGACTTCCTCAATGATGGACGAACATTTTCTGATGAAGAGTCCATTGAAGCCATTTCGGCTAGCTGCATTGCTATTTGGAAGAGTTCTTATGACGTTTCCTAAAAAAAAAAGAGTTCTTATGACTACAGCTATTTCATTTGCACTAAACACTGAGGTATGGAAGTCTAATTCATGTGTCTGCAACAAGGAGGGAAGATCATAGGAAATTCCATTGAAATCACTCACTCCAAGCCTATTCTTAAGAGAGTTCCACAGAAGAGCACCTTTTTGTTCGTGGTCAGTCACTAGGATGTTATCAGAGGTACTAAGGCTACGAATTTGTTTCTTCATGTCATTGTGAGCTCTAGGAAGACGAAGATGTTTTCATCACATAGCGTGACCCATCTGATCGTATTTCTCCATTTCTAGTATTTTCTTTTGGATTCCATGAGATTAACTAGATGATCTTTCACAAGAGTTTTGAAGCTGACTTAAAGGCCAATAAGAGGTCTTTGGTCTTCCAACCCATCCAAAAGAAGAACGATCCAATTTGAGTTATAAATGAGCCTGTTGAGCCTTTATAATCTTTTGCTCCACTATCTTAGTTCTATTCTGACTTGTTTGAATTTAGTCGCAAGTGTCTTAGCTGCATTGGCAAAGAAGTGACTCTAATTCCAATGTAAATCAATTGTTTCAAGAAAATCAGGTTGTTGTACCCAAAAGGTTTTAAATCTAAAACTTGTTCCTTTTGGAATATTACTCCTAGTCATAACATTGAAAGGGATGTGATCAGTGACAGGTCTCGAGAGAGGTTGAACTAAGGTTCCTGGATAGGACAGACCCGAAGGACAAACCAGAACTGAATCCAATTTCACTGGCAAGGGGCCTAATTGCATGTTTCTCCATGCTAACCTTCTACTACCGAAGGGTATGTCAAGCAGGTCTAGATTAGAGATGAGGTTGTTGAAAAGCTGCATTTAAGAAAGCTTACCTCCATGTCTACTTCTATCATCTAAGCTTCTATAGTGATTGACGTCCCAGTTAAGATCCAGTCATCCACATCTGAAGTGTCAAAGTTCATTAGCGAAGTAACAAAGGCCATTTTTTCAGAGGCATGTGTAAGATGAAAGGAACTTTGATCATCATTGCAAGTGACTTTGATAGTTAGGCCAAAATTGTTGGCCTAGGTGGTAGTGCATTGATATATGCTGCTATTCCAGATAGTGAGAAGTCTCCTAGAGGTGCCTGTAGATAGAGAGCAAGCAAAGTTGTCTAGGCGCCTTGGACAAAGTTGTCCCATCCGCCCCCTGGCGTGGTACCCCATCTGCCTCAGATCTATCCCCATCTGTCCGCCCTAGAAGGAGAAAGCCACCAGGAGTATCTTAAGGTGGGGACCATGGTGGTGCTCACGATAGTCGGGAGGGACGAAAGGGCCTCAGTCGCGCTGGTGGATGTGTAGAAGGCCGCAGCCATCCATAACTGTACTGCTCGTCAGAATTGGAAGCAACTTAGAGAGTTGGCAGTTATTAATTGTGGACCCACCTTACGGGGGAGGTCCAACTTCACCAATATTTGAGTGAAGAAGAGTACTTTTTGGTGATCACCAAAAATAAGGAAGCATATTAGGGAGCTATTGGAGCAACAAAACAACCTTATCCTCCCCAATATGACATGTTTAAGGGACGAGGGATAGCAGAGTGGACCTGTTGTAGATGCAGATTCTTTAACCATGTCCGTCTTGAAAAGGAGTGACAAACACACTCGAGTGGGACAAAGCGAGTAACGTGTTGCGCTACTGGACCAATCAGTACGGCATGCACATCCAGGCTAGGTGACACTGACAATGGCACGTTCTGGCTGAAGTGCAAGTCAAGGCCGTACCGCAGGAAATATTCTTCTCTCTATTACCTAGCTTGTTCAAGTATAGGATATGTCGATGACATGGGACAAACTCAAGTCCCTTCTTCGTAGGATTCATAAGATGTAGTATGTTATTACCCGTGAGGATGTTGACTAATGGGCAGCGAATTGATATAGAGAGAGGTGTGATCCATAAAAAGGTATCGGAAGCAATGTATATTGATAACTCAATTCTATACTCCGAAAAAATCAGCTAGCGCACAGCTGCCAAGGTAGCGTTTACCCGAGGGTATTGAAAGGTATCAATATTTCATGGGAACGGAAGTGAAAAGGGTAAGCACGAGGAACCTTAAAACTACGAGGGTAGAGATGGGTAGAAAGGATTTCTATGGTGCTGTCTCACGAGATAACTAGACAATGGACTACTGTGAGCCCTACGATTTAAGAACTAGTCTATTATAGTATTATAGAGCACCTTCTTTAAAATCTGCATGGCCAGATTTGGCAACACAACCTAGCTGGTTTTGCCCAGAAACGAGGTCCTCACCAAAAAAAGAAAATTCTGAAATCCTTCAGTGAGATCCTTTTAAACACCTTGACTCACATGGGGATGTTAATTCCACATATTGGTTTCAAACATATATAAGACATTGAATAGCTCATGCAAGCAACAAGTTCATTGACATATCGTCTTGACAACATCGGACAATATAGTCTCTCATCAAGACTTTTATTAGACACACAAACACAACACAGTTCAAGGACGTAAACACTTGAACGTACTAGTCACTCCAGCAGCGCACACAACGACAGAGGTGGACCATCAGCATGAATGGTGGCAACCCTCTGACTTATTTATTTTGATGAAAACTGATTAAACAGGAGGCCTGAACGAGTAGGTGGCTGCTGTTCAGAGCGGATGCACATAGACACCAATAGCATCCAGGAACCTGCCGCTGCGCCCGAAAAAGCCGGCAACACAACTGTTACCCTGCACGGGGACGCTGAATGAGGTCCCGGTAACCTGACCGAAAGGACCGTACGTCTTGAAGTTGGTAACAAGCTTAATTGACTTTATGACAGTGACTACTCCCGCATACACGGCGAAAGTTCCAGAAACTTCTTTCACGAACTCAGAATCCGAGAGCTGGATCTGCGAGTGCAAAGACAATAGCCGGATTAGATCCCGATCTTATTTGTTTCCTGGGACTTGGGAGATGTTTGTTCCCAGACTACTTGGTAGCTGGCTGCCACATTTCTGCATTTGAATGTAGGAGTAGCTAGGCAGAAATAAAGCAGCTTTGTGAATAAGGCTCTATTAGCTTACCGTCTTAGGACATCCACCAGGACCGCCCCATCGACCTGAAGTGTGCTTCTGACCAGATTGATCAACAAAAGAAAATGCAATGGAATCAACAACATCACCACTGCAAATGGTGATGCTATCCAGGCGCTTTGGTGGCCCTGTGATGTCTTGAGCCGACCCTCCGTTTCCACCCCATGGGCCAATCTTTGTGGGAACAACGCTCTGCACGAAATTATAAAATTAAATGTATTTATTTCTCTTGTGGTTAATAGTTTTTTGAATCAATACTATTAGCAAAGCTCAAAGACATATATGTCGATTTATTCTAGGTCATGGTTACCCTAGATCCCTGGAGTAGTGGACAGAATCCCTGGATAGTAAGCTCTATAATGTTCCCCTCCCCAGTTGTTTGGTGAACCCTTTTCTTGATGACACCAGTTGCCATAGCGAAGCGTCCAGTTCCCCCAACGATTGCCCATTCACCTCCCTCAACAGGTACTCCCATCACCTGAAGTGTGGATTCCTTAAACCTGCACGATTCACGTCGTCATCATATATATGCAGTGAATATCACACCAGCTATAAACGTAGACAACTAAGTACATGTTATGGACCAGATGGAGCATACGTACCCTTCAACCTCGAACACTAAGCTGAAAGAGTTGTGCCAGTCACCAGCATAGATATGCAATCCCCGGGCACGAGCAATGACTTTAGCGTTACAAGAGAGGCCATCACGTACGACCCAGTTGTTCACGGTCAATGTGCCAATCCCGTCTTTTACTATGATTTGCGACTGGGTGGAGTTCTGGCCTACGTAGGTGTGGTAGAGGTACAGGCCACTGAAGTTGAACTCATTGCCCTGTGTGGGTGCATAGGCACAAGAACAGGGCCGTGCACGAGCACGTGCAACCTGTTCGATTGAACAGGGCCTCCGATCCTTTGGGGCCTCAAAAATAGCAGATTTGAGTGAATCCATAACGAGCGCATGCATGTCTCGTGTCTGCAATGCAGTGGCGTTACTTCTTGTTCCATCACCTCCGCGCATGTCCGTCCATCTGATTCCATAGAGGCCCACTCAAACTCGGTGACTCGCCGGGCCAGGGAATCCCAAGTACTCCAACTTTTGGTTAATTACTTATTATAAATTATTGTTGCTAAAAAGACTTATTAAATGTTAAAGGTTCATTAGTTCGGGCAGACCTCACGGTGCTTGATGTTCAGCATAGGCCCTGTAGGTACTCTATATTCGTGATCCATATCATTGCTGTATGATAGAAATAATAATAACACATTTTGCTAGAAAAAATAATACTACATTTTAGCATTTGTATATATTATTAACATTCTATCTTTCTAAATAGGGCCTATTTTAGAGCTTAGAACAGGGTCTCGGATTTGGCCGGCACGGCCCTGACAAGAAGGGTTGAATTGGAGGATGCTAGGAGTGGTGGCCATGTTAGAACCAAGGTGCTGCCTGCCACTGATTAGCCCAAGTTTGTGCTGAGTCTACTGACGTGAGAAACAAAAGCCACTGGCACGCCTATTTATAGGGCCAAGGCCAAGCGTCGCATCAATGGGTAGAATGTTGCATAGTCTGATGTGTTCCCATACATTTTTTGAGGCAATACGTTGCATAGTCTGATGTGTTCACATCAATGGGTAGTACGTTGCAGTCTGATGTGTTCACATATATTTTAAGATTAACCATATTAACCAAATTGTTTTCTAAAGCTTGGTAAAGCTGGTTGTACCATGTAGTACGAACGTGTAATGGAGAGTATGATCTGTCGTGTCGCCTCACACTATTTGAGTCAATGTGAGAGCAGCTTAATTTTGATCCGTGTGCTTCACAATACCACATGTCGCCTCAGACTCTCTGGGTCACTGCCCGTGAGAGCAGCTTTTGAGCCATGTGCCTCACAATGCATGTGCCCGCTGGAGTCTGATCACACGGTCCATTCTCACGCTGTCGTGTTGCGTCACAGGCTCACAATCTCTAATTCACTAGGCTGTCGGCCATCGAACCGCGGCTGGACGCTCGAGTGTGGGAGTAATGGTTCCGCCAGAGGGGATGACGCCAGCCCTATCTGGCTGGAGCGGCTGCGCTCCGAGGAGGGCACGGACTTGGAAATACAAGTACGGACTTCCCCGTGGTCAGGCCCACTCGTCATAGGCTCATTGATGTAAACTCTATTGTAAAAAGTCCATTGACCCTTGGTATGCCGTATTAATTTTTTATTTTTATTACACATTGTCTCCCTAGTACTTGTCTTCACCCACTCCCTCTTTACTCCCATGCCAGTGAGGAAACCCGGGCCTTCTCTCCCTCTCGGCATCGAGCGAGAGCGAGGGTAGAGGAGCAAAAGTGACCCCTACAAATTGCATTGGGTCGGAGCTGGTGTTGAGTCGCCTTCTGCTGTTTATCGAACATATCTTGAAATAATACTACATATACTTTAAACCCAAAGTCCTCTAGCTAGCATCTTGTTTATGGACTAGCTAGCTAGCGTCACTGCGCTTGTGATCTATGGACTAATTAATCAAGTTTTAGCTCACTGCTGGTAATCTTCCACGGAGCAATGAATTACCATCACTGACGTGTCCTTTACCTAATGGTGTATTTATGTTTGATGTTGGCACGTGGTCTCACCAATGCTTAATTATGGTGATAATTAAGTCGTTGACAGCGGCATAAATTTTAACAACTGCCGTGTGTCAAATATAGAAAACTCATTTAAGTTTAAAACGGACTATACACTATTTAATCCATATATATATACGGTTAGTACTACATCGCTCTAATTGCACCCTATAGTTTCCATATTATATCGATTTCAAGATGTATTAGAACAAATAACATGATCATTATAGAGTAAAATGCATCATGGATATTTAAACTATTGGGGTAGTATCATCTGGGTACTCGAACTGAAAAAGCTACCATCTGAGTACTTAATCTATTGGGGCAGTATCATTTGGATACTCGAACTAAAAAAACTCTCATCTAGTTACTTAAACTATTAGGCATTACCATCTGAGTACGCCAGGAGCATGAGAAAATTGATGAATAGCGCTGGAATTTGTTATTTTTGTAAAAAAAAATAATTAGAACTCTAAAAATCCTGAAAATTTTTGTGTAGCCTCTCCATGATATACTCTACCTAGGAAAAACATAAAACTTGGAAAATAAATAGTTTTGTATATTTAAAAATTACCTATTTTAATTAATAGATGAACTTCCATGAATTTTAATAATTAAAATAAATAAATGTCGAAAAGAGGTGGCCTTGTTTGAACCTTTTTTCCTTCGCTGGATGTCGCAACTTCTTTTGCAAAACAATCGCTCATGCTTGTTATGAGATGGCAGTGTCTTTCAGCCAAGAATGGTGCAGCTAGCACTCAAAGATGTGCTAGCCGTGATTTTTTTGCACGGCCAATTAGCACTCAAATTCCACCAAAGTTTATTCATCAACCGTGAGGTCACTTACATGTATCATTATTACACCCTATTGAAAGCAAAAAAATAACGCAACACAGGATTTACGTTCAGATAACAAATGAACACTTGGACAGGTAACAGAGTGCTGGATCCGCCAGCGCCAGCCACTGCGTGACTGCGCTGGACCTGACTGCAGTGGGCGCCCAGCCGGCGTGCATCCTGGACGCAGTGGCCACTGCCCCTGATGGCGACTGGCTGGTGCACGCTGGCCCTCGCGCTCGCCGCGGCAGCCTCCACCTTGTGCTCGCTGCTGCAGCCTCCGCCTTGCGCTCGCCACGTAAGCTACCGCCTCAAGCTCGCACGACCTCCGCCTTGCGCTCGCCACAGCCTCCGCCAAAGTCCATTTATTAATTAAAGGAGGTAATTTTTAAACATACAAAACATCTCATTTTTTAAGTTTTATATTTTTTCTAGGTAGAGTACATCATGGATAGGCTACATAAATTTTTTTTAGAATTTTTAGAGCTCTAATTATTTTTTTTAACAAAAATAACAATTTCCAGCACTATTCATCATTTTTTAGAAAAAAAGAATCAAAATTCATTTTCTCGCTCTCCTGGGGTACACAGATGGTAATGCCCAATAGTTTAAGTACCTAAGTGGCAGCTTTTTTAGTTCGAGTATCCAGATGATGCTACCCTAATAGTTTAAGTACCCAGGTGGTAGTTTTTTCAGTTCGAGTACCCAGATGATACTACCTCAATAGTTTAAGTACCTAGAGTGCATTTTACTCATCATTATACTTATATAGATATCCAAATTGCTAATACATGTAACCACTCAACAAGTTGTCCGAAACGGTGCAACGCACAGGCATGTTTTAGGCCAGTCACAATGGAGGTTTTACCGGAGTGTCATGCACATTAAATAGATTGCCATGTCAGCATTTGCATGAAATTGCATGAAATTGGGAGGAGAGAGAAGTAATTCGTTTCACCATGGTGAAACTATATAGCGGTATTTCCAAAACATTGGAAAGTATGTGAAACCCCCATTGAGAGTGTTATTTCATTTCATCCGCATGCATGGAGGAAGGTCATTGGCGGAAGAGAGGAGAGAGAGACAACGGTGGACCCATAGAAACTTTAAGTAGTATGTAAAACTGCGCAATGAAACTATGGATTGAGGGAGTGAGTTGTTTCGTATCAAAATTTCAAAGCTTTAAATAGTATGTGAAACTGTGCAATGAAACTAGCCATTGAGACTGCCCTTACTAGTATATGTAATACCCATGGTTTTTAATTGGTGGTGTGAATATTAATATTATTACAAATTAACTATGGAGTGGACTAGCTTAGATGGCGTGAAAATGCGATCCTTCGGTTGAATGAAGTTTCATTAGTTAGCCGATAGGTATTACACAACCTTCCATGAATTTTCATTAGGTAGGCTATCACCGTCATGCACTGATGTGCCCTTGCTTTAGGTTTGGTGACGAACGCCGGATTTGGCGGTGTTTGCACGTGGTCTCGATCCGTGTTACGTCATGACATTGACAGCCGTAGAAACTTAATTACACAGCACATATGTACACGTTGACACAAGACAGCATGGTTGTGTGGATCGATAAGTAGCATGGTGTCGTGTATCATGCAAAAGTGGCGAGCATTCAAGTTTAGCAATTATTTTTCTTTTACTGCATATCAATATCATAAACTAATATCCAAGGCCGTTACAAATAAAAAATTATCTGTTTTTACCTGTTGGTGGTAGGGCAAATAAATGGTCACTTGTATTAACAATGTCTCTTGTGACAATGCGTAAAAATTTTGCATTACCGACGTGGATGTGGATGCCACAAGATGCCAGTGCACCCCCTCACCACATGTTACATACGCATTTGTAATCACACATCTGGAATAAGTGCGTATCATAGACGCATCTGTGTGATAAGGGTACCCACGAACAGATCAAGTTACACACATTTGCGATAGGACATTTATCACAGACACGCAGAACAACCATACGTCTGTGATAATGAATTGCAAAACAAAAACAATATAAATCCTTAAATCTAGCATAGAAACATGACATCCAAATGGTATAGAGATGCTTAGGTTAAGTAGGAATCCAATATAAGAACTAAGTATCAACACAATGCATACTCGAACAAATTACACAGATAGAACATAGTCTGTCCATGATCACTTGAGTCAGCTAGGGAAGCAGACATATATGAGGGCTCGTCTTATGCTAGAGTAAAAAAAAAAAAAAAATCGGGTCAACGCAAAACCAAGTCGTGCACATCGTGCTGGCTAATCTGGTAGGCACACAGACGTGTTTGCTGGTACGTACACGTGTCCTTTTAACAATTGGATGAATGCTGATCTGGGTGGTGACAGGCATATTACATACCATCAACGTGTCGTTTTTAACAATTGGATCGGAGTTGGTACGTGTTGAGTCACCTTCTACCGTGTATATATCAAACATATCTTGCGTTTGAACATGCAAAGGAGCTATACTCGTAGACTGATAGCCTCTCCCGTTCACATCGTCCTTCGTACATTATTTCGAAAGCTTTCACTACGACATTACCCCAGCCAAAAATGTCGTCTGATGAGTTGTTTTGTTTTCGTTGGATCCAGTACGGACGTGGATGTAAACGCACATACACGAGCGCACACTGCATACCCTAAGTTCCACCAACAAATTTTGATATTGACGAAACTGTCACATGTGACTCCTTGATGTCAATGGCACATCGCCAACCACTAAAGGACTATCTCCCGTAGTCCCACATGTCGGGTCATAATAAGCTTCGCTTGGTTCCAAACTATAAATAAAAATAGACGACGATTCTTTCGTCGTCCCTTTCGAAAAAAAAAGCCAGTTCAAGCAGCAGCAGCAGGACACAGGCGCCAGCAATGGCTTATAAGCTCTCCCCCGCCACCACGTCTCACCTTCACCTAGGTCCATGGTCAGTCGACGATCCACTCACAGAAACATCATTTCTGAAAGAATGTAAGGGATGGTTTGTATTGCATTGTTGTTGGTGTTTATGTACACGATACAATGCATGCATACAGGATGTGCGAGCGGCATAGAGATAGATGCGCTACGCTACATGCGGCTGTGCTAGTGAGGACTAAGCCTACCCACTGCTATATTTACAACATGCTAACACTCTCCCTCAGTCTAAACGGGAGCATCGCTAACGGTCAGACTGGACCGAAACTCCTGAAACAAGGAAGTGGGAAGCCCCTTGGTGAAGACGTCGGCGTACTGAGATGTCGTAGGGACATGTAGGACTCGAACGTGACCAAGGGCAACCTTCTCTCGAACAAAATGGAGATCGATCTCAATGTGCTTCGTCCGCTGATGCTGCACTGTATTGCTGGAGAGATAGACAAAGACCGACATTATCGCAATAGACCAAAGTGGCACGGCGAGGAGGGCGCTGAAGCTCAAGAAGCAAGCTGTCGTAGCCAAGTAGCTTCAGCAACGCCATTCGCTACAAGCACGGTATTCAGCCCTCTGACCGGATCTCGGAGACCGTATGCTTTGTCGCTTGGAGGACCAAGACACCAAGTTGTCTCCAAGAAAGACTGCGTAACCGGAAGTCGACCGTCGTGTATCGGGACAACCAGCCCAATCGGCGTCAGTGTAGACAACGAGCTCCGTAGGGGAGGAGCGGCACAATGTCAATCCAAGCGTCGTAGTACCCTCGCAAGTAGCGCAAGATGCGCTTGAGAGCTGCAATATGAGGCTCTCGGGGATCATGCATGTAGAGACAAATCTGGCTGGACAGCGAAGGCAATATCGGGACGGGTGAAGGTCAAGTACGAAGTGCTCCCGCCAGCCGCGGTACCGAGTAGCGTCACCAACTGGAGGTCCATCTTCGGATAGTTTGGAGTGAAGTTCAACTGGCGTGCTGCATGGCTTGCACGCACTCATCCCGGCGAATCTCCAAAGTGTACTGACGTTGGGACAGAAACATGCCCTGAGTAGATCGTGTCACAGAGATGCCCAAAAAAAGATGAAGCTGGCCCATATCTGTCATAGCAAACTCACGCTGAAGAGCCTCAATAACCTGACGGAGGAATGTGGCAGAGGAGGCAGTGAGGACAATATCATCCACGTATAGCAGCAAGTATGCAGTGTCAGAACCCCGGCGATAGATGAACAGGGAGTTGTCAGACTTGGTTTCGACAAAGCCAAGAGACGACAGGTATGACGCAAACCTGTGATTCCATGCATGAGGGGCCTGCTTAAGTCCATAGAGGGATTTGTTAAGGCGACAAACCAGACCTGAGCTGGAGGAGTCCACGAAGCCGGTGGGCTGCATACAGTAGACTGTCTCGGTGAGGGTGCCATGGAGGAAGGCGTTCTTGACATCCAGCTGATGAATAGGCCAGTCCAGGGCCAGTGCCAAGGATAGGATGACACGAACTGTCGCTGGCTTGACAACCGGGCTGAAGGTCTCATCATAATCCAGACCAGGCCGTTGGGTGAATCCGCGGAGAACCCAACGAGCCTTGTACCGATCGAGTGAACCGTCTGCATGAAGCTTGTGTCGAAAAATCCACTTGCCGGTGACCACGTTGACGCCGGAAGGGCGTGGTACCAGACTCCAGGTGTCATTGGCGATCAGCTCATCAAACTCAGCCTGCATCGCTGAGCGCCAATTGGGATCAGCCAGGGCATCACGGACGGAGCGCGGGAGCGGCGATACTGGCACAGTGTGGAGATTGAGGCGATCCACAGGCTGTGCAATGCCAGCTTTTCCTCGGGTGCGCATAGAATGCGCGTTGTCGACGGGAGCGACGGGGACTGGCCTCGTGGCCAGTGTGCGCCCCATGGCCGCGGCGCTACTGGCAGCAGCCTGTGCAGTCCGCACAGGGGCAGCAGCGCCGGCCCGGGGAGCGACGTCGGTCGGTGCAGCGGTCTGCTGGGCAGCCCGAGGCCCAGCGGTCGACGCAGCCGGCCCAGCAGACAAGCCGGGCGTGTGCGGCCCAGCGGGCGAGCCGGAGGCGCGCGGCCCGGCAGGCGATGCGGGCGCGTGTGGGCCGGGAGAGTCGGGCCCAGCTGGCGAGCCAGGCGACTGCGGCCCAGCCAGCGAGGGCGCGTCGAGGCCCACGTGGGGCGCGGCTGAAGCAGCCGATGGTGTTCCTGCAGGCACAAATCTCGATCTGGGAACAGGAGCGGTTAAGTCATCAAAATCATGAAGGAAATCCAAGGCGGAGGATGCCATGGGTGTGGTAGACATGTCGGCGAAGCGGAAAAAAGATTCATCAAAAACGACATGTCTGGAAGTGAGGATGCGATTCGACTCTAACTCGAGACACCGATATCCTTTGTGTTCCGAAGAGTAGCCGAGGAAAACACAAAGGGAGGAACGAGGCGCAAGTTTGTGGGGTGCTGTGGATGACATGTTGGGATAACAGGCACAACCAAAAACCTTAAGATGATCATAGGAGGGTTGAGTCGAGTAGAGATGAAAATATGGAGTGGAAGAGGCGAGCGTGGCCACCGTGGCCCTGGTTCTGACCGCGGCCGCCCTTGCCACGCTTGCGGCGGCCGTTGCCTTTGCCGCCGGGCTGGCCACCCTGCTGGACGGCAGGATGGACGTAGCGCGGAGGAGCGAGGGCGCCGCGGCCCGGACGCAGCGGTCGAGGCGCGGTGGTGATGAGCGCGGCAGGCGGGGACGGCGGACGCGCGTCGATGTCGACCTCCTCGAGCAGCAGATGAGTACGAGCCTCGGAGAACGACGGGAACGGGCGGTGCAGCTCCGGGGATGGACACCATGTGTTGAAATTTGCCGTTAAGGCCGCGAAGGAGGTTGAGCACCATCGGCGGTCACCGATGGGATCGCCGAACTCGGCAAGGGAGGCGGCCATGGTCTCCAACTTGCGGTAGTAGTCGGTGATGTTCATGGAATCTTGGCGAAGATTGCGGAATTGTGTCTCCGGGGAGGAGGGCACGGGACTCCTTCTGCCCGAGGAACTCCTCCTCGAGGAAGCACCAGGCTTCGCGAGCACGGCGAGGGCGGATCATGAGGGACTGCTGCAAGTCGCTGGAGACGGTGCCGAAGATCCAAGTTAGGACGACGCAGTCCACCTGGACCCAAGCAGGGCGATCGGGGAGGGCTTCGTCGTCGAGGACGTGCGGCGCTAGGGCATATTTGCCGAGCACGGTGAGGAACATGCCGCGCCACTTAGTGTACATGCCGGTTGCCTTGTCGAGGACGATGGGGATCATGCCTTTGATGTTGACGACGGCGGTTGCTGCAGCCCAGATCGCCTCGTGCGAGGCCTCATACTTGTTGAGGGCTGCAGCGCGGAGGCGCGCGGCCTCGGCGCGGCGCTCCGCCTCAGCGCGGTCTTCAGCGATGCGGCGGTCCTCGGCTTCCTTGACTGCTGCCGCAGCAGCGACGGCGGCTTCCCGGTCGCGCTGCTCCTGCGCCTCGTGGGCGGCACGTTCGGCTTCGGTCTCTGCCATGGGCGATGTAGAGGCAGAGGCCGAGCACAACCCGATTTTTTTTTCTTTCTTTCTTTCTTTGTCTTTTTTTTTACTCTTTTTTTTTAACCGCCAATAATTTTACGCACGGACAAAAATCTTACTTCGGACGGACGAGCGGCCTTCCTTCTCGCGAAGCTGTGGGGCGTCGCGGATCAATCGACGAAGGGCCAACGGGATCACACGGTCGGATCGCGGATCAGCACTTACGTAGACCTTCGTAGTCGATCAGCAGCACTGGACGGAGACGTACGTAGTCGATCTCGTGTCCCGTAGACGTACGTGGAGTAGGCGAGTAGCACACGGAGTCATGTCGATCCCGTGGACGTACGTGGAGTAGCACTTGACGGAGTCGTACGTCGATCCTGTGTACGAGCGACGTGGTCGTACTTCGCGATCTCGACGCCACGCCAGGATCACGGGATTGGCAGCCGACCGGATCACAGCAGGGCCGGATCACGCGAGGCAGTAGGCACGGCGGCGCCGCACGTGCGGAGGGCCGGCGAGCAGGAGTGCCCAGCGACGGAGGGGCACGGCGCGCGTGCGGGGTAGCCGGCGAGCGAGGATGCCCAGCGACGGCGGTGGCCTGCCGATCGTGAGGACCGGCGGCGGGGTTAGCGGAAGCGGTGGTTACAAGAACGTAACCCTCGTGA
This sequence comes from Themeda triandra, assembly GCA_018135685.1. NCBI lineage: Eukaryota > Viridiplantae > Streptophyta > Magnoliopsida > Poales > Poaceae > Themeda > Themeda triandra. Next base: position 92,829 of record JAENPR010000745.1, read on the forward strand.
TACCATGAAAGAATGTAAGGGATGGTTTGTATTGCATTGTTGTTGGTGTTTATGTACACGATACAATGCATGCATACAGGATGTGCGAGCGGCATAGAGATAGACGCGCTACGCTACATGCGGCTGTGCTAGTGAGGACTAAGCCTAGCCACTGCTATATTTACAACATGCTAACACTCTCCCTCAGTCTAAACGGGAGATCGCTAACGGTCAGACTGGACCGAAACTCCTGAAACAAGGAAGTGGGAAGCCCCTTGGTGAAGACGTCGGCGTACTGAGATGTCGTAGGGACATGTAGGACTCGAACGTGACCAAGGGCAACCTTCTCTCGAACAAAATGGAGATCGATCTCAATGTGCTTCGTCCGCTGATGCTGCACTGGATTGCTGGAGAGATAGACAGCACTGACATTATCGCAATAGACCAAAGTGGCACGGCGAGGAGGGCGCGAAGCTCAAGAAGCAATCGTCGTAGCCAAGTAGCTTCAAGCAACGCCATTCGCTACAGCACGGTATTCAGCCCTCGGTGACGGATCCGGAGCGTATGCTGTCGCTTGGAGGACCAAGACACCAAGTTGTCTCCAAGAAAGACTGCGTAACCGGAAGTCGACCGTCGTGTATCGGGACAACCAGCCCAATCGGCGTCAGTGTAGACAACGAGCTCCGTAGGGGAGGAGCGGCACAATGTCAATCCAAGCGTCGTAGTACCCTGCAAGTAGCGCAAGATGCGCTTGAGAGCTGCAAGATGAGGCTCTCGGGGATCATGCATGTAGAGACAAATCTGCTGGACAGCGAAGGCAATATCAGGACGGGTGAAGGTCAAGTACTGAAGTGCTCCTGCCAGGCTGCGGTACTGAGTAGCGTCACCAACTGGAGGTCCATCTTCGGATAGTTTGGAGTGAAGTTCAACTGGCGTGCTGCATGGCTTGCACGCACTCATCCCGGCGCGCTCCAAAATCTCCAAAGTGTACTGACGTTGGGACAGAAACATGCCCTGAGTAGATCGTGTCACAGAGATGCCCAAAAAATGATGAAGCTGGCCCATATCTGTCATAGCAAACTCACGCTAAAGAGCCTCAATAACCTGACGGAGGAATGTGGCAGAGGAGGCAGTGAGGACAATATCATCCACGTATAGCAGCAAGTATGCAGTGTCAGAACCCCGGCGATAGATGAACAGGGAGTTGTCAGACTTAGTTTTGACAAAGCCAAGAGACGACAGGTATGACGCAAACTGTGATTCCATGCACGAGGGCCTGCTTAAGTCCATAGAGGGATTTGTTAAGGCGACAAACCGGACTGAGCCTGGAGGAGTCCACGAAGCCGGTGGGCTGCATACGTAGACTTGTCTCGGTGAGGGTGCCATGGAGGAAAGCGTTCTTGACATCCAGGTGATGAATAGGCCGGTCCCGGGGCCAGTGCCAAGGATAGGATGACACGAACTGTCGCTGGCTTGACAACCGGGCTGAAGGTCTCATCATAATCCGGACCAGGCCGTTGGGTGAATCCGCGGAGAACCCAACGAGCCTTGTACCGATCGAGTGAACCGTCTGCATGAAGCTTGTGTCGAAAAATCCACTTGCCGGTGACCACGTTGACGCCGGAAGGGCGTGGTACCAGACTCCAGGTGTCATTGGCGATCAGCGCATCAAACTCAGCCTGCATCGCTGAGCGCCAATTGGGATCAGCCAGGGCATCACGGACGGAGCACGGGAGCGGCGATACTAGCACAGTGTGGAGATTGAGGCGATCCACAGGCTGTGCAATGCCAGCTTTTCCTCGGGTGCGCATAGAATGCGCATTGTCGACGGGAGCGACGGGGACTGGCCTCGTGGCCAGTGTGCGCCCCATGGCCGCGGCGCTACTGGCAGCAGCCTGTGCAGTCCGCACAGGGGCAGCAGCGCTGGCCTGGGGAGCGACGTCGGTCGGTGTAGCGGTCTGCTGGGCAGCCCGAGGCCCAGCGGTCGACGCAGCCGGCCCAGCAGACGAGCCGGGCGTGTGCGGCCCAGCGGGCGAGCCGGAGGCGCGCGGCCCGGCAGGCGATGCGGGCGCGTGTGGGCCGGGAGAGTCGGGCCCAGCTGGCGAGCCAGGCGTCTGCGGCCCAGCCGGCGAGGGCGCGTCGAGGCCCACGTGGGGCGCGGCTGAAGCAGCCGATGGTGTTCCTGCAGGCACAAATCTCGATCTGGGAATAGGAGTGGTTAAGTCATCAAAATCATGAAGGAAATCCAAGGCGGAGGATGCCATGGGTGTGGTAGACATGTCGGCGAAGGGGAAAAAAGATTCATCAAAAATGACATGTCTGGAAGTGAGGATGCGATTCGACTCTAACTCGAGACACCGATATCCTTTGTGTTCCGAAGAGTAGCCGAGGAAAACACAAAGGGAGGAACGAGGTGCAAGTTTGTGGGGTGTTGTGGATGACATGTTGGGATAACAGGCACAACCAAAAACCTTAAGATGATCATAGGAGGGTTGAGTCGAGTAGAGATGAAAATATGGAGTGGAAGAGGCGAGCGTGGCCACCGTGGCCCTGGTTCTGACCGCGGCCGCCCTTGCCACGCTTGCGGCGGCCGTTGCCTTTGCCGCCGGGCTGGCCACCCTGCTGGACGGCAGGATGGACGTAGCGCGGAGGAGCAGGGGGCGCCGCGGCCCCGGGACGCAGTGCCTGAGGCGCGGTGGTGATGAGCGCGGCAGGCGGGGATGGCGGACGCGCGTCGATGTCGACCTCCTCGAGCAGCAGATGAGTACGAGCCTCGGAGAACGACGGGAACGGGCGGTGCAGCTTCAGGATGGACACCATGTGTTGAAATTTGCCGTTAAGGCCGCGAAGGAGGTTGAGCACCATCTCGGCGGTCACCGATGGGATCGCCCGAACTCGGCAAGGGAGGCGGCCATGGTCTCCAACTTGCGGCAGTAGTCGGTGATGTTCATGGAATCCTGGCGAAGATTGCGGAATTGTGTCTCCAGGAGGAGGGCACGGGACTCCTTCTGCCCGAGGAACTCCTCCTCGAGGAAGCACCAGGCTTCGCGAGCACGGCGAGGGCGGATCATGAGGGACTGCTGCAAGTCGCTGGAGACGGTGCCGAAGATCCAAGTTAGGACGACGCAGTCCACCTGGACCCAAGCAGGGCGACCGGGGAGGGCTTCGTCGTCGAGGACGTGCGGCGCTAGGGAATATTTGCCGAGCACGGTGAGGAACATGCCGCGCCACTTGGTGTACGTGCCGGTTAACTTGTCGAGGACGATGGGGATCATGCCTTTGATGTTGACGACGGCGGCTGCTGCAGCCCAGATCGCCTCGTGCGAGGCCTCGTACTTGTCGAGGGCTGCAGCGCGGAGGCGCGCGGCCTCGGCGCGGCGCTCCGCCTCAGCGCGGTCTTCAGCGATGCGGCGGTCCTCGGCTTCCTTGACTGCTGCCGCAGCAGCGACGGCGGCATCCCGGTCGCGCTGCTCCTGCGCCTCGCGGGCGGCACGTTCGGCTTCGGTCTCTGCCATGGGCGATGATGAGGCAGAGGCCGAGCACAACCCGAATTTTTTTTCTTTCTTTCTTTCTTTTTCTTTTTTTACTCTTTTTTTTTTACTCTTTTTTTTTTTAACCGGCAATAATCTTACGCACGGACAAAAATCTTACTTCGGACGGACGAGCGGCCTTCCTTCTCGCGAAGCTGTGGGGCGTCGCGGATCAATCGACGAAGGGCCAACGGGATCACACGGTCGGATCGCGGATCAGCACTTACGTAGACCTTCGTAGTCGATCAGCAGCACTGGACGGAGACGTACGTAGTCGATCTCGTGTCCCGTAGACGTACGTGGAGTAGGCGAGTAGCACACGGAGTCATGTCGATCCCGTGGACGTACGTGGAGTAGCACTTGACGGAGTCGTACGTCGATCCTGTGTACGAGCGACGTAGTCGTACTTCGCGATCTCGACGCCACGCCAGGATCGCGGGATTGGCAGCCGATCGGATCACAGCAGGGCCGGATCACGCGAGGCAGTAGGCACGGCGGCGCCGCACGTGCGGAGGGCCGGCGAGCAGGAGTGCCCAGCGACGGAGGGGCACGGCGCGGGTGCGCGCGTGCGGGGTAGCCGGCGAGCGAGGATGCCCAGCGACGGCGGTGGCCTGCCGATCGTGAGGACCGGCGGCGGGGTTAGCGGAAGCGGTGGTTACAAGAACGTAACCCTCGTGATACCATGAAAGAATATAAGGGATGGTTTGTATTGCATTGTTGTTGGTGTTTATGTACACGATACAATGCATGCATACAGGATGTGCGAGCGGCATAGAGATAGACGCGCTACGCTACATGCGGCTGTGCTAGTGAGGACTAAGCCTAGCCACTGCTATATTTACAACATGCTAACACTCTCCCTCAGTCTAAACGGGAGCATCGCTAACGGTCAGACTGGACCGAAACTCCTGAAACAAGGAAGTGGGAAGCCTCTTGGTGAAGACATCGGCGTACTGAGATGTCGTAGGGACATGTAGGACTCGAACGTGACCAAGGGCAACCTTCTCTCGAACAAAATGGAGATCGATCTCAATGTGCTTCGTCCGCCGATGCTGCACGGATTTGGAGAGATAGACAAAGACGACATTATCGCAATAGACCAAAGTGGCACGGCGAGGAGGGCGCTGAAGCACAAGAAGCAACTGTCGTAGCCAAGTAGCTTCAGCAACGCCATTCGCTACAGCACGGTATTCAGCCTCTGACCGGATCGGAGACCGTATGCCGTCGCTTGGAGAACCAAGACACCAAGTTGTCTCCAAGAAAGACTGCGTAACCGGAAGTCGACCGTCGTGTATCGGGACAACCAGCCCAATCGGCGTCAGTGTAGACAACGAGCTCCGTAGGGGAGGAGCGGCACAATGTCAATCCAAGCGTCGTAGTACCCTGCAAGTAGCGCAAGATGCGCTTGAGAGCTGCAAGATGAGGCTCTCGGGGATCATGCATGTAGAAACATGCCCTGAGTAGATCGTGTCACAGAGATGCCCAAAAAATGATGAAGCTGGCCCATATCTGTCATAGCAAACTCACGCTGAAGAGCCTCAATAACCTGACGGAGGAATGTGGCAGAGGAGGCAGTGAGGACAATATCATCCACGTATAGCAGCAAGTATGCAGTGTCAGAACCCCGGCGATAGATGAACAGGGAGTTGTCAGACTTGGTTTCGACAAAGCCAAGAGACGACAGGTATGACGCAAACCTGTGATTCCATGCACGAGGGGCCCGCTTAAGTCCATAGAGGGATTTGTTAAGGCGACAAACCAGACCTGAGCTGGAGGAGTCCACGAAGCCGGTGGGCTGCATACAGTAGACTGTCTCGGTGAGGGTGCCATGGAGGAAAGCGTTCTTGACATCCAGCTGATGAATAGGCCAGTCCAGGGCCAGTGCCAAGGATAGGATGACACGAACTGTCGCTGGGTTGACAACCGGGCTGAAGGTCTCATCATAATCCGGACCAGGCCGTTGGGTGAATCCGCGGAGAACCCAACGAGCCTTGTACCGATCGAGTGAACCGTCTGCATGAAGCTTGTGTCGAAAAATCCACTTGCCGGTGACCACGTTGACGCCGGAAGGGCGTGGTACCAGACTCCAGGTGTCATTGGCGATCAGCGCATCGAACTCAGCCTGCATCGCTGAGCGCCAATTGGGATCAGCCAGGGCATCACGGACGGAGCACGGGAGCGGCGATACTGGCACAGTGTGGAGATTGAGGCGATCCACAGGCTGTGCAATGCCAGCTTTTCCTCGGGTGCGCATAGAATGCGCATTGTCGACGGGAGCGACGGACCGGCCTCGTGGCCGGTGTCGCCCCATGGCCGCGGCGCTGCGGGCAGCAGCTGTGCAGTCCGCACGGGGCAGCAGCGCCGGCCAGGGAGCGACGTCGGTCGGTGCAGCGGTCTCGCTGGGCAGCCCGAGGCCAGCGGTCGACGAGCCGGCCCAGCAGACGAGCCGGGCGTGTGCGGCCCAGCGGGCGAGCCGGAGGCGCGCGGCCCGGCAGGCGATGTGGGCGCGTGTGGGCCGGGAGAGTCGGGCCCAGCTGGCGAGCCAGGCGACTGCGGCCCAGCCAGCGAGGGCGCGTCGAGGCCCACGTGGGGCGCGGCTGAAGCAGCCGATGGTGTTCCTGCAGGCACAAATCTTGATCTGGGAACAGGAGCGGTTAAGTCATCAAAATCATGAAGGAAATCCAAGGCGGAGGATGCCATGGGTGTGGTAGACATGTCGGCGAAGGGGAAAAAAGATTCATCAAAAATGACATGTCTGGAAGTGAGGATGCGATTCGACTCTAACTCGAGACACCGATATCCTTTGTGTTCCGAAGAGTAGCCGAGGAAAACACAAAGGGAGGAACGAGGTGCAAGTTTGTGGGGTGTTGTGGATGACATGTTGGGATAACAGGCACAACCAAAAACCTTAAGATGATCATAGGAGGGTTGAGTCGAGTAGAGATGAAAATATGGAGTGGAAGAGGCGAGCGTGGCCACCGTGGCCCTGGTTCTGACCGCGGCCGCCCTTGCCACGCTTGCGGCGGCCGTTGCCTTTGCCGCCGGGCTGGCCACCCTGCTGGACGGCAGGATGGACGTAGCGCGGAGGAGCAGGGGGCGCCGCGGCCCCGGGACGCAGTGCCTGAGGCGCGGTGGTGATGAGCGCGGCAGGCGGGGATGGCGGACGCGCGTCGATGTCGACCTCCTCGAGCAGCAGATGAGTACGAGCCTCGGAGAACGACGGGAACGGGCGGTGCAGCTTCAGGATGGACACCATGTGTTGAAATTTGCCGTTAAGGCCGCGAAGGAGGTTGAGCACCATCTGGCGGTCACCGATGGGATCGCCGAACTCGGCAAGGGAGGCGGCCATGGTCTCCAACTTGCGGCAGTAGTCGGTGATGTTCATGGAATCTTGGCGAAGATTGCGGAATTGTGTCTCCAGGAGGAGGGCACGGGACTCCTTCTGCCCGAGGAACTCCTCCTCGAGGAAGCACCAGGCTTCGCGAGCACGGCGAGGCTGGATCATGAGGGACTGCTGCAAGTCGCTGGAGACGGTGCCGAAGATCCAAGTTAGGACGACGCAGTCCACCTGGACCCAAGCAGGGCGATCGGGGAGGGCTTCGTCGTCGAGGACGTGCGGCGCTAGGGCTTATTTGCCGAGCACGGTGAGGAACATGCCGCGCCACTTGGTGTACGTGCCGGTTGCCTTGTCGAGGACGATGGGGATCATGCCTTTGATGTTGACGACGGCGGTTGCTGCAGCCCAGATCGCCTCGTGCGAGGCCTCGTACTTGTCGAGGGCTGCAGCGCGGAGGCGCGCGGCCTCGGCGCGGCGCTCGCTGAAGACCTCGCTGAGGTGGTCCTCGGGTTCCTTGACTGCTGCCGCAGCAGCGACGGCGGCGTCCCGGTCGCGCTGCTCCTGCGCCTCGCGGGCGGCACGTTCGGCTTCGGTCTCTGCCATGGGCGATGTAGAGGCAGAGGCCGAGCACAACCCGAATTTTTTTTTCTTTCTTTCTTTCTTTTTCTTTTTTTTTACTCTTTTTTTTAACCGGCAATAATCTTACGCACGGACAAAAATCTTACTTCGGACGGACGAGCGGCCTTCCTTCTCGCGAAGCTGTGGGGCGTCGCGGATTGACGAAGCCAGGCGTCGCGGATCAATCGACGAAGGGCCAACGGGATCACACGGTCGGATCGCGGATCAGCACTTACGTAGACCTTCGTAGTCGATCAGCAGCACTGGACGGAGACGTACGTAGTCGATCTCGTGTCCCGTAGACGTACGTGGAGTAGGCGAGTAGCACACGGAGTCATGTCGATCCCGTGGACGTACGTGGAGTAGCACTTGACGGAGTCGTACGTCGATCCTGTGTACGAGCGACGTAGTCGTAGTTCGCGATCTCGACGCCACGCCCGGATCGCGGGATTGGCAGCCGATCGGATCACAGCAGGGCCGGATCACGCGATGCAGTAGGCACGGCAGCGGCGCACGTGCGGAGGGCCGGCGAGCAGGAGTGCCCAGCGACGGAGGGGCACGGCGCGGGTGCCCGCGTGCGGGGTAGCCGGCGAGCGAGGATGCCCAGCGACGGCGGTGGCCTGCCGATCGTGAGGACCGGCGGCGGGTTAGCGGAAGCGGTGGTTACAGGAACGTAACCCTCGTGATACCATGAAAGAATGTAAGGGATGGTTTGTATTGCATTGTTGTTGGTGTTTATGTACACGATACAATGCATGCATACAGGATGTGCGAGCGGCATAGAGATAGACGCGCTACGCTACATGCGGCTGTGCTAGTGAGGACTAAACCTAGCCACTGCTATATTTACAACATGCTAACAATTTCATTTCCTGTTCGTTATCAAACTAGTTTGGCTTCAACCAAGTTTATAGAAACATGCATACATCAATATTTACAAGAACGACTAACTAAATATAATACTACCTGAAGTATGATTCGTATATGAAGTACGATTAGTATTAATGCAGTCGGAGTTTCAAACAAAAATGTAGTTGGAGTTAGATAGATATTTTCGAAGCGAGGGAGTGCTCAGTTTTAGACATAAATTTCTGTTTCACATAAAGAACAACTAATGCTACGAAATTCATAGCGATTTGCATGCTCTGACACTACATTTAGGTTAATTAGGTGCAAGCGCAACTCATCCGTAAAAGCAATTTCAACGACGCCAAGAACCGTTATCACGACAGATTGCGTCCATGACAACGAAGAGCAGAAGATGGTGGGGATGCATGATTGTAAAGCATCTTTTGGTGAAATCAACCATGTATTTGTATTTTTGACATGTAAAATAGTATTCTCCAAACACATGTGGAACCTGACACTACCGGAGAGCGAGTGTTTGCCGATGGCCAAGGAGTTTGCCGATGGCCAAGGAATCTGCCATCGGCAAACATCCCGGTTTGCCGATGGCAAAGTGAAGCCATCGGCAAACACATTGTTGCCGATGGCGGGCCATCGGCGAACAACGGCCATCGGCAACACTCCTGTTTGCCGATGGCCGGGCCATCGGCGAACAAAAGCCATCGGCCAAGAATTTGTTGCCGATGGCGGGCCATCGGCATACCGAGACCGTCGGCAAACTATGCCGGGAGGCGGCGGCGACCGCGCCCGTCCGGTTTGCCGATGGCTTCCGCCGTTAGGCCATCGGCAAGCTGCGTCGTTTGCCGTGGCCACGGCCAACGGCAAACCGTGGCCACGTGGCAGCCAGGGACAGCCCGGGCCCACCTTGTTTGCCGTTGGCTGGCCATCGGCAACGGGCATTGCCGATGGCTTTCCAAGGCCATCGGCAAACAATACTTTTTTTTGTTTTTTCCTTCCCATTTTTTTTCTGGTAGTATTAACAAAATAATACTACCAAAATTCAAAGAAACCAAAATAATTAACAAAATATAGCTCAAGAGTTCAAAATCGTCCCAAATTTTGGAGGTGGCTTGTATTTGGTGTAGCAAGACACCAGAAAAAAATTGGGAAGAAAAAACAAAAAAAAATATTTTTTGCCGATGGCCTTGGAAAGCCATCGGCAAATATATTTTGCCGATGGCCGGCCATCGGCAAAGTATGTGGCCCAGGCCACGTGGCACGGTTTTGCCGATGGCCATGGCCATCGGCAAACATCCTGACCTGGGATAACGGGCCGGCCCACTCCTCTCTCTCTCCTTCTCACTTCTCTCACTTCTCTCTCCCTCTCTCAGCCCCGACCGCCGCCGCCGCTCGCCCGCCCGCCGTCGCCGGCCACCGCTGCCGCCACTTCCTCCGTGAGCAACCGGCCGGTGGCGGATCTTCCCCCCGGATCTCCGCCGCCCCGTCTGCGCCCGCCCGCCGCCGCCGCCGCCCGGCTCCTCGCCGGCGCGGTCGCCGCCGCGGCTCACCGCCGCGGCTGCCTCAACCCCGGTCCACGGCGCCGCTCCGCCTGCATCCCCGCTCTCCGCCCGTCCCCGTGCTCCCCGCCGGCGCCCGCCCGTCGCCCTGCTCCCCGGCGGCGCCCCCCCGTCGCCCTGCTCCCCACCGGCGCCCGCCCGTCGCCGTGCTCCCCGCCGGCAGGAAGGAAGGAAGAAGGAGGCAGAGGAAGGGAAGGGAAGGGGAGGAGAAGAGAAGGGGAGGAGGAAGACAAGAAGGAGGAGAAGGAGGAGAAGAGAAGGGGAGGAGGAAGAAGGAGGAGGAGAGGAAGGAGAAGGGAGGAGGAAGGAGGAGGGGAGGAGGAAGGAGAAGGGGAGGAGAGGAGGAGAAGGGGAGGAGGAAGAGAGGAGGAGGAGCCGGAGAAGGTCCGCTTCGTTCGTCCACCGTCCGTCCACATCGCCGACGCCGTTCGTCCACGTCGTCCGTCCACGCGCGTCGCCGGAGGAGAAGGTAAAGCTCTAGGGTTGTCGGCCATCGCGCGTTTACGTGTTGACGGCCTTCGTGCCGGGTTTGTGGTTGTATGGGCCATCGTGCCGCAAATGTGGACGCGGCCTTCGAGCCGGCGGTTTTCTTGCGGGTCTTGGAACCTCCCCGTACGGGGAGGTTCTGGCAAAATTTTCAACAAATATTGATATCTTTATTGCTTTGCAGAGCAGGACTTGTCAGAGGGGACCTTGACCGTGTTCGTGCACCTACCCGCCTCTGCGCCGCCAGCCTAGGTATAATTCACCTCTCTTCCTTATAGTTGTTGTAAGTACATTGCGTAACCGAGTTAGGCGTCTCCCGCCCGAAAGGGATTCGCGGTCGTTGGTATGCGGATCAGTGCATATCTGCGATGGTTTCTCTTTCGGATTGTCCACGTTTTTTGGACAGCCCAAGGATGCGTAGATGGGTTAGCTTCCATGTTCCGCCCCCGTCCGAGTTGGAGTTTCGTCAGCCCCTCCCAATTGTTCTCCGGATACACACTCTCCCTGTCGGGACGTGTATCGGGAGAACAGCGGGGAGGTGCTGCCGAAATTCCGTCTCGGACGGGAGCGGAGCATGGAAGCTAACCTCATCTACGCATCCTCGGGTGGGATTAGGACCTATCCTTCACCTAGTAGATGGTAGGAATGCCTTGTAGATGCAGATGTTGGTCTTATTACTCACTTATGTTGGCGCATGAGAGGATGGCTGACCGTGAGTGGATGTACACGGGATTCAAAGACAAGACCAATGAATGGGTTAAGGGGACCGGGGACTTCTGGAGAAGGCATTTGGCCCGGCTTCTAAAGGGGCGATTCGGGTGTTTTGTCCCAGCAAGTGTAAGAACCGGACAAGGAAAGAGCAACGACGAGATGAGAAATGATATTTGGGCGAACGGGTATGTTCCAAACTATACCATTTGGATCCTCCATGGGGAACCCCAACGGGTTACGGAGCGGTGGTGAGACCGGACCTCGAGGGGTTTGATCAAGATGCCGGAATGGCGAGACTTGCTTGAAGACGTTGAAGCCGTTCAAGGATTGGAGGTGGTGGAAGAAGATCCGAGGCGACCGCAAAGGCGTACTACGACATGATGGAGCGGCAAAGGAGCCCCTTCACGAGAAGACCCGCATTTCTAAAGCTGGATGCCATTTCACGCCTAATTGGGTTGAAGTCGTCCTTGGGCATCAGTCGGGAAGGTTTTGATCTCGTGTTGGCAAGTTGGCGGCGCTCGAGGAGGAGAACCGCCCTGCCGAAAAACACGACCGAGTCACAGAAGCTCCTTCGTGCACTCAAGATGCCTTATCACCCGATCCAAGCTTGTAAGAACGGGTGTGTCTGTTCGGGAGACCACAAGGCAGCAACACCTGTCCGGAGTGCAAAGCCTCTAGGTACATGGAGGTAGAAGGCGGTGATTTCACTAAGAAACAGTCTAAGATCCCGAGATGGTCATACGACACCTTCCGGTACTACGAGGCTGCAACGGCGTACATGATAGAGGAGTCCGCGAAACAAATGACTTGGCACAAGAATGGCAAACGATACAGTGACAAGATGCAGCACCCGGCGGATGGTGATGCATGGAAGCACTTCGATGCCATGAATCCTCGCATGGCCGAGGAGGCTCGAAATGTACGCGTAGCTGGCAAGATGGGTTCAACCCGTTTGGAATGATGGCGGCCCCGTACACTTGTTGGCCCGTGTTTGTGATCCCCTCAATCTCCCCCGGCGTCATGTTCGCCCCGAGGAACGTGTTCTTGCCCGATAATACCTGGACACCGGGCAACAAAATGGGTGTGTTCATGCGGCCGGTGTGGGATGAATTGCGAGAAAGCTTGGGATAAGGGGGTGACGTATGACCGAGCTATGTAGACGAACTTCACGATGCATGTGTGGTACCGGTACTCAATGCATGACTTCTGGCGTATGGCTTGTTCGGCGCGTGGTGTGTTCACGGGAAATTCCCTTGCCCAACATGCAAGGCGAGATGTGATGTTCACCTGGCTGGCCAAGGGTGGCAAGTATTCTTCTTTCGACAAACATCGTCAATTCCTAAAGGAGGACGATCACGAGACTTGATAAAAAGCACTTCATGAAAGGTGTTCAAGTCACCGGCCCCATCCCTAAGGAAAAGAGCCCAGCTGACATCCTTGCACAGATAGAGGCTCTCGAAATTGATGACAATGGTTGTTTCAAAGGATATGGTACCGACCACATGTGGACTCATATATCGGGCTTGACTAGGCTCCCCTCACTACTAGAAATGTGTACATTAATGACGATTCACTCATGACGATTGCTAATTTCGTCACAGCATGAGAGCATTCTATGACGAAATGTGCAGGTTCGTCATTAGTCACAAGTGACGGAGCTTTGGCACAAAAAATAATGACGAAAACTAAATAATCGTCACACAATAACAATACTAAATCGTCATTGAATGTTTGGCTCATGTACCACCTCGAGGACATGGCGTCGTGGTCCCAGCAACGAGGTCCACCTCGAGGACATGACACTATGGTCCCACCACCGCCTTCCCCCTCCATGTTTTTTTTATTTTTTTGCAAAAAAATAGCTCACTTAGTAAGCTTTGAACCCACGACTTGTCACAAGGCAAATAGCTGCCTTACCACTAGAGCACTCAACATTTTGTGATACAGATATGCATATTCTTTTATTTGTAAACATACAACATGGCAATTGAATATTAGATGAAGACGTGACGTCATGGTCCCACCTCGATGATGTGGCGATGCGGTCCTACCAGTGGGTAACACGTGACGCAGCCCCCTCCCTTTTAATTTTTGCAAAAAAAATCAGCCAACAAGAGGGATGAAACCCATGACCTGCTGCTAGACAGGGAGGAGTGTTACCACTAGAACACTCAGCCTTTTGTGTCTATGCATGTTCTTCTATTTGTAGTAAGAACACTCAGCCTTTTTTATTTTTTTTTAATTTCGTTTTTCACCGTCAATAGGCATGTTGTAAAGCGCATCTCAAAGTCGTAAATAGGCACCTAAAGATGCTTTTTGACACGCAACTGAAAACATATAAAGTTGACACATAATTAGACATGCTTTCAATCGTGAGTAGCATAAAGACACGCTATAGAGCGTCTCAAATAATCGTCCATAACATTAGTAGCTGGTAAAGACATTTTAATTTGTATTAGAAATTTGTCCTTATTGACCATGTAGATACTTTTTTCATGTGAAATTGAAAACGTGTAACCTACCAAGGTAGGTTTTGAGCTGACGTGGCATATATTTACTTTAATTACAAATACTAGTAGGAAAACATAACTTGTTGATATGTCGTATCTTGCACTACAGCTGATGTGGCATATTATTATTTTAATTAAAAATACTAGTAGGAAAAATAACTAATAACAAATGGTTGGAAAAAATAACAACAAATAGTTGGAAAAAAATAAAAAATTCTAGGCTTTGAACCATGCACTACGGGACTAAGACCAACATGCCTTACCAATACGTCAACAGTTTAGTTTGGTAGAATGGGATTAATGTTTTTTATTCATTTATGATATGCGTATCATTTCCATAATTTTAGCTGTGTCGGACTTATACCACTACCGCAATAGTTTATTTTTGAGACGGGGTTGCACCATTTGTCATCCTTTTTTCTTTTTGTTTTTTATTCAAAAGAGAACCAGAAACACAACTGGAGCCGCACAATTTTTTTTTTTTTTAAAAAAAAATGATTCGCATATCAGTCCTCAGTTACAAGAAAAATACGGGCACGTTCTGAAATAATTTGAACATGACCTTAGAGACAGGACAGCTGCATATGCACATACTGGTATAGAAAAAAAATGAAAGGTGTGGCGGTGACCTGGCTCCTGCGCCCCCTGGGTGCAGCGGCGTCTGCGGGAGGCTAGTGGGGGAGATTTATTCGTTTTTTTTTTCTGTGCTGAAGTTGAGGGCTCGGCCAAGAAGATCACAGACAAGCAGGTTTTGATGTAGTGAAGATGGGCCAGCCCATTTTGCTAGTTACTCCGAACTCTTCACGGATGTGTATATGATTTAGTATCACCTTGCTAATTGAAGTATGACAGTATGACTAGCATAGCTTAAAGATTTGAGTCCCTAAACTACAAGTGAATTCTAAGATGGATACTCGCCATTGCGTAACTTGGCTAGGGCTCCCTTCGGACCGAATTGTTATTTGGCTTGGTTCTTTTTGCGAACAGTTCATTTTTTAAAATCTCATTATTAATGAATAACACTCTCCTTTTTATGTATATTTTTTGCAAAATAATTATTTGTGTTCCCTTTATGTGTATTTTTGCAGAATAATTAATTAAGTAAACATTATTTGCACATTCTGTTTATATAAATTTCTGCAAAATAATTATTTATGCCAATAATGTTTGCCCAACATATGTATCATAAACTTAGTTCATTATCTCTGAGTTGCCACTTCATCTCCGAGTCTGAGTGCCATGTCATGTCTCACTTGTTGGTTTTTCATGACCTACTACCTTGTTATTGCCCAACATCTTGCAGTAGCTAGTTACAAACCACATCTTTAGTTTTGCAGTTGGGGTTGATCATTATGTCCTGCTGAGTTACCATGTCATCTTCGCCTGTGTGATACATCATGTCCTACTTGTCAGTCCTTCACGACCAACATCTTGCACGCAAGACCCACATCTTCTACATATAGTTAGGTTGATCATCATGTCCTACTGAATTGCCTCGCCATGCATCTCCACCTGAGTGTGCCACGTCATGTCCTGTCAGTTTTTTCATGACTCACTACCTTGTTATGTCCCAACATCTTGCACTAGTTATGTAGGACCTGTGTGTTTTACCTTAGTTACGTTGGTCATCATGTCCTCATGAGTTGCCACGTCATCTCCACCTGATTGCCATGTCATGTCTTCCTAGTCGGTTCTTCATTGCCCGATACTTGCACTAGCTAGGTAGGACCCACGTCTTTAGTTTGTATTTGGGTTGTTCATCATGTCCGTTTGAGTGGCACATCATCATCGTTCGTTTGCCATATCATGTCTTGTTAGTTTTTCATGACCCACTACCTTGATATGCCCCAACACATCTTGCAGCAACTAGGTAGGACCCACTTCTTGTGTTTAGTTGAGAGAAAGCTATCGAATATATGAGTATAGGTAGATTTTTTTATATTTACTGATATCCAAGACAACCATAGTATAAATTAATATTGGTAATAATATGACAATATCCTATTAAATCCATATCAAATTAAAAAAATATTTTTAATAGAATTTTTCCTTTCAAGTTAAAGTAAATAAATATTTACTCACGAATATTGCATAACTTTAGTAGGGTCACAGGAACATAATTTACAGATGCTTTCGGGGTCGGATTACTGGTATTATGTGGCCAGATTCATGGTAAATATATAAAGTTAATAAAAATTTGCCATGCACGCTGGCATAAGAAAGATTAAGCAAAGAAAGGAAATTTGGCTATAAATTTTTTGGTTGCCGCCGGAAATTGACGCCCAGCGTGGCCCGCGCGTCCTCCAATTAGCGGAGAAATCGCATCGCTTAACTTCCCCACCGCGCATAACTAACTGACCCATTCTCCTCATTCCTCGTCCATCTCGATGGGGGTGGTGCTGGGGCAACGGTGGCTGCTGCGCCGCCTCACGCCGGCTGCCGGGCGGGATGGTGTCGGGCCACGACGCCTCCTCGATCGCAAGTACCTGCAACGCCGTCGTCCACGATCTGCCATCCACGGTCTACGCAAGGTATGCTGCCATCCACGATCTACCTCCTATGTCTTGCCCTAGCATCCAGTCGGACGGCCAACCTTCCCAACAGGCCACTTTGCCCTCGGGTCCTTCAGCCAACCTTCCCAACAGGCCACTTTGCCCTCGGGTCCTTCCTTTCCTGCGCAGGTGCTCTTCCGAGATGTGGGAGCATGTCATCCAGCCCGCTCCGTGAACCCATGTGCTTGTCCGATCATTCGTGGTGGCAGCCCCTCTTCTATCTTGTTCACCCCCTGCCCTCCTCCCTTTCTCACTGTGCCTATCTAGGATTTGGATTCAATTGCTGTTGTTCAATTGCTATTTTCGGGGTCAGCTGAGAAGAGGAGCGAATGCATAGACTGCTTTTTTCTGTAACTTCGAGTTTTAGTCTTTTCAGATCAGATCAGTTTGAACTCAGATCCGCGAATACATGTGTAAAATGAAATTGTAACAGCACAAAATGTGCCCTTAACAAAGCCAGACCTGCTAGATTGAAGTTCTGAAATTCTGTAAGCACCAGGTTCTAAAACGTCTACAGGTTCATACATAAGGTTCAGACATAACGTTAAGGTTGCCTCTGTAACTTACCAATGTGTTACGTAGTGGTGGTGCTTCTATGTTTTTTCAGTAAAGTTATTAAAATAGCTCCGGATTATCTATTAAATTATTATATTCAATCTTCCTGTGATTCATCAGGTACATGTGATTATTTCTTTTGTCCTTACAATAAGATTGCTTTGTGTAGGTTGCCATACAGGGATGAACTGGAGGTAAGTACCAAGTGCTAATTTGCCTGTGGCGCATGCCATAGACGCTATCATGGAGTGCGACGACATAAGCAAGGACTACAAGTTGCTGACAATGAAGGTTAGTTACATAGGTTCCACCCGAGCATTATTTTCTAAAATATTAAAGCCATATGTGACTGTCATTTTTTCAATGAGCAGCTTTGTGGTATTATTTATGCAACACAACATATCTGCAGCAAACTAACAACCAAGAATTTTTACTAAATGGCTCTCATCTATGAAGAACTGAAGATGGTTTCCCCTCCTATGTTAAAAGAGTATTTGTACTACATGGAAGAGAGAGATTTTCTGCCAACAATGCAGATGGTTGGTCCCTACACTGAAATTTAATCTATTACTGTATCACATCTTTTTTGGTTTCTGACGATTGCTCATCAGCAGAGGATTCGTCATTGACAGTTTATTTCACCTATTTTTAATGTGCTCTTTGTTTGGTAATTGACATTTATCTCATGCATATTTCCTTTCATCATACAATGACTAAAATTGGGCACATGTTTTATGTACAATATATCCCACATTGCCTACGCATTGCAACAGCTAAAGTATTCCTGATTTTCAATGTGGTATTGCGCCGCCTTTGGACTTCCGTCTTATTTACTAACCACATGGAAATGCTACATAGTGTTCATGCTGAAAGCTATTCGTCCTGTACAGATTTCAATTCGTGCCTATTGTTTTTCCCTCCCTAAATTGGTGCCATGTTAGGCTTAACAAAGAATCCCTGATAGAGAAAAAAATGTATTATTAAATAATATTGACTTACTGAAGAGTCTTCATATTTGTTTCTGCCGACAGGTGATAATATTCGTTGACCACCTTAAGGTCAACCGTTCATACGACAACATTATTCTACAGCCTTATTGCACAGCCTTAGAACAAGGATGGATGGACGGATGTTGTCCATTATGAAATTTCAGCATGTGTCCGTACTACTGTTTTGAACAGATGAGTTCCCATGCATATTCAAACAAATTGGGAAGTTCCAATTTTGCTAATGTGAGTATTTAAAGCCATGGAGATTGAATAGTCATTCGGATGAGTTCCTCAGGGCAACTCAAACCAATTGTAAAGTTACAATTTTGGTAATGTGAATATTTAAAGGCATATGGAGATTGGAGATTGATAGTGGAGAGCATCTTTCCTGTTACTTTCTTGGTGATCTTGACAATATTTTTCAATGCATACTTTGCATTGTTTGTGCCTTTTCATGATAAATAAATTTTATTGCTTACTAGCCCGCGCAACTGCGCGGGGTTCCTGCTAGTTCATCTATGGAATTGTGTGGTCATTCTAGTATCATTTGCAAATTCCAATTCAAATACTATCTGCACTTTTGTGACCAAAGTGTTCGTGTATCTGTGATGATCAAAGCGTGTTCGTGTCGATTTGAAAATGTGTTGTGTTGATTCCAAAATGTATTCAGTGTCGATTTCAAAATGTATTGTGTCGATTTCAAGATGTATCTATGTCGATTTGAAAATGTATTGTGTCGATTTGTGTCGATTTCAAAATGTATCTGTGACGATTTCGAAGGCAGCCACGTCAGCAATGACGTCAGAAGCCACGTCAGCAATGACGTCAGAAGCCACGTCAGCGATGACGTCATCAGCCAGCGTGGCATACGCCGTCGGGCGATTCCAAACGACCAATAATGACGACAAAATAGGTCTACTGTGATGAAATGGAGACGTCACACAACACTAACGCCGTTAGCGATGGCGTTAGGACGACCGACGGACAACGAATTATGACCAAAACCAGCCTTCATCCGTGACCAAAACGAATCGTCATAGATTGAATTCACTAACATGACGATGCTTATTTCGTCACGGAATGAAGTCCCATCCGTGACGAAAATGTCCAATTGGTCACAACAGAAAATGTGTGACGCGCCATCAATGACCAAGTCATTTTCGTCACAAAATCGTCACAAATTAATCTCTATGACCATTCGAGCATCTTCAGTGACCAATGAGGAAGGTCATCGATGAGAACTTCCCTACTAGTGCCTACTACAAGCACCTTCTTCTTCCACACAACATCGATGTAATGCACACAGAAAAGAATATCGCCGAGGCACTTTGGGCAACACTCCTGGACATTGGCAAGAAGTCAAAGGACAATGTTAAGGCTAGATCGACATTGAAACGATTTGCGATAGACCAAATCTAGTGATGAAGACCCTCGCGCCGGGCAAGAGATGGAAGAAGGGCCCGGCCGATTACATCCCGAAAAGGCCGCATAGGAAGGAAGCACTGGAGTGGTTGTCGAAGCTAAGGTTCCCCGATGGGTATGTGGCGAATCCGAGCCGGGGGAGTGAACTTGCCGATCGGCAAAGTCTTAGGGATGAAGAGTCATGACTTCCACATCCGGATTGAGCGGCTCCTTCCGCGATGACCCGGGGATTCCTACCCGAGCCGGTGTGGCGCGTCCCGGGCAGAGTTGAGCTTTTTCTTCCGCCGGCTTTGTTCCAAGGAGTTGTCTCGGGACGTTTGTCTTGAACTGGAGGAGGTTGCACCTAAGTTGCTCTGCAAGTTGGAGATGATATTTCCACCGGGCTTCTTCCTGTCTATGCAGCATATGATTTTGCACCTACCAAGGGAGGCATGGTTGGGGGGCCGCAAAGCACCGTTGGTGCTATCCAATCGAGAGGTGTCTAAAGCTTCTTCGGAAAAAGTGTAAAAATAAAGCCAAAATTGAGGCTTCTGTGGCAGAGGCATTCATTCTGGAGGAGGTGTCCACATGCACATAGGCGTACTATACCGAGAAACTTACGAGACCACGAGATCCAATCCCTCGTTACAACATCGATGAGAATTCATGCACTCTCAGCCTTTTCAGAGGGGATCTCGGAAGAGCAGGAGCAGGGACCCCTCGTTACTTGCGGCATGATGAGTGGCACACTATCATGATGTACTTGTTGTTGAACCTTGAGGAAACGATTGATTATCAAGAGTAAGTTCTCGATGAGCTTGTTCCATACGTCGCCACTATCCTCCACCTATTGATCCGACCCCTCTTGTCTATTGTTTCTCCAGGGGACTTTATTAATGAACACCGGAGCTGCGGTAGGGCTCCTACCGAGGATGAGAAAGACCATCTTCTCAGACATAATACTCCCGATTTCGTCAATTGGTTCAGCAAAAAGGTAACTATCTACCTAATCTCGATTCCACTTTGCTCCTATGAGTGAGTAACTTAACTATCCACCTGTCCTAACCGTGCAAGCTAATTGTGATGCGGAAATGAGTCCTGCATTGAGATGTGTGGGCCAAACCTTCGATCGACATGTCAAGTCATTCGACGTTTATGACGTGAATGGCTATCGCTTTCGCACGAGAAGCTACGAAGAGAAATGGGGCAACCTAAAAACCACGTGCACCGGAGTTCGGACTCCCGGCACGGATGGGAAGGACTATTACGGCATAGTCGAACAGATATTGGAGCTTGACTTTGGCAAGTTCCTAGGTTGTAAGCCTGTGATGTTCAAATGCCATTGGTTCGATCCCCAGGTCACAAAAAAGGACCTTAAGATTGGGCAAGTCAAAATCCGACAGGATTCCAAATATGGAGGAGACGATGTCTATATTGTGGCTAACCGAGACGCCAAGCAAGTTTATTACCTCCCATGGGCAAACCAGAATGACAAGCGCCTTGCGGGTTGGAGCCTTGTGCAGTTCGTATCGCCACGCGGTAAAGCGGCGGTCCCGAACGATGATGATTACAACTTTGACCCAAGGGCGATGAGTTCTATCAACCCGAGGGGCTAGAAGGTAAGTTGGAGATAGACATTGATTCGTTGATGAGTATGGAAGTAAACAACGACATCGATGAGGACGAGGGTGATGAGGTGCACGATGCGAGGACTTAAGAATCCAAGATGCACAGCGAGACGCGACGCGATGTAGAAGTTGGGGAACATGTAGCGCCTAATGATGAGGACTTAAGAGAGCTCGACAATATTGATAGTGATGACGACGATCGATGACGAGGATGAGCGCTCGCCGGCCCAATATTGCCGTTTGCGGAGATAGTTTCTAATCCATGTAATATTGATACTTTGTTATTTATATTACCTTACATTTATGTTTTCTTTACAAGTACTTGCAATCTACTAATACTAACTGTTTTAATCTTTGTCATTGCAGGCACTCGATAAAATGCCAGGCGGAGGACGGTCGCGCCGACAGAACGTCAGGTCCAAGTACATGCACCTCGGGCCCTAGCAGGACCACGTGGAGGCCGGCCACCACGAGGAGCACGTGGAGGCCGGCAACCGCGAGGAGGAGGACGACGAGGAGCTTGAGGTGGAGCCGTCGACCAGCAGGGGTGTGGGTAGGCGGAGGACTGCCAGGCTGAGGCTGTTTGATGATGAGGCTGTTTGTGCCGGCGGCGGTGGCGACGACGACGACGAGGAGGAGGACGGCGGCGGCGGTGGCTGTGGCGACGACGACGAGGCGGAGACCGCAGGCACCTCGGCTTCCACAGGGACCGGGAAGAAGCCCTTCCAGCGCGGGCCTGCTAAGCTCCCTGAGCACTTGCCGCGCCCTGAGGACCGCCCGCAGATCGTGATCTCTGGGACGTAAGTATCCATTGTTGATTTCTGTACTTGTTCTTATTTCATTTTCAAATTAAAACTGCATACTAACAATTGTTGTTTATGTGCAGTGGCTGGGCAAAGGTGATGGCCAGGAAGAGTTCGCCCCATGTCACAAGCATCCAGGGGCGAGTGATTAAGGCAAACTTCCCTGGCTTGGTCACCATCGAGGGGAAGACGATCGTGCCCGACAAATGGCCATACTACTACCTCGTCAAGGACGCACATGGGGAAGTCCTCGCTAACAAGATCAAGAAGCAGTTCTGGGTGAGTCTTTCAATCGCAACACATATCTCAATACTACGCATTTGTTGGACTTTTCTCAAACAATGGAATGATGTTTGATGCCTGTGTGCAGTTGTACTATAGGTTGGCGGAGGGGCAGGACCCCGTGCTGGCGGACCGGCATCAGGACAAGGTGTGCGAGTTGCGGATCAAGGACATGTTCTACGAGGCGCACACCCAGGCCGTCATCTCCTACTACGCCAACTTCAGGGGGATGAAGGTGGATAAGACCCAGGCCAGGGAGCTGATATGTGAGCCGGAGACCGACCTCACCGAGGAGCAGTACATGCAGGTAAATAAGTAGGAAAACATCCGTTGTGATTCTTTATGTGACACATTCAACTCATTATCTGGGAGATCTAATACTTGAATGTCATGCAGACACCTCCAGGCTGGTGCAGCAAGTACGCCGACTGCTGGCGTGAGGTTGTCAGAGCGTGGCAAACGCCGGAGGTGTACGTGGAGCACAGAGCACGTCGGGCGAAGCGCTTGGAAGAGATGGCGAGGTCCGGGGTCTCACACCACCAGGGGAGCCAGAACCTCAACGAGTTCATGGAAACATGGGTATGCTTGTGTTCAACCATTTCTTATAGCGCTGGATTTCTTATATAGCAAGTTGTAACCGTGTTTTCTGTTTTCCTCGCAGAGGGAGCACCACCCCGGGCAGCCCATCAACGAGTACATGGGGTGAGCCCTTGCTCACAAGGGCCCAGCGAAATCGGCCTCCACCACGTACAGCTCTTCGGACGGGCCCGAGAAGTACACCAGCCCGGTCGTGTACGAGAAGCTCACCAAGTACGCCACCGCAGCTCGAGAGGCCCATGGCGACACCTACGACGTCACCACCGAGCCCATAGACCCTCAGCTCGTGATGAGGTTGGGAGGAGGGAAGCAGCACGGTCGGTTCTATATGGGCCACAGCGCCATTGACCCGTCCTCCCGCCCCGACGCCGACCGAGATCCGTAAGGAAGACCAGCGTAGGGCGCACCGCGGGTCCCCATAGCGCCTCGGCAGCCGAGCGGTGCATGCCGGATCGCGGGTCTTCGGGTAAGTGGAGTTTCATTCGTCGTTCGACCGTTTCACAAATAATGTACCTTGCCTTCAAATACAATCAACCATGCTCATGTAATATTGCGAGGCCACGGTCCAAGAGGTGCTAGCCAAACTGCGAGATGGCGGTTGCCTATCGAGCATGCGGCCGCAGTTGCGCTGCACTACCAGCAGCGTGGTCGCAGATGTCCCAGCACATGCGTGCCATGGGAATGAGTGAGCCTCCAGCCTCTTTCTTCGCTCCACCACCAGTACCTCCACTACCGCCTTTTCTTGCACCTCGTCCGGTGAGTCCCTACATTGCCTATTGCTTTAGCTTGTGATGCCAGTCTGCAGGTACTAATTCCATCACTTGGTCTTTGTGCAGACATAGTCGGAGGGTTCGAACCCAACTCCAGGTGCTAGCCCTCCAGCGGGTGCTTCTCCACAGGGTCCTGCTCCACAGCCCGGTTGGGGTCCTTTCCAGAGCCTCCTCACGCAGCCGTTCGTCTCGGGTCCTCCACCGACGCAGGGGTACTCGTGGCCACCGCAGGGGTAGCCCGGGCCGTCTCAGTTCCCTCAGCTGCAGCAGCTCGGCCACTGGCAGTACTCGTGGCAGCAGCCGCAGCCGCAGGGGAGTTGGCCTGCGTGGGAGGACGCTTTTGGGGGCTCGGGGACCCAAGGGGACGGCGCCATGAGCTAGGTACCTTCTATTCCTGATTTTGGACCTTGTTGTGCCACGTCGGACATGTTTGGCCGATGTTGGCCTTGTATGGATGCATTTGAACTTGTATGCATGAATTGGGACTTGTATGGAGCCATTTCGACTTGTATGGATGATTTCGGACATGCAATATGGATTTGATGCTATATTATGGTTGAAATGGCGTATTATTGCGAATATATGTGATGAATGTTGTATATCTTGCTTGTGATATCATTGTTTGTGATTAAATGTCTTTGGAAATGGAAGAAAACAGAAAAAAAGGAAAAAAAAAAATTCCCAGGTTTGCCGATGGCCGGCCGTCGGCAAACCCGGGGGAATTTGGCCCAGCGTACCCGGTTTTGCCGATGGCCGTGGCCATCGGCAAACTGACCATAAGTTTGCCGATGGCCACGGCCATCGAAAAAAAAATCAGGGAATTCTTTTTTCAAAACAAAAATAAAAAGCCGACGGCCGTGGCCATCGGAAAACAAGACTGTTTGCCGATGGCCACGTGGCGTCGCCATCGGCAAACCCGCCGTCACGACGGCGGGGAGGGAGGGACGTGGAGTGTTCGCCGATGGGGGCCACGGCCATCGGCAAACAGTTTTTCGATGGCATCTACTTTTGCCATCGGCAAAAATTTTTTTTCCGATGAAGATATTGCCGATGGGAGGTTGCCGATGGCGACGTCACTGTTGACGGTCGTTAAGTGTCAATTTTTACCGTCAACTAAACATGAGAAAGGACTAAAATATGTTCACCAACTAGATATAGGGGTTACCGATTGACAATTCCACGAGTTTTGGTGAATGTCTATTTTCACGTAGGTGTCGGCTGAAAATACCCAAGGAAGGCCCACATGTCGGGTTTACATAGAGATAATCGGGAACCGGTGAAAATTCTGTAACTGGAAGGTTCGAGAAGGCTCTAGACCAAACGGGAGCCCGAACGGGCTCGGTGGGTCGGAGAGTCGGCCGACTTCTTGGGCGGCCGGCCATCTCAGCCAATCAGCGTCAGCCTCGCGGATCCCTGTTCCACCGCCTTTGAGGATGAATAATAATCGTCCGTTTAGGTCGGTTTGATCCGAGGGCTGCGGTGCATCCTAGAGGGCTATATAAGCAGGGCCCTTGGCCCCTGGAGGAGGCAATCCCTTAAACCCTAATTCATTATCTCCCAGCGGGATCAGAGTTGTAGAGGCGTCCCTTGAATGGATGACTTCTCTTCTCTAGAGAATTAGAGCTAGACATTCCAATGTAGTAGATTAGATCTAGATGAGAGTTAGGGAGAGCGGAGCTGCGCTCCGGTTCTGGAGAAGTCTTCAGAGATTTGGCATGTCTTTGTATCTACTCTTTGTAAGACTTATGGTCTAATATATTTATCTTCTCTATTTACTTTTATGCCTATCTTGTGATTGTTAGTATAGTAGTTATGCTTTAGTATGGGATCTTCGCTCGCATCGAGTGCTCTAGTTTTCATGAGATTAGAGTAGTAATTAATAGTGTAGGCATGGTGTCTAGACTATAGGTTACCTGAGATTGCACCCAATCCTACGGATTGTTGTGGTAGCCCCAGGGTAGTGACAGCCCTGACGGCCGACGTATTCCACCTCGTTCGGGTTGGTGTTGTAGGACCGTAGTCGGACCTTCGTAGCCCCCTTCTCATCCATGTCCGTGGCTAGTGCTCCGATGTCCCAAAGTGCTATTGTATGATTGCTATATTTATCCATCCCCTGTTATTATAGAACCAAAGTAGTAGAAAAGTATATAGGAACCTTGATCTCTCCCGTTGTCCCCTCACTCTAGCTAGCTACTCATTTATCATAGAATTCTCATGTGTGCTTAATTATTTATATTATCTTATTTATATATATATCATTTACCTCTACTTTAGTCTAGTTGATTTACTAAGTTAGTAGATACATGATGGTGAGTTATCGATTCTTTAACCCTTGCTTCCCCGTCGTAAAATATAAATAACGATACCTGGTTTACTCCCGGTAAAATGCTACAATGGTATGTTCGTGCGCTATGAATCCTCTATATTTTAGTTGCACTTAATTTATACCAACAAGCATTTTTGGCGCCGTTGCGGGGAAGCAATCGGTGTTAAGTTTTTGATAGTGATCTTGATGTCGCTAATTTAGTGTATCACTAGCTTTAGTAGGATTACCCCTTGTTCCGTTGAGTTGTGGAATAGACAGGGACAAAAGATGTCGTTTCGACCTTCCGACAAGTTTCCACAAGACAATGAAGAGCCCAGGGTCCCCCAACATTCAACATTCATCAACATTGGAACCCTGCCACCTCACAGAATGTACAAAAGGTCGTCGTCACAAGAATTTCAAATCACTTCACAAGTGACGAACATGGACGCTGCACCGCTCACAAATTTCATCATGTGAGTCATGGTAAGTATGATCAAGAAAGGTGAGATAGTCTTGCTCGTGGACTTTAAAATTGATGAGTAGTTATCTTTTTGAATTCTTGCACCCCCACTGCATGTTTACTTTTAACAATTCATGCATTCACTCGTTTAGCTTATTTATGTTTGCTCATCCATTGCATGTTTAATTTCTTGCATGCATTCACATCGCCGCATCTAAAAAAAAAATAAAAAAATGTTTATATATATATTTCCTCACCATGATCATGCTCTTTCATCTCCATTTGAGTAAATCTCTATAGTGCTTTCATGTCACCTTTGTTTGCTATAGTATGTTTTGGTTTGGAAGTACTTCTAAGGGTATTTCCAAAGGCTTTTCAAAATTAAGCATGGTGCTTAGGTTAAATTGTCTTCCTTGACCAAATTAAGACATGGAGTCCAGTTTGGTTATTGAACTAAAAATGTGCTTTAGTAGATATTGGTTATTTTTGTTGGACTAACCCCTGCAGAAAACTTTCAAATCCAATTTGGGTAAGTCAAGAGATGAACTCACTTCATAGATGAAGCCAGGCATATGATGAATTCCAACAACTTCGCATAAAAGACACAACTCATTCATCGTCCAAGGAAGAATTGAAAGAATCCATGATGTGCCTATCCATGGTTTGTCACGAACCGCCAAATCACCACTTCGGTGATGGAACAAAGGAGAAGACAAGAGTTCCACAAGAAGGATCATCATTTGAACTTACTCAAAGAAGTGGATGAACAAGGCGACAAGCTATGAGCAACATTGAAGACAACATAGCATTGGGTCCAAAACTCGAGCTAGGATGCCAATGGAGTATGGTGTAACTCAGCTCATTTTGGCTAATCAAAGACCTGCCTTCGTTGTTCTTGAAGACACCATCTTGCACGTCGGCAGCAAGGACAAGGATGGCATGATAAGCATACATCCTTGTGTCAACCAATCATCATCAAGGGTTGACTACCGACCAAACCCAAGAAGACCGGGAACAACCACATTTGCAAGATGATGTCTCTAAGCCATTGGAGATGAAGACCCTTCCTTGATCATCAAGACGGATGGCGTATCATTAATTGCTACTCTTCGCCATGCCGCTAAAAGACAAAGACCATCAAGGAAGAACTCAAGTCTACATCTCCAATGAACATCAATGCGTCAACCAGACTCAATGAAAATCAAGAATGGTTGATGAAAGAAGATCATGCAACTGTTTGTCTCCTTGTTGGTATAAATTAAGTGCACATAAAATAAGAAGGATTCCGCAAGCGCACGTAACTTACCATTGTAGCATTTTACCGGAGTAAACCAGGTATCGTTATTTATATTTTACCACGGGGAAGCAAGAGTTAAAGAATCGATAATTCACCATCATGTATCTACTAACTTAATAAACCAACTAGACTAAAGCAGGGGTAAATGATATATATAAGGTAATATAGATAATAAAGCACATATGAGAATTCTATGATAAATGAGTAGCTAGCTAGAGTGAGAGGACAACGGGAGAGATCAAGATTCCTATATACTTCTCTATTACTTTGGTTCTATGATAACGAGGGGAATGGTTAGATATAGCAATCACACAATAGCACTTTGGGGCAGGTCCTTTCCAACTCTCGAAGAAGGCGGGTAAAGAGTAGTTGGGAGAAGGCTGCCGAGAGCTCTACGAAACACCAACCCGAACGTGGTGGAATACAAAGGCCCGACGTAGCTGTCACCTCTCGGGGCTACCACAACTATCCGTGGGATTGGGCGCAACCTCGGGTAACCTATAGTCTAGACACCATGCCTACACTATTGATTACTACTCTAATCACTATAGATAACTAGAGCACTCAATACGAGCGAAGATCCCATACTAAGATGTAACAACTATACTAAACAATCATAAGATAGGCATAAAAGTAAATAGAGAAGATGAATGTATTAAAGCATAAGTCTTACAAAGAGTAGATACAAAGACATACCAAATCTCCGAAGACTTCTCGAACCAGCGCAGCTCCGCTCTCCCTAACTCTCATCTAGATCTAATCTACTACATTGGAATGTCTAGCTCTAATCCTCTAGAGAAGTCATCCATTCAAGGGACGCCTCTACAACTCTGATCCCGCTGGGAGATAATGAATTAGGGTTTAAGGGATGCCTCCTCCAGGGGCCAGGGGCCCTGCTTATATAGCCCTCTAGGATGCACCACAGCCCTCGGATCTAACCGACCTAAACGGACGATTATTATTCATCCTCAAAGGCGGTGGAGCAGGGATCCGCGAGGCCGATGCCGATTGGTCCAGTGGTCGGTCGGCCGCCCAAGGGGGAGTCGGCCGACTCTCCACCGAGCCCGTTCGGGCTCCCGTTTGGTCCCGAGCCTTCTCGAACCTTCCGGATTACAGAATTTTCACTGTTCCCGATTATCTCTATGTAAACCCGACATGTGGGCCTTCCTTTGGTATTTTCACCGACACACCTAAAAAGACATTCACCAAAACTCGTGGAATTCCGTTAGTATAACCCCTATATCTAGTTGGTGAACATATTTTAGTCCTTTCTCATGTCTAGTTGACGGTAAAAATTGGCACATAACGACCGTCAACAACTCCCCAAGCTTACCTTTTGCTCGTCCCGAGCAAAGATAAACTCAAAGTGTGGATCGGAGTTGCTACAATGCTTTCACGCCTCAAAAGTACACATGCGTTCAAACAAGAACTCTCCTCCGAATTAGAGTGAACTATTCTGGCTCAAAACTTACTCATATTACCTTTCACCATGGGGCATGTAACCGTCACTTGGGTCTTGAGCAATTGAAAGACAGAACGGTCAAGTCAAGCGCTATATTTCTCGCTCTTTGATCAACTATTATTCTGGAGTTTTTTGCAAGATTTTCAAATAAAACTCAGAGTTCCTTGTATGAACCTTTCAGATCTCTCATTTGTGGTATTTCTGGATCCTCTCCAAGGCATGAGTAGTGTATGCCTTCTCTCTTCTCTCAAAATATGTGATATTTGTGGAACTAAGGCGTAGTGGAAAGTGCATTCTCTCTCTCACCCTACCTTCTAATAGGCTTATGTGGAGCTCATAGGTGGGGAGACACTCAAACTCACTTGCATATATTGCACAGTTAAGACATGGATCCAATAGGAACTAAAATAATAATAAAGTCATATGTGCATGTGAATGAGGAAATGGATGATAATATGATGATAGGATGATGATGGGATCTTGATAGGATGATGATGATAAGGGGTGATCACTTGGTGAACATCTACTTCTACATTGCTCCCTTGGGGGTAACATGACGCCCTTTATTCGGAAACCTTGAAACTTCTTGAAACTTCTTGAAAGGAAGGACTTGGCTACTCTTTCTCTTTCTCTTTTTTTTCTTCTTTTTTTTCCTTTTCTTTTTTTTATTTTTTTTTTAGAGAAACCAATCCTCACGAGAACGAACTTCGAAAACGAAACTTTAGCAACGGGGAGTGTATAACTTGAAATGATAAAGATTGGAGCTTTTATGTAGGCAATGGAACGGCAATGATTATTTTGAGATGTTCACTCCCAGGATAAGAGTAGAACCTTTTCTAGATGAAGTGAAATGAGTGGCGTATATTTTTGGTGTTCACTCCTAGTGTAGGAGTAGAACAATTTATGAATAAATGGAGAATGTGTATGTGGATGGATGGATGGATGGATGCGTACTCCCAGGGTAGGAGCAGCATAAGTGCGTATCTCCAGGGTAGAGACAGCATAATATGTGGGGGAATGCGTACTCCCAGGATAGGAGCAGCATAGGTGCGTATCTCCAGGGTAGAGATAGCACAATATGTGGTGAATGTGGATCTATATGTAGGTGGTACTTCTAGGGACAGAAGTAGCACAGAATGAATGTAGTACTTATAAAATAGGTGCATGCTTCTGAGGACAGAAGTAGCATAGATCAATGGATGGAGAGCACATAGTAATGACTTTTAACTGCATGACTGATTCCTTATGGGTCCACAGCATAACCACACTCAATGCCTAAAGACTACACTCAAGCCTACAAAATGATCTATATAAACAGATGGGGTTTCCTAATCTAGTAAGCATGAATATATGGCTGTGGTAGGAATTTGAACTCTCATCATAAAGGAACTCATCATGCATGAATTTAATATTTTCATAGATAAATTCTCCGAACTCTAGTATCTCTAGGAACAAGCCGGACAGCAGCTCAAAACTTTCTCATATCATACCCGTCAACCACCTAGACTTAGATCAAGCGTTTGCTACCCACAAGTTTCGGGTTGAGCAAATCTCAAATCTAAACAAGTTGTGCCTAAACTCGGGAGAGTGCAAGGTTGAAAACTAGGTACTTGAGAGGAATTACGGCAGAGCAACTATTCATCATCTCCATATAGAGTTTATTGTAGGGATCATTTTAAAGATAGATTAAAAGAGCTCTCCTAAAAAGAAAAGATAAATCTTTCTGGGTTTCTAAGGTTATGCATCTTTTTTAGTTGTTTTTAACAAAGCAAGCTCTATGAAAGCATAGATAGATAAGTTGGAAACACTTAGCTTGGTACACGGGGGATGCTCTCCCCAAGCCGGATGTTGACGTAGTCTGCGTCGATGTTGCCGACTAGCGTGAAGGCGTTCTAGTATGCACGGAGTGTCGTTGATAGTTCTTTGTTGGGGACATCGGGCCGACTGTTGAGGGCAGCACTCCGACAGGAGACTAGACATCCTTCTGTCTATTGACTCTTCTTGATCCTTTATGTTTTGGCGAGGGTTCAGTGATTTAAGTCCTCCAAACAGGATTTCTTGTCATGTTCACTCCTTCAGTGCATCATTTGATCCCAAAGGTAGAGACCTTGAGAACTGCACCTCTTGAGATGGTAACTCTAGGAAAGGAGTCACCCATGTTCTTTCTTGTCCAGCGGTCGTTATCACCGGAGTTCCTTGTGATGAAGAGTAGATGCTTCTAGTGGTCCTTTACTTCTTCTTGGAGTTTGCCTTGCTTAATTGACTTCTCTCCTTGAGCATCTTGTCTTCTAAAATTTCACTCCTTCTTTTTTTTCTTCCTCTTTTTTTTTTCTTATGCCTAGACCTTGTACTCCACTCATTGTTTCTTCTCAGCGTGCTAGAGTGACGGGGGCTTGAAAAGAGGAAGAGCATTGCTAGATCAATGTTTGAAGAGTCATCGGCCTTCCTCCCCCAAACTTGACCTTGTTGTCGCTCGCCACGTGAAACCAAATATGAGTGTTGAGTCATCCCTCAGAGTGTGTTGTGCTTATGTCCTTAGACACCTTTTTATCCTCTATTCTTAGGCCTTCATTTGTCTCGAGAGGGATTTTTTATTATAGGTCCATTGAGCAAAGATCTCTTCTTTGAATTCGCTTTTGTTTGTACCGTCCAATCCGGGATGAGCATACGAACGGTTGCATGATCTTCTTTCGTCAACCATTCTTGATTTTCATTGAGTCTTGGTTGACGCATTGATGTTCATTGGAGATGTAGACTCGAGTTCTTCCTTGATGGTCTTTGTCTTCTAGCGGCATGGCGAAGAGTTGCGTTAATGATACGCCATCCGTCTTGTTGATCAAGGAAGGGTCTTCATCTCCAATGGTTTAGGGACATCATCTTGCAAATGTGGTTGTTCCCGGTCTTCTTGGGTTTGGTCGGTAGTCAACCCTTGATGATGATTGGTTGACACAAGGATGTATGCTTATCATGCCATCCTTGTCCTTGCTGCCGACGTGCAAGATGGTGTCGTCAAGAACAACGAGGGCAGGTCTTTGATTGGCCAAAATGAGCTGAGTTACACCATACTCCTCATTGGCATCCTAGATCGAGTTTTGGGCCCAATGCTATGTTGTCTTCAATGTTGCTCATAGCTTGTCGTCTTGTTCATCCACTTCTTTGAGTGAGTTCAAATGATGATCCTTCTTGTGGCACTCTTGTCTTTCTCTTTGTTCCATTGCGAAGTGGCAAATTCGCGGTGATGCCAATCCACGAATAGGCAGATCATAAGTTCTTTCCGCAAAATGTTAGGGGACACATACCCGAAGGATTGCAACAATTTCAAACTATGGGCTATTATCCACTATCTATTTTAGAATTTCATCTATGCTATTAAAGAGATGGTTTTTGAGTTACTTTAGCATAGATTTTATTTATCATGTTTTCTAACACTCTTTTTATGGCACGCTAACATGGTTCAAGGCAAAGTTAACTTGCAACAAAAGACAATGTGAATGATATTTGATACTTACAATTCTTCCTTGGACGATGAATGAATTGTCTTTTGTGTGAAGTTGCTGGAGTTCATCATATGCCTTGCTTCATCTCCGAAGGTCGTTCATCTCTCGACATACCCAATTTGGATTTGAGAGTTTTCTGCAGGGGTTAGTCCAACAAAATAACCAATGTCTACACTAGCAATTTTCAGCTCAATAACTAAACTAGGCTCCATGTCTAATTTAATTAAGGAAGGCTATTTAACCTAAGCACCATGCTTAATTTAAAAGCCTTTAGAAGCACCCATACGGCCATATGTAGCACTTCCAAACCAAAGCATACTATAGCAAACAAATGTAGCATGAAAGCATTATAGAGAGTTACTCAAAGAGATGACAAAGCATGATCATGGTGAGGAAATATATATATATAAACATTTTTTTTATTTTTTAGATGCGGGCGATGTGAATGCATGCAAGAAACTAAACATGCAATGGATGAGCAAACATAAATAAGCTAAACGGAGAAAATGCATGAATTGTTAAAAGTAAACATGCAATGGGGTGCAAGAATTCAAAAAGATAACTACTCATCAATTTTTAAAGTCCATGAGCAAGACTATCTCACCTTTCTTGATCATACTTACCATGACTCACATGATGAAATTTGTGAGTGGTGCAAAGATCTATGTTCGTCACTTGAGATGTGATTTGAATTCGTGACGATGACCTTTTTCTCCAATCTACACATGGTTAGAAAATATAAATGTATACGCAAACATGAGAGGTGGCAGGGTTCCAGTTGAATGTTGAATGTTGAGGGACCCTGGGCTCTTCAATGTCTTGTGGAAGCTTGTCGGAAGGTCGAAACGACATCTTTTGTCCTGTCTATTCCAAACTCAACAACAAAGGGTAATCCTACTAAAGCTAGTGATACACTAGATTAGCGAGACATCAAGATCATTATCGAAATTTTAACACCGATTGCTTCCAAGGCAACGGCGCCAAAAATGCTTGTTGGTATAAATTAAGTGCACATAAAATAAGAAGGATTCCGCAAGCGCCTACGAGAACTTACCATTGTAGCATTTTACCGGGAGTAAACCAGGTATCGTTATTTATATTTTACCACAAAGGGAAGCAAGAGTTAAAGAATCGATAATTCACCATCATGTATCTACTAACTTAATAAACCAACTAGACTAAAGCAGGGGTAAATGATATATATAAGGTAATATAGATAATAAAGCACATATGAGAATTCTATGATAAATGAGTAGCTAGCTAGAGTGAGAGGACAACGGGAGAGATCAAGATTCCTATATACTTCTCTATTACTTTGGTTCTATGATAACAGGGGAATGGTTAGATATAGCAATCACACAATAGCACTTTGGAGCAGCGGAGTCCTTTCCAACTCTCGAAGAAGACCGGGTAAAGAGTAGTTGGGAGAAGGCTGCCGAGAGCTCTACGAAACACCAACCCGAACGTGGTGGAATACAAAGGCCTTCGTAGCCGTCACCTCTCGGGGCTACCACAACTATCCGTGGGATTGGGCGCAACCTTAGGTAACCTATAGTCTAGACACCATGCCTACACTATTGATTACTACTCTAATCACTATAGATAACTAGAGCACTCAATACGAGCGAAGATCCCATAATAAGATGTAACAACTATACTAAACAATCATAAGATAGGCATAAAAGTAAATAGAGAAGATGAATGTATTAAAGCATAAGTCTTACAAAGAGTAGATACAAAGACATACCAAATCTCCGAAGACTTCTCCGTAACTGCAGCGCAGCTCCGCTCTCCCTAACTCTCATCTAGATCTAATCTACTACATTGGAATGTCTAGCTCTAATCCTCTAGAGAAGAGAAGTCATCCATTCAAGGGACGCCTCTACAACTCCGATCCCGCTGGGAGATAATGAATAAGGGTTTAAGGGATGCCTCCTCCAGGGGCCAGGGGCCCCGCTTATATAGCACTCTAGGATGCACCATGCCCTCGGATCAAACCGACCTAAACGGACGATTATTATTCATCCTCAAAGGCGGTGGAGCAGGGATCCGCGAGGCCGATGCCGATTGGTCCAGTGGTGGTCGGCCGCCCAAGGGGGAGTCGGCCGACTCTCCACCGAGCCCGTTCGGGCTCCCGTTTGGTCCGAGCCTTCTCGAACCTTCCAGACAGAATTTTCACCGGTTCCCGATTATCTCTATGTAAACCCGACATGTGGGCCTTCCTTTGGTATTTTCACCGACACCCCGCAAAACAGACATTCACCAAAACTCGTGGAATTCCGTTAGTATAACCCCTATATCTAGTTGGTGAACATATTTTAGTCCTTTCTCATGTCTAGTTGACGGTAAAAATTGGCACATAACGACCGTCAACACTCCTCATCCTGGATTGGATAGTCCAAACAAAAGCAGAATGCGAAAGGAGAGATCTCTACTCAACGAGACCTATAATCGAAGTCCCTCTCGATACATGAAGGCTTACAAACGAGAGGACAAAAACGGTGTCTAAGGACATAGGAGTACAACACACTTCGAGGGATGACTCAACACTCGTATTTGGTTTCACGTGGCGAGCGACAACAAGGTCAAGCTTGGGGAGGAAGGCCGATGACTCTTCAAACAATGATCCAGCAATGCTCTTCCTCTTTTCAAGCCCCCGTCGCTCTGGCACGTTGAGAAGAAAACAATGAGTGGAGCACAAGGTCTAGGCATAAAAAAAAAAAAGAGGAAGGAAAAAAAGAAGGAGTGAAATTTTAGAAGACAAGATGCTCAAGGAGAGAGGTCAATCAAGCAAGGCAAACTCCAAGAAGAAGTAAAGGACCACTAGAAGCATCTACTCTTCATCACAAGGTACTCCAGTGATAAAGACTGCTGGACAAGAAAGAACATGGGTGACTCCTTTCCTAGAGTTACCATCTCAAGAGGTGCAGTTCTCAAGGTCTCTACCTTTGGGATCAAATGATGCACTGAAGGAGTGAACATGACAAGAAGTCCTGTTCGGAGGACTTAAATCATTGAACCCTCACCAAGGAGGTAACTTGGTATTTATCAGCATTTCCTTTCACAGCATTGCATTTTCCTTTAAGCATATTTATTTTCCCTACATGCATCTTAATTGCATCTTCGCTTTACTATCTCTGCACTAGAAAAAGAAAATAAAGATTTCTGCATTTT
This sequence comes from Themeda triandra, assembly GCA_018135685.1. Taxonomy (NCBI): domain Eukaryota; kingdom Viridiplantae; phylum Streptophyta; class Magnoliopsida; order Poales; family Poaceae; genus Themeda; species Themeda triandra. Next base: position 128,198 of record JAENPR010000745.1, read on the forward strand.
GCATCCAGAAAACTACTAAGCCCCATGTGAATAATCATTCATTGTGGTGGCATAAAAATAATTTTTCAGCATATCTATTTTCTCTGTTTGCATCCTTTATTATAAAAAGATAAAAATATTTCTTGTGATCCTGTTAGAAGACATTTGAGTTAAGGCAGTTCTAGACAGCCAAGGCTTAGATGTTTTTATCACTAATGCTTAATCAGTTCCACAAGCTTTGTTGTCTATTTGAGCTTCACAGAACATAAAGGATCGAGAAGAGCTAAAGACGAAGGATGTCCAGTCTCCGTCGGAGTGCTGTCCGCAACATTCAAATGCTGTCTCCAACAGCAACTATCTATGACACTCCTGGAGGACTAGAACGTCTTCACCGCCCGCGTCGCAACAACAACGAGACTACGTTAACATCCAACTTGGGGGAGAGCATCCCCGTGTATCAAGCTAAGTCTTCCTACTTGTCTATTCATTCATAGAGCTTGCTTTGTTAAAACAACTAAAAAAGATGCATAACTATAGAAACCCGTAAAGATTTCTTTTCTACTTTTGGAGAGTTCTTGTAGTCTGTCTTAAAAGTGATCCCTAGAATAAACTCTACATGGAGATGATGAATAGTTGCTCTCGCGTAATTCCTTTCAAGTACCTAGTTTTCAACCTTGCACTCTCCCAAGTTTTGGATACAACTTGTTTAGATTTGAGATTTGCTCGAACCTGAAACTTATGGGTAGCAAACACTTGATCTAAGTCTAGGTGGTTGACGGGTATGATATGGGAAGGTTTTGAGCTGTTTGTCCATCTTGTTCCTAGAGATACTAGAGTTACGGAGAATTTATCTCGTGAAAATATTAAATTCCTGCATGATGAGTTCCTTTATGATGAGAGTTTAAATTCCTACCACAGCCATATATTCATGCTTACTAGATTAGGAAAACCCATCTATTTATATAGATCATTATGTAGGCATTGAGTGTAGTCTTTATAGGCATTGAGTGTGGTTATGCTATGGACCCATAAGGAATCAGTCATGCAGTTAAAGTCAATACTATGTGCTCTCCATCCATTGATCTATGCTACTTCTGTCGGCAGAAGCATGCACCCATCTTATAACTACTACATTCATTCTGTGCTACTTCTGTCCCTAGAAGTACCACCCACATATAGATCCACATCCACCACATATTGTGCTATCTCTACCCTGGAGATACGCACCTATGCTGCTCCTATCCTGGGAGTACGCATTTCCCCATTTATTGTGCTGTCTCTACCCTGGAGATACGCACATATGCTGCTCCTACCCTGGGAGTACGCATCCATCCATCCATCCATCCATCCACATATACATATACAACTCATTTCATTCCATCCAGAAAAAGGTTTTACTCCTATCCTGGGAGTAAACATCTAGAAATAATCATCGCCATTCCATTTGTCTACATAAAAGCTCCAGTCATTATCATTTCAAGTTATACACTCCCGTTGCTAAAGTTTCATTTTCGGAGGATTGGTTGCTCTAAAAAAAAAGAAAGAAAAAAAAAAAGAGAAAAAAAGAAGAAAAAAAAAGCAACCAAGTCCTCCTCTTCAAAGGTCTTCAAAGTTTCCAAATAAAAGGAGGTATGTTATCCCCAAAGGAGCAAGTGTAGAAGTAGATGTTCACCAAGTGATCACCCCTTATAATCATTTCCTTATTATCATCATCTCATCATCATCCTATCATCATCTTATCATCCATTTCCTCATTCACATGCACATATGACTTTATTATTATTTTAGTTCCTATTGGATCCATGTCTTAACCGTGCAATATATGCAAGTGAGTTTGAGTGTCTCCCCACCTATGAGCTCCACATAAGCCTATTAGAAAGTAGGGTGAGAGAGAGAAGGCTCTTTTCACTATGCCTTAGTTCCACAAATACCACATATTATGAGAGAAGAGAGAAGGCATACACTACTCATGCCTTAGAGAGGATCCGTAAATACCACAAATGAGAGACCCGAAAGGTTCATACAAGGAACTCGAGTTTTATTTGAAAATCTTGCAAAAACTCGGAATAATAGTTGATCAAAGAGCGAGAAACATAGCGCTTGACTTGACCGTTCGTCTTTCAACCGCTCAAGACCCAAGTGACGGTTACAAGCCCCATGGTGAAAGGTAATATGAGTAAGTTTTGAGTTAGAATAGTTCACTCTAATTCAGAGGAGAGTTCTTGTTTGAACGCATGTGTGCTTTTGAGGCGTGAAAGCATAGTAGCAACTCCTGATCCAATACTGAGTTTATCTTTGCTCAGGGATGAGCAAAAGGTAAGCTTGGGGGAGTTGTTGACGGTCGTTAAGTGTCAATTTTTACCGTCAACTAAACATGAGAAAGGACTAAAATATGTTCACCAACTAGATATAGGGGTTATACCGACGTGAATTCCACGAGTTTTGGTGAATGTCTATTTCACGGGGTGTCGCCTGAAAATACCCAAGGAAGGCCCACATGTCAGGTTTACATAGAGATAATCGGGAACCGGTGAAAATTCTGTGTCTGGAAGGTTCGAGAAGGCTCTAGACCAAACGGGAGCCCGAACGGGCTCGGTGGAGAGTCGGCCGACTCCCCCTTGGGCGGCCGACTGGCCATCTCAGCCAATCAGCGTCAGCCTCGCGGATCCCTGTTCCACCGCCTTTGAGGATGAATAATAATCGTCCGTTTAGGTCGGTTTGTTCCGAGGGCTGCGGTGCATCCTAGAGGGCTATATAAGCAGGGCCCCTGGCCCCTGGAGGAGGCAATCCCTTAAACCCTAATTCATAATCTCCCAGCGGGATCAGAGTTGTAGAGGCGTCCCTTGAATGGATGACTTCTCTTCTCTAGAGAATTAGAGCTAGACATTCCAATGTAGTAGATTAGATCTAGATGAAAGTTAGGGAGAGCGGAGCCGCGCTCCGGTTCGGAGAAGTCTTCGAGATTTGGTATGTCTTTGTATCTACTCTTTGTAAGACTTATGGTCCAATATATTTATCTTCTCTATTTACTTTTATGCCTATATTGTGATTGTTAGTATAGTAGTTATGCTTTAGTATGGGATCTTCGCTCGCATCGAGTGCTCTAGTTTTCATGAGATTAGAGTAGTAATTAATAGTGTAGACATGGTGTCTAGACTAGAGGTTACCTGAGATTGCACCCAATCCTACGGATTGTTGTGGTAGCCCCAGGGTAGTGACAGCCCTGACGGCCGACGTATTCCACCTCGTTCGGGTTGGTGTTGTAGGACCGTAGTCGGACCTTCCTAGCCCCCTTCTCATCCATGTCCGTGGCTAGTGCTCCGATGTCCCAAAGTGCTATTGTATGATTGCTATATTTATCCATCCCCTGTTATTATAGAACCAAAGTAGTAGAAAAGTATATAGGAACCTTGATCTCTCCCGTTGTCCTCTCACTCTAGCTAGCTACTCATTTATCATAGAATTCTCATGTGTGCTTAATTATTTATATTACCTTATTTATATATATATCATTTACCCCTGCTTTAGTCTAGTTGATTTACTAAGTTAGTAGATACATGATGGTGAGTTATCAGATTCTTTAACCCTTGCTTCCCTGTGGTAAAATATAAATAACGATACCTGGTTTACTCCTGGTAAAATGCTACAATGGTATGTTCTCAGGCGCTATGAATCCTCTATATTTTAGTTGCACTTAATTTATACCAACAGTCACTTTGCCATCGGCAACCTCTTTTCCGATGGCTTATAGGTGTTTGCCGATGGCATCAAGCCATCGGCAAACACTGTGGATCCGGTAGTGTGATCAATAGTAAATGCATTGAGTCTAAGATTGCTAATTTCTCTACTGTTTGTCATTTAATTCACGGTCCGATTTTTACGATAATGACCGCGAACAACCTGTGATGGAGAAACAGAATAAACAAAAGTTGTAGTCCTCAAAAAGTTAACAAAATTGTATTTGACAACTTTTTCATTTGAGATCATCTAGCTAAGCATAATTTATGTCCAAATTTGTAACATTTAAAATTCAAATTTTTCAACTGACCTCGAATGGAGAAACAAGCAAAATCAAAGTTGCAAATCCTGAAAAGGTATTCAACTTTGGTGTTTTATGATATTTTCATTTGATTTCATTTAGAGTCCCAAACACTTAATTATAAAAAAAAACTCTAATATGTAGAGAACATAGCGAGTGTGAAGTGGAGTGACTAGAGCGAGTAACGCGTGAGGCTGAGTTCGGTTTTGAGTTTAAACCCAGTGGCCGCAAGAAGCCCGTGACTTGTGAATTGGTGGCAGGAATTTTAATACTACTTTGGTGTGAATCATCTCGAACGTACACTACTGGAAACTCGATTATTTCTGTCGGTGTTGAATTTTTTCCGTGTGTTTCCCCGAAACCCACAGAAATATTCTTATTTTTCTGTGGGTTTCTAGATGTACCCACAGAAAAATTCAAAAACCCACGGAACAATTCAACTATTTTTCTGTGCGTGTTAGGGACCACACGGAAAAAATGTAAACTCACAGAAATATTCCAATTTTTCTGTGTGGGTCACGGAAATATATATATACGCACGGAAATATTCTTATTTTTCTGTGGGTTTCATGACGCACGCACAGAAAAAATATGATAACACATAGAAAAATTCTATCGCGCCCTTTGTTTTGGCATTCGCGCCCTCTGTTTTGGTGTTCGCGCTTTACGTTTTGGCGTTCGCGCCATGTGACGATATTAATGAATAAAAATAAATAAAAAAAATTGTAACCCTAACCTGCCCACTCCCGAACAGGCGAACACACACATGCACGCACTCCAGCCGCCGGCCAACACACACGCACGCAGCCCCCAACTCCAGCCGCCAACACACGCACGCCGCACCGCAGCAGCCTCCGACGCCGCACCGCAGCACGCCGCCACAGCAGCTCCGCTCGATGGCAGCCCCTGGATCTGCGTATCCGTAAGCACCTCGCCAGCGGCCTGCGAGCCCTCCCCTTCCTCAGGCCGCCGGCGGCCGCGCCCCCTCCGGTGCGCCGGCCTAGGCCCACCGGCTGCTGGGCGCTGGGCACTGGGTGCCGGCCGGTAGCCGACGCTGCTGCGGGGCGCGTCCCCAGGACCTCTCCTCGACTGCTGGTCTCTCTCAACGGCCCTTCTCTTCCAGTCGAACTCCACCAGATCCGGCCACCAGTGGGTACTTCTCTCTTCACTGATTCAATTTTTGTATGAGATGAGATGCTGGTTTTATCTGAGTAATTTTGTACGAATTTTCAGTTCAAGTTTGCTTCCCTCAAGATTTGGTCGCCAGTGTTGTATGCTTCAAATCTGAATCGAGTTTCAGGTTATCTGTTGTCCATTTTCTTTCATGGCATTGCCTATCGATACTAGTGTTAGTTAATACATTTTCATTCATGAAGACACTGCAATGGGACTCGATCTGCATGTTTTCCTTGTCTATTTATAGATCTATATGATTCTAATTGATGTTTTCATGACATATACCTGTACGGTACCTATAGGCAGCATATTGGCCATCGTGGCCTCACTAATAGAATGAAAAAGAAATTACTGGAAATTCTAATCTCATGTCCCTGATGTACTGCAGTAAAGATTTTGGGCTAAGCAAGCACTGAAGGTTCCCGTTGGAGGAAGACAGTGAAGAGTTGTTGAGTACCTGTGAGAAGCAAGGTGCACTTCTTTCTTCATTGGATCTGTTTGTTTTATGTTGTTATTCTACATTTTATTTGTGTGCCCACTTGTTGAGTTTGGAATGTATGTCCTTTGTTGTGATATCTAATAACATATTAATATATATATAAAACAGAACTAGTTAACATGTCAAACTGCACATGGATGTATGATGGTTGGCAACATGGCACTCTCTCAAATGAATGGGTTGATGGAACCAATGAATTCTTGGATAGTGCATTTACAATTCCTGATGTAGCTGAAAATGATACTATTAAGTGTCCCTGTGCACAATGTCGGAACTACTTTAGGCATACAAGGCGTACTGTGTCATTGCATTTGTGTAAGCATGGTTTTAAGGAAGGCTATGAAACTTGGACCGAGCATGGTGAGGTGCTGCTTTCACATGATGGATATGATGGTCTGGGAAATAGGGAGGGCACTGATGGAGTAGATCAGATGGATTAAATGTTGGTTGACCTTGCTGGAAACCATCCACCACCTATACTGGATGCTGAACCAACACCATACGCCAAAGCTTTCTATAGGATGGTTGCCAGTGCAGATGAGTTAGTGCATGATAGAACCACACACTCACGCTTGTCTGTTGTAGCTCGCTTGTTTGCTGCGAAGTCACGGTACAACATGTCTATCGCAGAATATGATGATATACTAGGCATAGTGCATGAACTCCTTCCTCCTGACTCCAAGTTACCTGATGACTTCTACCAATCTAAAAAATTATTAGAAGGTCTTGGTATGCAGTATATCAAAATTGATGTTTGCTATAACAATTGCATGCTATTCTACAAAGATAACATAAACAAAGAAAAATGTGATTTCTGTGGGACTAGTCGATATAAGGAAGGGAAAACAAAGGTTGCGCGCAAAGTATTGCGCTATCTTCCAATCACAGGTAGGCTGCAAAGGCTATATCTACATGGCGATACAGCCAAGTTAATGAGATCGTATAGTCCCACAACATGTGGTAAGATGGTGCACCCTTGTGACGGAGAGGCTTGGCAACAATTTGATGCGGACTATCCGAACTTTGAAAAGGAAAAAAGAAACGTGCACCTTGCAGTAGCAACAGATGGTTTCCAGCCATTTGATGCGAATTCTGCACCTTACTCGTGCACCCCAAAGGATTGGTGGTTCTGAAAGTGCAGGAGCTGCCATAGTCCAGTCCATTCGACACACATGCCGTGTGTCCAACAGCAGGGTAGCCCAAACGAATGAAGGTTCTGGAACTGCAGATGATGCCTCACAAAGGACACCAATTGATGCCTCACAAACGGCAGTAGCTGTTGAAGCTCCCCCAACAGAGGCACCTAAAAAAAGAGGAAGGAAGCTAGGGTCCCGAACAAAATTTAAACAACCTCCACGTGGTGTTAAAGTGCTTCTTAAACCAGAGGGAGACGAGTGAGTGCATGAATAGCTCTTTATCTATAGCATGATGTTTCTTGGATATCTTTTTGTGCTGACCTGTTTCTGTATAATGTTTATGTATATAGGCAATTCAAATATGTTCACCTCCCAGCACCTTACAAATATAGCACTCAACTTGGGGCTATACTTAGAAGAGAATATCCAGGTGTGCTTGTGACAGTGGATGAGAATGGTGATGAATTCCATCGCACAGCTCTAGATTGGGCCGATTATTTTCACAAAAATCCTGGTGCTCAGGGAACAACAAGGGGAGAAAAAGTGCTTTCTGAATTTTGGGTAAGATACCTATGTTCAATCTGAAATATCTGAGCAGCATATAACTTGAGATTTCTGAAACCTAAACAATCTAACTTATGTTCATGGTTCTGTACACTTGCAGCGTTTGTTCCAAGTTGTAGAAGGACATCAACAACATGCAGACTGTAATCTAGATGAATATTTGAAGAAAAGGGTAAGGGACATGATGTATCAAGTCCGTTTGGATGCTGTCAAGGAGTACTACAGCAAAATAAAACACATACAAATAAAAAATGATGTAGCCTGCCATGTTGAGCTTGCGTATGAGCAATACAAGCAAGGACAGCTTGAGGGTTTCAGTGATGAGGTGTGGCTCCTCCTTTGTGATTATTGGTGCTCAGAAGAGTACAAGGGAAAACGCAAAAGGGGGCAAACATCTCGGTCAAGTAATGAAGATATTGCTCAAAACCGAGGAGGATCTAGACCATTCACAGAGACATGACAAGTACTGGTATGCATGTGTATATTCTTTCATTCTTTTTAGGAACCTAGTAGGCCTATTACATATTCATATCTCATATTCTCATTTGAAAATTTACTGTTTTTAGGAAGTTAAGTTTGGTCCACTGAAAGCGACCCCTATTAATACATTTGCCGCGATGAAAGCTGGCTTGAAAAGCCTGGATAGCAATGGTAGATGTGGTCCAATCGGTAGCCACAAAGCACAAAGATGCATGGTATGTATGTGATGCTACTTTGAGTACTTAAATGACATCTTTTGTGGAACTTTTTAATACAATAGTTGTAGATGATTCAAGTATCTTCACTGTCCTATTGCTTGATCAAGTGTTCATCTCGATTGTTTTTGGAGTAGCAGATGCAGTGCTTGTAGCTCAGCCTGCGACATTCTTCTTTGTCTCTGTTTTGATGTTCGGTCAAAAGGCAGTGCATAGGTTGTGTATGCAGCAGCAAGTGCTCCTGGCCTGCTGCCCGTGCTCTGCTCTGTGCTATAAAGAATGAACTGCAAGTCTACATACAAGTTACAATTTCCTGTCAAGTTATGTTCATATCTACATGCAGCAACGTTTCTTTCTGCTTTTCACCCTGTTAAATTAAGAATCAGGTCTATGTTATTACTAGAAAGATGTGGGGAACTTCTTAAACTTTCTAAAGTGTCAAAGAACATAGAGAACTCTAGCTATTTAGGTGACTACCTTGATGATGTCCAGATATTTCAGAATACTATGCTATCATGTTTTGGCTATCTGTACATCTGTACAACATGTTTCCTTGTTCTGGTCCTTGTAGGATGAGTACCTTACTGCTGTTAAGAGAATAGAATGTGCAAACAAAGAGGATCGAGATGATGCAGACATGGAAGTGGATGGGCATGAGGTTGAGCAAAAACTATCATTGAATGGGAGGGCTCTATATGATGTGTCTCGTGGTAGCCCGAGAAAGCATGGGCGTCTTGCCATAGCAAATGGTGCGGTTAAGTCTTCGGATATCAGAGCAGCCGGAAGGGACAGAAGTATGCGTCCATCAAATCCAGTGACTATGCAAAACATGTCTCGTGAAATGGAAGACTTACGTCGTGAAAATGTAAGGCTACAAGAAGAGAATCATGATAAGGAGAATGCACTATAGCAAGGCAAAGTTCTTGTAGGCTTGGTGCTGGTATGTGCAATGCTTTTCTAAATACCTTACCAATGTTATGTGTGAATTATCTATTGATTTCAATCTGAAATATCTGTACTTCCAATACACTTGTAGAACCTTTACCAGGAGACAGGAAGGGTTGTGCCAGAAGAAGCATTACGAAAGTTGTCCGCTACGCAAGCAATTGTGAGTGTATCTTCATTCCACTATCAACATGTTTTGTAGTTGTCAGATCCATGACTTAGGGATTTTAAGATGGAAAGGAAGTAGAAACTGATAGTATTTTGTGGGGTACTATTCAGAGTTGCAACAATTTCACTTATTGCTGTAACTTGTTCACAGGCTACTGGTTCTTCTCATGCTGAATCTGCCAACAATACTAATGATATTTGCCACAACAATGGGGATCCTCATGCTGCAAATGATGGCAACAATCAAAGTTCCGACAACATTGGAGATCATGCATTGATGTGATGGTTGTTTAGTTGTAAAACATGGATGTGGTGGTGGTTTCTTCTTTTGTAGATCTGTGCTTTTGTGCATTAACTAGTAGGTGGCTATAATCTGTTAGCCTTAGTTTTATGACTCAATGATGCATGCTGGTACTTCATTCATCTTGGTTGAAACTTGAGTTGCTGAGATGAGATGGCAGTACTTTTGAATGTATTGATGCCGGAATATTTGGACATCATCTTTATGTAACCTGGATGCTATGAATGGATGTATGTTTGGACTTCATCTTTACATGTATGCTATTTATTCTGTGGCGATGAAACTTTTGTATGGACAGTTCAAAAGTATAATATGATATTGCTACTATTTCTAATTAATTATTACATCCAATTTGTTGCATGGGTGATTATAATATTTCTGTCTGTGTCTGGAATTTTTCCGTGCGTGGCTTCACACCGACAGAATAATCAGTCTTTTTTCTGTGAGTACATCTATTTTTTTCGACGGAGCCACACCAACAGAAAATCTAGTTTTTCTATCGGTTTTGCTGTTTTTTTACGTGCGTATAAACTCACAGAAAATTGTTTCTTGATCGACGGAGGATATTTTTTCTGTGGGTGCTTGCCCCACGGAAAAATTGTTTGTCGGCGAACACACGGAAAAAGCACATTTTACGTCGTTCTATTTCGTGGGTATTTTTCCGTGGGTTCAGCGTCGGAAAAATATTTTTCCGTGGGTATACGCATTTTTCCGTGGGTATTTACACCCATGGAAAAATCCGAGATTCCAGTAGTGGTATTGAATTTGTGGCACGAATTTTAATACTACTTTGGTGTGGACTAACTTAGCTGGCGTGAATGCAAGTTTCCATTGTTAAGCCGGTAGCATGCAACCTTCCAATGGGGCTAGGCTAGCTTTCACCGTCACTATCACTGACGTGCCCTCGGTTTAGGTTCATTTGGTGACCAATGCAATGCAAGGTTCAGTGGTGTTGCCTCGTGGTCTCGAGAGATGCTAGCTAGCTAGGTCATAAGTCCTTGATAGCCGCATCAACTTAATTTAACAATTGTAGTACACACAATATACATGTATCTACCCGTATGCATGCCCACTACACCAAACTGGAATAGCCTTGACGGCCAAAAACAGTCAAGGAAAGGGGTAAAACCGCCAAGGAAATGATCCTTGACGACAAACCGTCAAGCAAACGCACTCAAGGATATAAGCCAAGGGAAACTAGTTTCCTTGGAGGTTTGAAATCATTCTTGGAGGCAGGCCTCCAAGGAAACTACGACCAGACTTGCCAATGCGCCAAGGAAATGTTATGACCGTCAAGGAAACTAATTTGCTTGAGGGTCAACAACCGTCAATCTATTTGATTTCCTTGAGTGTCTATGACCGCCAAGGAAAGTATTTCTCTTGAGGGCCAGCAACAGTCAAGGTAACACATTTGCTTGATGGTTAAAGACCTTAAAGGAAAATCATTTCCTTGGAGGCTACCAGCTGACAAGGTAACTCTTATTCTTGAGGGTATGGCTATATATCCTTGTTTGCAAGAACCGCCAAGAAATCAATGTTTCCTTGACTGTACAAAACATCAAGGTAATTATTGTTTTCCTTGGCTACCAAGGCCGCCAAGTTAATTATTTCAATATACACATATATAACCAGCATGTTATTTACAATTATTACATACATTTGTCCATAGGAACCACACACAACGTATATAACCAGGAAGTCATCCACAATAATATTCCAGCCAACATGCATAGTGGTTCATTACAACAAGTTCATGCCTACATGGCAATAGTCCAACCAACAAGTTCATGCCTAGATGGCAATACTGTAACAGTCTGCAAATATTACTAGGTCTAGGTGGCAATATATCATTCCTACATGTCAACACCACATGAATTGGAAAGAGCTGCCAACAACTAAACATTAGCAAAAGGTTAGCTGCACATCAGCCTAGTTTGTACCACAATCTACCAAAAGAATGTCCATGCCTACCACTTGGAGCCGTTGGCATTAGTTAGTTGCCCTTGTGCCACTTCCATCTGTAGGCATGTCGATCTCTCTGCTGCCTGTAGGATCACCTAATACATGGTAACTATAGTGGTCTTCATCACTGATGTCATCCACATATTCTTCAAAGCCATCGTCACTGTCCGCTTCAAAGATGCCATCAACATCAGATTCAAGGTCATCATCGCTCTCACTTCCACACCAGGTGTGGTCATCAGCATCATCATCTTCTAAATTAGCATTGTTGTTTTCACCATCATATCCATGTGATGATTCAGTGGCCTGCAAAATACACAATATATATGCATTTTATTTTTTTGGGCTCATGTGACAAGCAAAACTGAAGTAATAACAAGAAGCATCATTAAATATAAAGTGCTATGATCTTTTAATTCACATTATTTGGAGCAGACAATGTATCACCTTAAATCTACCAGTTATTAGATAAGACTGACAAAGTCGTTTCTAATCAACTGGAAGCCACCTGTTCACTGCTGCAACTCAAGTTGGCAGTCTGCCACCAAACAATAATTACTATCTAGATAAACATCCTCCAAGCACATTAGATAAATTGTCTAAACAATAACTTTGTTATATATAACCTGATGATGACGAGTGTAATTATTTGCTAGACGTTGGAGCAGATCAGGAGGTGGTTGCGTTCCCATTTGTTCAAACATAGTCTGCAATTGAAAAGCATTCATTCACATAAAGATGCATATATAGAGACATAAATCAAACTAATACATACAAGCAATGGAAAAGTTATTACCATCAGCAGGTCACGATGAATACTATTTTCCTCATGTAGTAAGTCATTATTTTCTTTTAATTGAACATTTTCTTTCTTAACTTGTTCATATTTATCAGGGCTGATTGGTATAACTCTCTTCGACTTTGCATGCCTTAGGACAGCTGCCTTTTCCACAGCACCGTCACCTATTGGAACACGTCCATGGGCCATGCCACGTCCTATTGTGTACAAAGCCTTTCCATCAAGTTGTTGTGATGTTTCATCTGGAACTAAGGCCTTGTAGTCATCCTGAAAACAAAAGCAAATAGATGTGGTAATTATTTTATGGATCATCAAATTCTTGAAACACAACCAGCCAAAGACATGAGGTACACATTAATTTTGCAAGTAACAAGCACAAGCATTTTCCTGTAAGTGTCATGAATTATGTCCAGTACTGCTCTACCTAATGAGAATCAATATAAACATATAATACTTAAATTGGTTGTAGAGACTAGACACTAAGAATAGCATCCATCGATCATACTTGTACAAATTTCAGTACATACTGCTCATTGGCTCATTATGGAGCAGCTAAATTAAGACAGACAAGTGTAGAAAAGATGTAATACCAAGCGTTTCTGTGCTTTTGCACTGGGTATTGGACCACTCCTTCCAGTGCTATCCACTCTTTTCATTCCAGATTTCATTACAGCATATGTATTTATGGTGCCACTCTTCTCGGGACCAAAAGTATATTCCTGTAAAACCAAAATAGTTGCATGAGAAAACTTAGTAGAAGGTCAATTATGTAAGAGTGCAAGAGTCAAGGATTTTGCATACAAGGAGTTGTCGTGTCTCTGTAAAATTCCTTGAACCTCCTCTATTTGGAGCAGGATCATCAGACCTCATGCGAGCTTCTTGGGCTGTTTCTCTCTTTTGCTTATACTGATCAGAAGTCCAATATTTCGAAAGCCATGCCCAAACTGCTTTATTGCACCATCCAATTCTGCAACTCAAGTATTGTTCTTCCGTAAGATGAATGGTGCGTGCCCTTGTATCATCACAATCCTCACCATGTTTGTTACAGAACATCTTGATAGCCTCTAAACGGACTTGGTACATCATATTTGGTACTCTTCTCACTAGATAGTTCTCAAGATTTTTTTCAGCTTGTCGCCTATGATTTGGATGACATGTAAACAAACTCTGTACAGACATAGAACAGAACAGTAGAAGCCAATTAGCTGAAAGAAAGTACACTGATCATAAAATTGCATCTAGTCTAGATAGTTTGCTTACCCAGAACTCTGCCTTCACTTTTTTTGCATAGCAGATTCCATGCTCATCCCTTTTCCAATAATAATCATTCCATGAAAATGCCGGCTGCCGTTTGAAAATTGTGCCATCATCTTCATATTCCTTGATAATACCAGGGTACTCACGTTTAAGAATGACACCTACTTGTGAGGGATACTTGTAGCATTTAGGGTTGTACCCAACATATTCGAATTGACTGCAGAGAAAGTGATATGAGCATTAGTCATCTCTAGATTTTGAATTAATGTCAGAAAATGACCAACATATAAAAGGCTCATGTATTTACTTACTTATGACCAACAGGTGCTAGCAGCACCCTCCCACTACGAGGAGGCACCGCCAATTCCGTCCTTGCCATCTTTGCTCTCCCTCTTTTTGTAGGTGCTTGGCTGCCCCGTTTGGAACCAATATTCAGGTTGGAGTTAACACCACCACATAGAGCACTAGTCCTTCCACAACCATCATCATCACCTCTAACAGCACTAGTCCTTTCAGATTGAATACCGGCTGCACTAATCCTCCTTTCAGTGTTCCCATCAGCATTGGCACTCCTTGTTTCAATGTTGTCAACATCAACATTAGCAACATTGCTTCTTTCAGTGTTCCTAGCAGCATCAACTACAATTTCATCATTCCCAACAGCAGCAGTACAACCATTTCCATCGCTTCCAACAACAGCAGCATCACTACCCATTTCATCACTCCCAATAGCAGCAGTACGGCCCCTTTCAATGCTCCCAGCAGCAGCAGTACTGCCCTTTTCAGTGCTCCCATTAGCGGTAATGTTGCTCCTTTTAGTGCTCCTAGCAGTATCATTAGCACTACTCCTTTCGTTCTTCCTAGTGCTAGTAGCAACCCTCCCTTTAGGGATGCCAGCAGCAACCCTTTTGGACTGAATACCACCAGGACTACATCTTGTTTGGCTGCTCCCACCACTTCCTGCATCCTTCTTGTGTGTAAGCCTCTTGTGTCGAAGGCCGTACATCTCCTGCAAAGTAGCAGCACATACAAAGACACTTCAGTAAGAATGTTATTTAGTTCAATGAGGTACAAACTGGAAACATGCAAGAACTGAAGAAAAGAAATTTGTATCACATAATACACACATGTAGCAACAAATACAAATACACTTCAGTAGGAACACAAGTTCACAGAACTATCACCAAAATCTGGCTAGGCAGAAACACAACTTTTTAGTAAATATATTGGTAGATATTCAACAGACTAACAATATAGTTTGCAACTACTAACTAGAAATATTCAAATCAGTGCATTAACACACAAATGAAACTTGCAGAGTTGTAACACAAATATATGAATACTTACTGCAGCTTCAGCGTTTTGTTCTTCCTCGAATTGAATCAATGTCGCTGCTAGTGTGTGACAAGCAGAGTATTGGCCCCAGAACTCCTCAGGGAACTTTCTCAAATTTAATCAATGTTTGTGCTGGTACATGGAACTACCTCCATATGTCCTTAGATTGCCCCTAAAACATCGAAGTGCTTCAGCAATGTGAGTACAAGATTATATATCAAACTGCCTCCCATAGATGTAACTCTAAAACATACAAGAATGTGAGTACAAGATTATAACCTTTCCACAGAGAATTGTTTAGCAGCAGTCCTCAACAATGAGCGGACACCTTCTGTCAAAGACCAAACCTAAAAATAGGATAGTCTATTTTAGTCATCATACTTAATTTACAGGATGTGCAGCAGACAACAGTGGTGAACTAGCTAGTTCATATACCCACATATACACCTCACAAGAGCAATTTTACAGATCTGTGCACACATATAAACAGGCAAGGCCTCATCTTGAGGTAAAGAAGGGAAATGGACAAATGTGCAAATAGCCATCAGATCTACCCACACACACATGCCAGCAAGCTTATTACTTGAGGACTCACGGACATAAGGCAAAGGAGGAGCCATTTTTACGTCTTCCTGTTGACCTGAGGATGCATGACGGCTTACGGTGTGCAGCAAACGGGGGCTACGGCGCGTGGCAAAGGGGCCGTGGCAGATGTGGGCGGTGGAGTGGAGAATGGCTGGGGAGAGGGCGGCGTCGGCGGGGATGGGACGGCCAGCGAGCCCAGTACGGCGGGGGTAGGCCGGGTGCGCCGAAATTGGAAGAGCGGGGGAGAGTAGGAGGGACGGGACCCTTTTCTTTTCCTGTTGGCTGAGTGGCGCCGGCGGCTGGACTCGGTCATAAGGTTAGGGTTCCTTAGTCACGGGATGTGGCCAGGGGCGCGGGAAGTTCACCAATTCTGGACGCGCGTGTGCTGCTGGATGCGCGGGAGTTCGCTAATTCTGGGCACATGCCCAGGAGTTATCCAATTGGCGCTATAAGATAGAACCAAAATCTCCACTAAAAACACTAGACACTGAAAAAGGCTCCGTTCAGGACTCCACAAATACTCAAAACAAGATCTCCTATATATAGAAAAAGAAACGAAAGGAGTATACTCGTGCATGGTAAGCCACAAGCATTAATCGTGCATGCATAATATATATTTTTCTTTGAAATTTGCATGCACAAAGAAAATTTTTTTTGTTCTATAATCCCATCACAGTCAAATGGTATGTTAAAACTAAAAGTTCATTGTAGGATCACATGGTCACATCGAGTCCACTTTAGTTCTCTAGTCAAATAATATTTTGAAGGGGAATTCCTCGTTCTTTCTCTAGTTGAGTACAAAATAAATAAAATAATAATTAAATTAATGAAAAATATAAGATTTTGTGTGGTGACATACTTTAGGTCGAAATACTAGCCAAAAAAGTTCAAGTCATTTCAACAAGGTTGGAATATACATGGCTCAAAAATTGAAAGCATCTCTCACATAGTTATGTAACTATGTCAGAACTATGTGAGATTTAGCCATTTGTGAATCATGTATACTCCAAATTTGTTATTATGATTTCAAAATTTTATGTCAAGATAGTACAACCATATTATGATCTCATACAAAATTTTAGCATTTTTAGACAAGTTTAAGATATTGTTATTTTTTTTTAGTCAGAGTCACCAAAATACATGTAAGCATTTCCTTGGGTGCTAACCTCCAAGAAAATTTAATAACCGCCAAGGAAATTATTGTTTACTTGACGGTTCATATTAACACCCAAGAAAATGGGTATTTTCTTTGACGGTTATGAATAACAGTCAAGGAAATAGTAGTTTCCTTGACTGTTCGTGATTACACCCAAGGAAACACCTAAATTCCTTGGCGGTGTACGTAGACCCCTAAGGTATATAAGTTTCCTTGAGTGTTCAATAACACAGTCAAGGAAATGTAATTTCCTTGGAGGTTTGATTTTGGCCTCCAAGGAAATTGCTGGCCGTCAAGGCTATTCCAATTTGGTGTAGTGGCCAGTGTTGATCATTACTTGAGTAGCATGCTGCCTTTATCAAAGGGGCCACGTGCCTGGTCAATGCAGCCATGACACGTCAAGGGGCAGGTTGTCATTTTCTTTTAGTATATAGTCCTGTTTTCAAAAATTGTGGTTTATGTCTCCCGTTACTTCTTTAATCCCGATGATATGCGGTTTTGTCTTTATGTTTTCTTCTTGTATTTTCATGGGGGGCAAAGAATATTTGTGGATTACTATATCTATGCTACACTGGTAAGAAAGATTTTCGATGGGACAGGTCAGTTTATATTCTCTCAACGATCTTTTACCTAACAACAAGATAAGCCAAAAAGATGATTGTGATGCTATGACATCAACACTAAAGAAACATTTTCGGTCAAAAAAAAAAACAGTAAAGAAACATATTTAATTCAATGATTAACAGCTTAGACATGAAACGTTGAATTCAGTGATTAACAATTTAGACATGAAACAGAGTACAACATATGAAAAACAGAGGCTAACTGGAGCAGCTATATCCTCTGATAAAACTACTACTGTTATAGCCACAAAATTGCATCAAGATAAGGGTTTCAGTCACTAATTGAGATTACATCAGTTCGATGACAATATATTGCGAAAAATGCATAGAATGTGAGGTCGAACCAACAAGGTAACGAACTGTGTGAAAGAGGAGCTACCTAAACATAAACCTTCTATAAGAAGTCTGAAGTCATGAGAATTCAATCATAGACCAACTAAGAGCATAATGATACAAACAGAAGTTTGGCTAGCAAGCAATGTTCTCAATTCAATATCATGGTGTTGGTAGGCATATGATTAAGCACTATGGCTAGCTAAAAAATATAAAAGGTGTTTCTTCTTGAGCTATTCTGGACGGCAAACGGAAGAATGCGCCACGGTCTCCAGGCTACGGAAGACAACAACCTGTGTTCACAGGGATCTAAAACTTGTGAACGCCTCTTCCTGGACTATGTGACCACTAGACAGTTGTGGTTCGCCCTTCTGTCGCCTCTGGGCTTACAGGTCCTCACTCCGTCGGCCGAGGTGAGTCTTGGGCATTGGTGGCTCAATCAGTGGCAACAACTAGTTGAGGCTCACCGGCAGCAGTTTTGCACCATGTTCCTGCCGGTGTCTTGGGTAGTTTGGAAGGAAAGGAACAATTGGGTTTTCTAGCGCTTCGCTTCGAGCTTGGCCGAATTGGTCAAGAAGGTGGTCAGGGAGGTGACTGTGTGGAGCAAAGCTAGCTTTCGGCCTATTCAGGAGTTTAGTGAAGTTTGGTCACGGCATAAGTTTATTCTGTAATACCGAACTCCAATGTATCCAGTAGCTAGGTTCTCCCAGGGGATTTGTTGTGGGCTTCTCGCCAGCAATAATGCTCCTTATGTTGTAGGTCTTACGACCATCTCTTCCTCTTAATGAAATAAGGCATATATATCTGCTCGCACAAAAAAAAACTTTTGAATACAAAAGACAACAGCCTTCATTGAAATGCGTAAAAACTAAAAAACATGACTTCACACATCTCAGTTGAAATTGACACAGTAGTAATATAAAATGAAACTGAACCACAAAAACTTGCACAATAGCAAATCTCAGTTAGTAAGAACTAGTGAGATACTCCAGACTTCATCATCATATATAACACACTCAATTCTTAAATGCCAGCAATTTTGTTACTCACAAGAAACCCACCTACTCCGTCTGTCTCTTTGTCTGTGTTGTTTTAGCTTCCCACATTGTACAACAAGAATTAAATGAGTGTGGACAGAAGAATGGTGTAGGTACATGGCTATTTCTCTGAACCTGGACACTTGCACCCGCTGCCTCGGTGACAAAGTTGTTGGGACAGAGGGAGTGCACCATTTCAGATTTAGCCCCATCGTCCAAGAAAAATATACAACAACTGCGTTGTTGGCCTCAAGGGCAATCTCGACTAGGAATGGACGGCACTTCGGCGAGGCGTGTTCACCCCATGGTTGTACTCCGTCCTGCAAGAATCCACCCCCAGAGAAATCTCGGCAGCATCAGACACCAGTTTCAAGATCCCCGACTTGCACCAATATACGTAATTCTACAGGACCAAGATATCAGTGACGCGTTTTGTCTAGACATGTATGTCTGTGGTCTCATATAGACATGTTTTTGTCTCGCGTCACACTAGGTAGGGTTGTCTGCTATGAAGAGACCAGGTTGGCAATTATAATGTACCCATGCATACGACGTGGACAGCCTAGTTGTAATAGTTTTGTGCGTCAGGGTTGGACACAGCGACTAGGGACAACGACTTGCATCCAAACAATTACAGTGCCAACTCGTGCACATCCTGCTGGCTGATCAGGTCGGTAGACGTGTATGTTCTTACTGATCAAGGTGGTGACACGCATGCATGGGGACCTTCCATACCGTCAACGTGTTGATGAGTCGCCTTCTACTGTGTATATATCAAACATATCTTGATCTTGTATGAACATGGAGCTCGTAGTTATACACACCTGTAGTCCTGGCTGTTCACGCACCCATCTCTATAAAAGCAGGCATGCCTACGGCTTATCCTATGAGCACCTCTGAAGAATTGAGTTTAACTGACAAATCTTGGGATTAACAAAATCACCATAGGTGCCTTGGTGTCAAAAAGGACATGTCACCTACCACAAAATAAAAGACTAGAAATAGGAACCTCTCCCATGTGTCAAGCCACAATAAGATTCCCTTGGTTAAAAGCTATAAATGAGATCTGAAGACAGTTGGAGTAAACTATTGAGGTTGAGATTGCCAAGCGCGGGCAGCAGCAGGACAAGCGCATCCATGGCTTGTAAGCTCTCCCCCGGCACCTCTGTCCCGCATTTCCACGGCCTCATCGGCAGCCAAGCCTCGCCTAGGTCCATGGTCAGTCGACGATCCACTCACAGAAACAGCATTTCAATTCCTATTCATCTTCATCAAACAAGTTTGGCATCAACCATGTTCATACATACTAAAGTGTGTAGTCCGAGTTAGTCAAATATTATGCACTAACTTATGACTTCATATTAGTGCATTCGTTTTGCATCATAGTTTCGAACATAAATTTATTCGGAGTTAAGCATAAATTTCTGTTTCACATAAAGAACAACTAAAGTGCAGCTCATATTTCCTCAAAAAAAAAAAGTGCAGCTCATAGAGATATGCTCGATCTGACACAAAATTTAGGTTAGCTGCAAGCGCAACCCATCCGTAAAAGCAATTTCGACGACGGCGTCAAGAACCGTACCCACG
The DNA here is from genome assembly GCA_018135685.1 of Themeda triandra. Classification (NCBI taxonomy): domain Eukaryota; kingdom Viridiplantae; phylum Streptophyta; class Magnoliopsida; order Poales; family Poaceae; genus Themeda; species Themeda triandra. Next base: position 148,374 of record JAENPR010000745.1, read on the forward strand.
GCAGACTGCGTCGTCCAAGCCAATCATGAGCATCAGAAGATGGCGGCGGTGATCCCCAAGGTGGACCTTCGCCGGCTAGATATCAATAAGCCTGGTGCGCCCGGATGGGAGGACGCACAGGCCGCGGTGACCGCGTCCATGGTGGAGCACGGCTGCGTTGTCGTCGCGCACGACGCGCTGTCGTCGGACCTCAGGCAAGCCCTATTCGGGCGAGCTTTGCCGGAGCTGTTTGCGCTCCCGATGGAAGCCAAGCGCCGTAATGACTCCCAGTGGGGACCTTTCAAGAGCTATCTCGGTCCTGCTCCGGGGCTGTTCCGGGAGAGTCTTCGCATCGAGCAGGCCACAGATGCTGCACGCGTCCGTGAATTCGCCCAGCTTCTCTGGCCTTCTCATGGCAACCCTGACTTCTGGTTAGTACATATACATATATACATTTTCAGTTCTGGTATTTGACATTTTTATGTCTAAGACTCTAACCTCTGCTGGGCTGGATGCTGGTCAAGTCATACAATCGTGTCGTTTGCCAACAACATGGTTGGGCTCCAGCGGACCGTGGAGAAGATGACGCTGGAGGGCCTTGGCGTGCCAAAGGAGCGCGTCGATCGCAACATGGACGAGCACACCTATGCCGTCCGGTTGTCACACTATGGCGTCCCAGAGGACGCGGCGACTGGGAGGTCCATGCAGGCGCACTACGACGAAAGCATGTTCACCATGGTGGTGCAGCACGAGGTGGAAGGGCTTGAGGTGCAGGCCAACGATGGGAGCTGGCTGACGGTGCCGCCTGAGCCGGGCACCGTTACCTTACTTGCAGGGAAGCTGTTCACGGTACGTACGTATGCAGCACTTGATGACTCACCGAATTCTCTCAACAAGAAAATAGAATTGTTCATATATTTTACGTAGCAGTAGGCAAATTATAAGGTTTCCAATTATTCAAATTTATCATATTAGAATACATCCCAATATAATGCTGCAAGCACACATGCAGGTTGTGACCAATGGGCAGGTGCCGGCATGCTTCCATCGAGTGAGGACACCGACTGGACGCGAGCGCTTCTGTTCGTCTGCCGCCCCAAGGACGACACGGTGGTGAGCACGATGGACGAGCTCGTGGACGCAGACCACCCGTTGTTGTATCATCCGTGTAAGCTCGACGAGTACAGTATGTTTCGCCAATCAGAGGAAGGACGCAGGTGCGACGACGCACTGAAGGCATTCTGCGGAGTAAAGCCGGCTACTACACACTGATAATCCAAGAAATATGTGCCCATCCTTTATTTTATTCTCAATAATCCACTGCTCGATCTGCTATGCGCCATTAAGTTCGATATTACCTAAATAAATGTTTAGCATCGTGTCTTAATATGTATGTGGTATGTCCAAGAGACAAGCACACCCAAATAAAAACGATCGATGTTAAGCATCATATATAAATTAAATCAATTGCCATATGTCCTTGGGGCAAACAAGAGATGGATGTACTGAGAAATATTATGTTTTCATAATTATGAATAAAGTGTTCTTATGTTCCTTGAATTTTAGTTTGCTTGTTAAGCTGGCTGTGGATAGTGGTGGCCAACACTCTGGTTCTTCTGTTAGCTTGTTTTTCCTTGGATTTGTTCTTGAGCTGTGTTACCCCGAGGGTGGAAACGGTTTGAACCCTCTTTTGGATAATAGTTGTAAGACGGGCTTTCAGGGCATATCACTACTGGAAACTCGAACTGTTTTGTGGGTGACGAATTTTTCTATGCGTTTTTCTTGTCACACACGCAAAAATTATAATATTTCCGTGGTTTTTTCTAAAAACTCACAGAAAAATACAAAAACCCACAAAAAAATTGCATGTTTTTTATGTGAGTGTGGATACACACACAGAACAATTAGATACTCACGGAAAAAATAGATTTTTTATGTCGGTTTTTCATAACACTCAAAGCAAAATACTATACAAAAATTCGTCACCAACTTAAAAAATATAAATACACACAGAAAACATGAACATGCCGCACCATACTAACTTCATATGACAAGATTTTTCATTTAAAAACTATTTTTGATATCATAGAATTTAATACATTTATAGCAGCAAAAGAAAAAAACAAAAATAGATTTAGACAAAGACGCGCCCATTTGAGCCCAAAATAACAGATGGCCTAATACCTTCCATACACCCAGCAATAACTTCAGTTGATATCTGCCGTCCATCTTTCCATCCAATGGTTGACAACATTGTTCCCCCCAAACCCTAGCTTCTCTTCACCACACACACTAGAGCAGCCGCTGCACCTTATCTTCGCTGTTCGACGTCTCTCGCCGTCGCCGCCACTCCTTGCATCCGCCACAGTCGTTGCGTCGTTATCCCTACCTAGAGCAGCCGCCGCTGCTGTGTCCCCAACCCGCCCGCAGCAGCCGCCGCATTCCCCACCCCACGCGCTGCAGCCGCCGCCTCCGCGTCCCCCGACCCGCGCGCTGCAGCCACCGCCGACTCCATTCACTAGATATGAGCAGTCGCAGTGCCGGGACGAAGGCGAAGGCGCGCGCCAACAATCGGTGGTGCTAGAGGCATGGTGAGCAATCTCTCTGCCAACGTACTCAGATCTACTCTCTCTCTCTCTCTCTCTCTCTGCTAACTTGTTCTCTCGGATCTACTATGTCTCTCTCCTTCAGTTAGCAGAGAATTCATCATTTCTTCGCATGGAACCGGGTGTGATGGCAATGGCGACCGGACTCCTCCACGAAGAGTCGAAGAGCGACTGGAGGGGCTGCAGGAGTGCAACCTGCTATCCACAACAATTGTAAGTGTAGTATATTACAGATGAGCCAATCTAACTAGTGCATTTGTACTATGAGCTTGTCCGATGATGTAGAAAGATTTAGTACGCAGAATAATTTCACTCTTATAGATGTACTGATACTTGATTTCAGCCGCTTGTTTGAAGCAATTTCATTGCTCTGAAACATGAGCGTTTTTTTTTTATTAAGCCCACTCCAAGGCACAAGGGCGTTTAGCATACATCTTACCTTGTCTATTGAGGTGTGAATACTGAAACTTGTACCTAATCTTTTGTATATCATGAATGAACCCTAATACTTAAACCAGTAAATAATTTCTACTTTTGGTTTTATTGCAGTAAATAATTGATGTAAGGGCATGTACTTCTTGACATTTTAATTGCAGTAAACATTTGGGCTAGATATCTTCTGGTGGTGTTCAACTTGATGGGAACTGAACAGAGTACAACCATGTGATAGTGTTGAGATCACTGGATGGGCTAGATATTTTTATCCAAGCTTTAGTTGTAGTTTGCTTTGATCGCCATGTTTAAGAACTCACCTTTCAGTTTCAGAATTTATGTATTTCACACCACCACCAGTGATATTGACAGCTCTTATGTCCACTTGAAGCTATGTTTGTCGATTTCTATTGAAAATTCTATGGATGGAGATATGTTAAGTTGCCTCTTTAACAATAGAGTATGTTCTGCAGAGGTGGTGACTACACACAAGAAAGTGGCGAGAAACAAACACACACCAAATGTTTTCGTGTGACCGACAGAAAGAATCATATTTTTGCGTGCGTTTGTTTCTTTTTTTCGCGTGGATTTCTACACAGAAATATTGTTTTCATCCTGGGTGAACGTAATTCTTCTGTGTGTGTAAAATATTTTTTCTGTGTGTGCAAAACCACAGAAAAATTGTTTCTGGCGATGAACACACGGAAAAATTCAATTTTTTTGTCAATCTATTTCTGTGAGTATTTTTTGTCGGTACAACATCAGAAAAATATTTTTCTGTGGGTATATGCATTTGTCTGTGGGTTTTTGCACCCACGGAACAATTCGAGTTTCCAGTAGTGTATGGAGCTGTTTGGCAAATGGTTTTGTGTGGTCGATATGCCGGCTAATGTTGTTTTGTTGTGTGAGAAAAACACTGTGACATGGATATTAAGTTCAAGCAAATAGTGAATTCTAAAGGAAATCTATATCTTATGTAAAGGTAACAAATTCCTACTAAAAATATTTCTCAACTTACAAGTTATCCACATCGTCACCAACTAATTGACCACCTGTTGGTATTTCTTAGCGCAATCAACTAGAGTAAGAGAATGTGACAAAAGGTGGCGCCTGGTAGCAATGCTCACTGCAAGCCCGACTATCACCAGAGAGAGGGTGTCACAATTCCTCCTCAGGCAACAGCCTAGAAATGCTAAACAAGGCTAGACTCTAGTGATGACGCAAGACGTACCAAGGGTAGCTCTGCAAGCGCACAGGTACCGCTGTAGCACTTCAACCGGGTGAGTATCGGCGGTGTCGTATTTGTAGTTCGCTCACAGGGAAGCGGAGTAAGACTCTCTAGTAAATGGGTGGATGGATATCTGTGGTGGTTCTACTCAATCTAAGCTATTAGTGTTGAATAAAGGGGTAGGTTGTAATGGATATGAGTGATAGACTAAGGGTAACTGGTAGGTAGCTAGCTAGGTGGGAGGACAACGAGTGAGTATGGACTCCTATGTATCTAACTCTACTTTTGTGTTCTAATCCTACTAATGTAACGACTCAACTAAACTAGTGCCTAGACAATCTGTGTGATAGGGGAAGTTGACTGACAAGTAGGAGGGTTCATCGCCTACTCTAGCGGACCTTTGGCTTATGGTCGCCCTATAGACCAAACCCAACGCAAATAGAACTATAAGGAGACGGAGTCCTGTCACGATTCGTCGTTCCCGCTAATATACGTCAGAATGTTGAATGGATATACCAATCAAGGTAAGGTTGCATCCACTAATAAGCACTAGCATAAGCAACGGGTACCCGAAACCCGCGTACCCGCGGGTTTTACCCGACAAAAACGTGGGTATGGAATGAAATTTCTACCCATGGGTATGTTAGTGGGCAAAATCCTTTACCCACGGGTATGGCGGGTACGGGCGTGGATGAGTAGTACCCATACCCGCGTACCCGTGGGTAAAAAAACCTGCAGAAATAATGAGGTACCTTGCACATTTCAGCCCATAAAGCCCAAGAATATGGCCCAAATCGAACTAAAAGACTCCTAGTTAGCTTGAACATGATGCAATGATGTTATATTTTCTATGCCATAGTTCACTTGTTGAATGATACCATTTTAATATGAATGTATGATGTTATTCTTTTATGTGAATGTATGATAAATAGATATAAATCCCGGGTGACTTTCGGGTGCGGGTTACCCGGCGGGTAGAAATTACCCGAGCGGGTGTGGGTATGGGAGGATTTTCCTACCCACGCGTGTTCACGGGTAACCCGGCGGATAAATTTTCATCGCGCGGGTGTGGGTATGGGTTGCTACTACCTAGTGGGTACGTACCCGTTGCCATCTTTAAGCCTTATGACTTCGGCTACCACGTAAGTAGCCTCAACCCCAGTTGGTAATGAAACACACACAAAGGATCTAGATACTAAACTAGCTAAGATTCTACACTAAGAGAACTAAGACACAACACTACTATACTAGTATAGTAATGCACTAAGTAAATACTTAAAGTAAAGTACTCAAAGTAAAGACTTAATAAAGCAAAGGAAGAATATATTAATATAAAGAAAGTAATACAAGAGAAAAGGTACAAGCTATACTAGACTCTCCAGAAGATGACTCCGGAGACCCGAGCTTCGCTCAACTCGACTCTAACTCCCACTCTAGACTAGACTACACTACACTTGATCTCCCAAGAGAGCTTGAGCTTGAGAACACACTTGTGGACTACTTGGGGATGATTTGGGATGAAGGTCTAGGGGGGTATTTATAGTGGAGGTGGAGTAGGGGTTATTCCACCGCCACGTCATCGATCCGTGTGCTCTTCACCATGCTCCGTTGTATCAAATCGACCTTCCCACCGACTGGAATGGACGTCTCTCGGCATAGGACATGTGGAGACCGTGCAGGAAGTCGATGGAAGCGAACCGACCTTGCGATGGGCCCACATGCAGGTCGGTCGACCAGGAGGTGGCTGACCTATGGGTCCCACTGCTCTTCTAGAAGGTCCACGGTGTCTTGGGAGCAGTGCAAAGGTGGCAGGCCACCAGGGCCAGGTCGGCCGACCTGGCACTGGGGTGCCTGGCCCACCTGCAGCTTCCTGGTGTTGTCCAAACCTGTCACGTGTAGTCTTGTCCGAAGTTGGGTTCACTTGATTCGTTGCTTGCTTCTATGTGGATCCTAGGACCAATGTACTAAGTGATTGGAATATTGAGTTGTAGCACATTTGGATCCAGGAGAAGGTCGCCCTGTAGCATGTCAGGTTGAGACCACAACCAGATCGGTAGACCTGGGTTTTGGGTCTCACAGGGCTTATTTCCATCTTCCCTGCATTTCACAAGCTAAGAGTACAAATGGAACTTATTAGTGATAAATATGCTCATGTGATGCTTATCTTCCCTCCATCGAGGACTGTTGACGGGTTTCTGGGTATACCAAAACTGGTCTTAATTCCCGTCAACACCACCTCATCTCAACTAATAACCATGTCAACTCACTAACCATACAAGCCACCTGTTGGGGGGAGGAACCCTCACCAGGGACCCCCAATCAGCCCTGTGGCCCTTGCCAGGACTAACGCAACCCTCATCCATCTTCCATACGCCCTTGCTAGGGATTGTGTTGACCTCACCCTCTGTGGTATCATGACTCTCTCATAACCTGTGACCCCTATTTCGCCTTGTGTGTAGGACCAAAGAATGGCGAGGCTCGACGGTTTCGTGACCTTCACCAGAAAGCGGAGCATCGCCGAAGAACCCTCACAGCGCCCGTCAGCACCAATGGTCTGGCAGCGGCAGGGGGCAATCTTGTTCAGAGTGGTTAGGGTTTGCAGGGCAAGGTACAATTTTGCCTCAGCGATGGGTTCGCTAGCTGTGACAATGGGCGTAGAACCCTATTGGAAAATCCCACGTCCCTGGGTGTAGCCTGTAAGTATAGGGGGCGTGACACATGTAAGTGAGTGATCTTTTTTTGCGAATATTACTCCTCATTTATTTCTGGCATTTATTCCATTCCCCCCACCTCGGACCCTCACTGGATGTAACACCCTGTGTTTTGCATCATTATAAAATTCACTAAAAATTTAAATTTTTTTGAATTTACAACAAAATAAAACTTGACTAATTTATTTTTGCTTGGGAAAACCTATTTTCTTAAAATAAAATGTTTTCTAAAAACCCTGCATTAAAATTCACCATATAGAGATATAGGTCGTTGTTCGTCGCCTTGATGATTGCTTGTGCTCTAGGATTTATTTTGGCATCAAATAATATTTTCCTTACCATCCTCCATTTCCGTAAATCACCAAGTCCACCACATATTCGGTCCCTCTCAAATCCAATTCGAATCCACTCATGTGCGCTAGTTTATTTTCTAGAAAACTTGGGAAGATAAATCTTCTTATCATATGGGAGATGAAAAGTACATAGATACAAAGGCATGTACACATATGCGTATATATGTATATATGCGAGCATATGTGTGTATATATGTATATAAGTATATGTGCATATAAGTATATATGTGTATATATGCATACATATGTGTATATATGTATACGTATATATATGTATATGTGCAAATATGCGTATATGCGTACATGTATACCACTAGCAAGCAAGCGGCACGCACGCACGCACGCATGCACGCAAGCAAGCAAGCAAGGCAGCTAGCACGCAAGCAGCACGCACACACGCACGCAAGAAAGCAAGCAAGCAAGCAACTTGGACAGGCAGCACACCGCGTGGACAACGCGTACGCACGAACCGCCTCTCTCCGTTGTCGTCATCTATCGGTTGCTGAAGTGGCCACCACCTTGCTCTGCCTATAAAAGGACGGCAAGCTCACCATTGGGGAGGCGTCCAGGAGAGCATGAGCCGAGCTCGGAGCCGGAGCGACCGACGCCGAGGCCTGCAAGTCGAGCACTGCGCTCCTGCCTTCGTCGTGTCGAAGCCGCGCCAACCGAAGCCTGCCGGCCGCCGCCCAGCCACCTGGTCGCCGTGTCGAGGACGACGCCGTCGTAGCCGCCGCGCTCGCGAAGTCGCCCGTCGCTGCGCCCAGCTGCTGCCGCTGGAATACCACACACGTATATATATAACCCACACAAACATATATATGTGTATATATATACCACACACACCCGTATATATATAACCCCCACACACATATATAGGTATATATGTATGTATATATATATATATATATACCACCCACACCCATATATATACATGCTAGCTCGTGCTGCGCCTCTCGGCTGTCACCTGGCTGCCCTGCGCCGTTCCATCCCGTCACCGAGTTACCGTGGCCACCGTGCCCATTGACCTGCCCGAGACGGAACCATGTACGCCTTGCCGCAAAATATCTTGCTGGAGCGCGCCTTGCCGTGCGAGGTCTGCCATTGCCGAGATATTTTCTGGCTATCACCTCACCGTGCTCCACCGTCCCTCACCGTGCTCCACCACCTTACCTCAACTATAAAAAGGATGGCGAGGCCACCATGGCTGGACACCGGGGACTAGCTCGAACACGGGAAGCGGGAGAACGAACCCTGCTTATCTCCGTCGCTTGCTCCGGGCACCGCCTATGCTCACCACCGCCTTATTGTGTGCACTCGCCAAGGCTATAAAAGCCAGCCATCGCCGAAGATATTTTCGTGCGCACCGAACTACTTCGGCTATAAATAGCTGTCCATGGCCGCCAATGAGGAATCATCACGGAGCTCGAACACGAAGCCACCACCAAACGGATGAGCACCGTGCGGAACACGTGCCTTAAGTTCGTCGCGTAGGAGTCACCAAGGGCCAGTGCCGTTGTTGCCGAGTCCGCCGCCGCACCGCGGACCAAGCTAGAGCCATGGTCGGCACTGCCGCCGCCCAGCTACCGAAGGCCGACGTCGTTTGCGCTCTGCCTCGCCGCCACGTGCAAGTACGACCCCGGAGCTGATGAGCACCATCGACTCCGTGGTCATCGCCGCGGTCTGTGAGAACATCGTCGAGCACCCCAGCACTGTTCCGAAGCACCGCTACTGGAGCATCTGCCACACTCAGACTGCGACGCCACCTCAGACCTCGCCACGATCTACCACCGTCAAACGCCGTGCTCGCTCCACTGGTCATACCAGAGCAGAGGACGGAGCCGCCGGGAACTATCTCCTGCCGTGCACCACTGGGAACGAGTCAAACGAACGTCGTCTAGCAGTCTCAGGCTGGCCATGTCGCATGAGCCAAAGTGAGCACGCCAAGCTCACATTGCTGTGTACGTGGCATACGTGAACCACACTTAGCAAAGTGAGTTCGTTGAACAAACGAACGAGCGGGTTCACGTAACAATGCCATGCCAAGCACGTTTGACAGGGTAGTGCACGTTAGCAACAATATTGAGTAGAGATGCTACGCGCACTCGGGAGATGTGTGCAGGAGCCTGAGCAAGTCCTCTCTCATTACAGAAAATTCCCAGAAAATTCCTAAATAAACTAGGTACACTCTAGATCCTACCTACGTAGTTCCACCCCATTCCCATTATTCCAATTTCCAGAATAAATTCTCAAGTTCATTTTTCCATATATCAACTCATGTCCAATCCTTACAAGTTCATATCTTCTTTATCCTAGCTCCGAGTACTCCCGTTCCACTTCCTAAATTCCTCTAAAATCAAGCTCTATTTATACACACCCCTTGCTCCATTATTTGGTGCCACTTAAATTCTAGTTTTGGTTGCCTTGTTTTTCTTTTATAAAATAAATAGATATACAAAAATCTTCACGTACAAGGATATTCCCCGTGTATATATAAATATATACACTTGGGAATATGCCTATGTATGGCTGACCTAATCTTCCACCTTCCTCTAAACTAACCCAAGGCACATGCATATGTATGAGTGTATGTGTCGCTAACCTTGTGGACCTGCAAAAGCCGATCAGGCCATCTGTGATGACCTGGTCAGGTTCCCTCCTATCAGGTTCACCTAGTAATAATAGGCCTATCTAACAATCCATCCCCTCTATCTTGTTTGATTATGCTTGTGTTGTATGCCTTGCTCGTTGTTTCCTTCTGGGTGCCAGCGCTAGACAAGCATAGGATAAAAGACATGGAGAACTCGAAGGACCACAGAAGCACTGCTACACAAGAATCAAGGAGCCAGAAGCATCAGAATCAGAACCTCGGATGTGCTCATCTTCGAATAGAGGCAAGTCCTAATCTTCACCCTTTTTCCTATATTACCATTCCTTTAATTAATTCCTTTCTACCACCTCTACATTTTTCTAGCCTCCACCATAAACACACCATACCCAACCCCACCATTTAATAATCTTAATATATACTACTTAAATCCTCGTTTATGAATTAATGCTGATCCATAATGATTTGTGAGAATTGTTTATGATAATGTGATTTATGAGAAGGTATTGGTAACCTCGACGAGATTTGAGAATTATGAATTTGAGGATAATACCTATGGAATTTAAGTTGGTAAAATTGGACCAACCCTGACATGGGGCGAGTGAAGGGTAATTCATATGGTATGGATTACCTTGACAGGTTCGCCTGGTGAGGGTTCCTGTTGGGAGATACTCGCCTCAGTCACATAAGGACCGGTTCATTGGCCATCTCGCCTAGCCAGAATTTCGTACAGCCACATGTCTATATGGGTAGACTTGATCTCACACCCCGTTAGATAGAAGTATAATTTTCGCTAGGAGGCCGGAGTGGCAACGGACTAACAGGAGAGGGCACGGCTGCTGTGTGATCTACCGTGGTCTGATCGGCATGGTTGCTATGTGGTCTTCCATGTAAAACTTGTTGTTGTGCCGTGTGCGAGCACCCTTTTATTTAATCTGGATGCTATGTGATCATCCAACCACTTGATATTTTAGGATCTTTGTGTGATCATCCCGATGTGCTTATGGGTTCCGATCCCCGAGTAGTCCGTGGTGGAATTATATGGAAATCTAAGGTAGCGCCCTCTCGGGTATGAGGTCTCGTTAGGCTGTTACGGCCAAACGCGTTGGTGATGGGGTGTGCCTATCATGTGGGGAAATTTGTACACCTCTGCAGAGTTTGCTAATCCTATTCGAATAGCCACGTCCTTGGTAATGGGCAACCGCCGGGATGAGGTCCCAAATGATTAGACTTCCACACTATGATGATCGGTAAGATGTATTTATGTTGAGGTAACCTATAATTAACCCAGGAGGAACTGGTGAGGATGGTAATACCTGCCAGGGCCCAACCTATATTTATAATTGTTCCGCATACCACCTTTACCACTAACCACCTCCACATACAACCTTTTCACCTCCCTCCACCCCAAAGTTAGGGCTTCGAGTACTTTATGTATTCAATCCTCTCTATTCTATGTTTTTAGGAGTGAAGCTATAAGAAGAGCACACGAGGATGGAGCACAAGGGCTGCGCAAGGATAGGGACATTTGAAGACTACACGAAGGCGGAGCCATACGACCACATGAAGGAACTACTCGAAGACTATTATGACTAGGACACGAGAGTAGGCATAAGGCTAGGGTTGCGTCCGCACTCCAAGTTACCTCGTAGGAATGGAACCACGACATCATAGGATCGCTGTAGTAGAAACTCGATGTACGTTGTAAGGCAAATGGCCCAAGCTATGTAAAGTCATATGAACCTTGTAACGTGTTTTCCCCTAGATTAATAAAAGTATGGTTTTTGATATCAATCTTGTCTCGGTTGTGCGTATCACCTGCGATCCGGGAGTGATGCATGATGCACAGTGGACCCTAAAAATTAGGGGCCGACAGAGTGGTATCAGAGCCGTACTTGGACTGTAGGACGAACCTTAGCATGGGCGTTAGATAAGAATGATTTTCCAAAAATCTATTTTCAAATATTCCGCTCTTACCTTACTCTCTATTTCAAAAATAGCTTTTCTCTCTCTTCTTATCCCCTTCAAGATATACGAGTAGATAAGGTGACATAGGAATTAGTTCTAAAGACTTGGAGTGACTTGGACAATAGATATGCGAAATATACTAAGCGTTGCTTGCCTGTTTTCTTGCTTGTTTTAGTTACTGGTCACCCCCTTTAGGACCTCCTCTCTTTTCTCACCCCATAGCATTTCGTGCTTTTCTCTCTCGCCCCTTCTTGGAGCAAAAGAAAATTATCAGAGACAATCAGGAGTCTGTTAAAAAAAAAAAAAACAAAAAAAAAAGAAGAAACTCCCGATGACAAGCACTACGCGACGAAGCATCTACCAACGCCGCGCACGCCGTCGTGGCCTATCACTCTCTCCCCTTTTCTCTCTCTTTTTCTCTATCGCTGCTGTCCCCTCAGCGTCACTGCACGACCGTCGCCGTCGCGCACGCTGTCCCGTCCTCGTCACCCATGACCACTGTCGCCACGACCATCGAACAGCGACCCCTGCCGTCCAACCCTGTTGCTACTGTTCCCGCATGATGAAGATGACCCCAGCAACCGATAATCGCGCGCACATGGCCCGACGCCTTGACCTCGCCGCTGATCGCCTATGAAAGATACCCTGAGCTGCCACGTTTGCATCAACACTCAACACTAATCACCCGCCTAAACCCCCTGCTCAAGTGTTGGTCCGATTCAAGAAATCAAGAAGAAGTCACAAAAAGGTACTGTTAGTCAGAGATTTTTGAAGAAAATATCGAGAAGAAGAAGAAGTACGCCGTTAGAAACAAGGTTAAAGCCCTCAAGATGTTCTTCATCGATGATGAGTTGGTCGATTTCATCCTTACCGTCGAGATTATCATGCTGATAGGATCCCTAATCCTACTCATTCTTGTATCCCGCCCGTTGCCTTACCAGAGGCCATGAGATAATTGTTGAAATGAGAAGCATGAAATGAAATTTCTAGAATAATTTTGTCGGTGCCAAGTTAATTTTTGAGATTTTGGGCTCAAATGATCAAAAAGGAAAAAGAAGAAAAAAAAATGTTGCAGTCAGTATTGCCATCCCAAATAGGCCCTAGTTGCCTTGTCTTTTAGGAAGCCACAGTACCCCGTGAGTCATCAAAGACCGTCGCACAGTTGTCAAATCTACAGCACCAGCCACAGTTATATCACTGTGTAGTGGAACCCACCTTACTCTCTTCCTTCCACCACACACCTCAAGACCAGTCAAAGCGTCCTGAGGAAGACTCACCCTCGACCTTCTATAAAAAAAGCCCTCCACCTTTCTTCACCATCCCACTCCAACCATCCCGTTGCTAGCCTCCCACCTCCCTCCTACATCTGCAGCCACCTCTCCCACACTCCATCCACGAACCCCTACCCCCAAAACCACCATACTTCTCGCTTCCGAGCTACAAGCCACCAACAACCCCTTCCACACCCATGGAGATGAACAAAAATGTCTGGGTTAGCTGCAATTGCATCCACACCCCAGGCTTTCCCCAACTCCTCTACACCACTATGCAAAGACTAGGCATTCGAGGTCGCCCCGAATATGAAGGCCGCGAGTATGATGAACACGGCTCTGAGCGCTGTGAAGTCACCGTCTACATCGACCCGAGCGAAGACTACCCCAACATTGCCGCCGAAGGATGGAGTACCACCGCCACCGGTTTTCGCTTCACCGACACCTACCAAGTTGTCGCCCGCAAAGCTCTACGCCGCCTCTGCAAGCTCTATGAAGGACCCATCAACCTCACGCCCATGAAGTTCTTCCCGCCCGAAGAGAAGAATGATCCGTTCTGGATTGCCCGCCTGGAGGCCCTGCAAGGTCAAGAAGCCGACCCCACGACGAAGCACCTGACCGACTACCTGCTTGCCCTCGATGAGCAGTACGACCGTCAAGCCACCGCATTGAGAACCCAGATCCGCCGAGCCAAAGAAGCCGAGCTCTACTCCCGGACACTCCACGTTCAGTACGCCCAAGCCCAAGCCCGCGCCGCCTCCGCAGAAAGTCGCGAGACCACCATCGCCGAGTACTTGAAGACCATCATCGACCAACACGCCGAAGAGTTGAAGCGCGCCTTCCTCATCACCAGGCCTAGGCGCAGGATGTTCGCCATGCACGGGAATGAACCCGTGATCCTCGAAGGAGAACCCATCTACCCTCCAGAAAGGAGACGGATCGACCCTGTGCTGCCACCAGCACCACCCTCGTCTAGAGACTTTGACGACGAGCCCCTTCTCCCGCTCACTCAACCTCCACCAAGAGAAGAAGCAGATCCATCCACCAGCACTATTGAAGAACCTCCAGCACGCCGGAATGAAGCCTCACTGTCCGATGAAGTAGACTAGTACTCCCAAGGAGATGTACTCGTAGTTAGCACCTCTCTCTTTCCCTCCATTGTTGTAACCCCCCGTGGCAATCAAAAAATTGTGTGTTTGGCTCACGATCTCATGACATGCATTAGCAAGAACAGAGGTGCAACATAAACCAGGAAGATAAATAAGGGCGCTCACAAGAATCAAGAATACTCTACAGAGGAGTAATCATATCCGAGAGATTACAAGTAATAAAATAGAAGATTTAAGGATAAATCTTCAAAGTGGGGTAGATTGGAAGCTTATAGAAGAAAGAAACACTGCTAGACAGGGCGTAATCCACTAAAGAGCAGCAAAGATGTAACTCTCCAGATGAGAAATGGAACCCCAAAGGCACTGTGATTGTTGCCCAAAAGAAGCAGAAATGGGACTATTGGCACCACAAGACCTAGAAGAATAACGGCCCAACAAAATAATGATAACAAGTGATATACAAGAGGGCGACGAATGGCATCTCAAGATCTCCACAGCTCGGAATAAAGGGCAATATACATGAAGATGCCTGAAGACCAAGATCTTGCTGCTAAAAGAATACTAGAAGATCAAATCTTCTAAGTGGGGTAGCCCCAGAGAAGATTTAGAGTTTTCCGAAGACCAAATAATTAGACAATGATTAAAAAAAATAAAAAAAATAAAAAAAGGGGGAACAACAGTGGGACGACAAACTCTCTAGAGGACATTGCAGTAAGGCAGAGGAAACCCTTTTCTCTCCTGATCCCCTTTGTCTCTAGATTTTCTCCCTCCCTCCTAGGTTTTTCTCTTTAGTTCGGAATCTCGGGACGAGATTCTTCTAAGTGGGGTAGATCGTAACACCTGTGTTTTGCATCATTATAAAATTCACTAAAAATTTAAATTTTTTTGAATTTACAACAAAATAAAACTTGACTAATTTATTTTTGCTTGGGAAAACCTATTTTCTTAAAATAAAATGTTTTCTAAAAACCCTGCATTAAAATTCACCATATAGAGATATAGGTCGTTGTTCGTCGCCTTGACGATTGCTTGTGCTCTAGGATTTATTTTGGCATCAAATAATATTTTCCTTACCATCCTCCATTTCCGTAAATCACCAAGTCCACCACATATTCGGTCCCTCTCAAATCCAATTCGAATCCACTCATGTGCGCTAGTTTATTTTCTAGAAAACTTGGGAAGATAAATCTTCTTATCATATGGGAGATGAAAAGTACATAGATACAAAGGCATGTACACATATGCGTATATATGTATATATGCGAGCATATGTGTGTATATATGTATATAAGTATATGTGCATATAAGTATATATGTGTATATATGCATACATATGTGTATATATGTATACGTATATATATGTATATGTGCAAATATGCGTATATGCGTACATGTATACCACTAGCAAGCAAGCGGCACGCACGCACGCACGCATGCACGCAAGCAAGCAAGCAAGGCAGCTAGCACGCAAGCAGCACGCACACACGCACGCAAGAAAGCAAGCAAGCAAGCAACTTGGACAGGCAGCACACCGCGTGGACAACGCGTACGCACGAACCGCCTCTCTCCGTTGTCGTCATCCATCGGTTGCTGAAGTGGCCACCACCTTGCTCTGCCTATAAAAGGACGGCAAGCTCACCATTGGGGAGGCGTCCAGGAGAGCATGAGCCGAGCTCGGAGCCGGAGCGACCGACGCCGAGGCCTGCAAGTCGAGCACTGCGCTCCTGCCTTCGTCGTGTCGAAGCCGCGCCAACCGAAGCCTGCCGGCCGCCGCCCAGCCACCTGGTCGCCGTGTCGAGGACGACGCCGTCGTAGCCGCCGCGCTCGCGAAGTCGCCCGTCGCTGCGCCCAGCTGCTGCCGCTGGAATACCACACACGTATATATATAACCCACACAAACATATATATGTGTATATATATACCACACACACCCGTATATATATAACCCCCACACACATATATAGGTATATATGTATGTATATATATATATATATACCACCCACACCCATATATATACATGCTAGCTCGTGCTGCGCCTCTCGGCTGTCACCTGGCTGCCCTGCGCCGTTCCATCCCGTCACCGAGTTACCGTGGCCACTGTGCCCATTGACCTGCCCGGACGGAACCATGTCTGCCTTGCCGCAAAATATCTTGCTGGAGCGCGCCTTGCCGTGCGAGGTCCGCCATTGCCGAGATATTTTCGGCTATCACCTCACTGTGCTCCACCGTCCTACTGTGCTCCACCACCTTACCTCAACTATAAAAAGGATGGCGAGGCCACCATGGCTGGACACCGGGGGACTAGCTCGAACACGGAAGCGGGAGAACGAACTCGCTTATCTCCGTCCGCTTGCTCCGGGCACCGCCTATGCTCACCACCGCCTTATTGTGTGCACTCGCCAAGGCTATAAAAGCCAGCCATCGCCGAAGATATTTTCGTGCGCACCGAACTACTTCGGCTATAAATAGCTGTCCATGGCCGCCAATGAGGAATCATCACGGAGCTCGAACACCGAAGCCACCACCAAACGGATGAGCACCGTGCGGAACACGTGCCTTACGTTCGTCGCGTAGGAGTCACCAAGGGCCGGTGCCGTTGTTGCCGAGTCCGCCGCCGCACCGCGGACCAAGCTAGAGCCATGGTCGGCACCGCCGCCGCCCGGCTACCGAAGGCCGACGTCGTTGCGCTCTGCCTCGCCGCCACGTGCAAGTACGACCCCGGAGCTGATGAGCACCATCGACTCCGTGGTCATCGCCGCGGTCTGTGAGAACATCGTCGAGCACCCCAGCACTGTTCCGAAGCACCGCTACTGGAGCAGCTGCCACACTCAGACTGCGACGCCACCTCAGACCTCGCCACGATCTACCACCGTCAAACGCCGTGCTCGCTCCACTGGTCATACCAGAGCAGAGGACGGAGCCGCCGGGAACTATCTCCTGCCGTGCACCACTGGGAACGAGTCAAACGAACGTCGTCTAGCAGTCTCAGGCTGGCCATGTCGCATGAGCCAAAGTGAGCACGCCAAGCTCACATTGCTGTGTACGTGGCATACGTGAACCACACTTAGCAAAGTGAGTTCGTTGAACAAACGAACGAGCGGGTTCACGTAACAATGCCATGCCAAGCACGTTTGACAGGGTAGTGCACGTTAGCAACAATATTGAGTAGAGATGCTACGCGCACTCGGGAGATGTGTGCAGGAGCCTGAGCAAGTCCTCTCTCATTACAGAAAATTCCCGAGAAAATTCCTAAATAAACTAGGTACACTCTAGATCCTACCTACGTAGTTCCACCCCATTCCCATTATTCCAATTTCCAGAATAAATTCTCAAGTTCATTTTTCCATATATCAACTCATGTCCAATCCTTACAAGTTCATATCTTCTTTATCCTAGCTCCAGTACTCCCGTTCCACTTCCTAAATTCCTCTAAAATCAAGCTCTATTTATACACACCCCTTGCTCCATTATTTGGTGCCACTTAAATTCTAGTTTTGGTTGCCTTGTTTTCTTTTATAAAATAAATAGATATACAAAAATCTTCACGTACAAGGATATTCCCCGTGTATATATAAATATATACACTTGGGAATATGCCTATGTATGGCTGACCTAATCTTCCACCTTCCTCTAAACTAACCCAAGGCACATGCATATGTATGAGTGTATGTGTCGCTAACCTTGTGGACTGCAAAAGCCGATCGGGCCATCGTGATGACCTGGTCGGGTTCCCTCCTATCAGGTTCACCTAGTAATAATAGGCCTATCTAACAATCCATCCCCTCTATCTTGTTTGATTATGCTTGTGTTGTATGCCTTGCTCGTTGTTTCCTTTCGGGTGCCGCGCTAGACAAGCATAGGATAAAAGACATGGAGAACTCGAAGGACCACGAAGCACTGCTACACAAGAATCAAGGAGCCGAAGCATCGAATCGGAACCTCGGATGTGCTCATCTTCGAATAGAGGCAAGTCCTAATCTTCACCCTTTTTCCTATATTACCATTCCTTTAATTAATTCCTTTCTACCACCTCTACATTTTTCTAGCCTCCACCATAAACACACCATACCCAACCCCACCATTTAATAATCTTAATATATACTACTTAAATCCTCGTTTATGAATTAATGCTGATCCATAATGATTTGTGAGAATTGTTTATGATAATGTGATTTATGAGAAGGTATTGGTAACCTCGACGAGATTTGAGAATTATGAATTTGAGGATAATACCTATGGAATTTAAGTTGGTAAAATTGGACCAACCCTGACATGGGGCGAGTGAAGGGTAATTCATATGGTATGGATTACCTTGGCGAGTTCGCTGGTGAGGGTTCCTGTTGGGAGATACTCGCCTCGGTCACATAAGGACCGGTTCATTGGCCATCTCGCCTAGCCGAATTTCGTACAGCCACATGTCTATATGGGTAGACTTGATCTCACACCCCGTTAGATAGAAGTATAATTTCTGCTAGGAGGCCGGAGTGGCAACGGACTAACGGGAGAGGACACGGCTGGCTGTGTGATCTACCGTGGTCGATCGGCATGGTTGCTATGTGGTCTTCCATGTAAAACTTGTTGTTGTGCCGGGTGCGAGCACCCTTTTATTTAATCTGGATGCTATGTGATCATCCAACCACTTGATATTTTAGGATGCTTTGTGTGATCATCCTGATGTGCTTATGGGTTCCGATCCCTGAGTAGTCCGTGGTGGAATTATATGGAAATCTAAGGTAGCGCCCTCTCGGGTATGAGGTCTCGTTAGGCCTGTTACAGCCAAACGCGTTGGTGATGGACTGTGCCTATCATGTGGGGAAATTTGTACACCTCTGCAGAGTTTGCTAATCCTATTCGAATAGCCACGTCCTTGGTAATGGGCAACCGCTGGGATGAGGTCCCAAATGATTAGACTTCCACACTATGATGATCTGGTAAGATGTATTTATGTTGAGGTAACCTATAATTAACCCGGGAACTGGTGAGGATGGTAATACCCTGCCAGGGCCCAACCTATATTTATAATTGTTCCGCATACCACCTTTACCACTAACCACCTCCACATACAACCTTTTCACCTCCCTCCACCCCAAAGTTAGGGCTTGCTGAGTACTTTATGTATTCAATCCTCTCTATTCTATGTTTTTAGGAGTGAAGCTATAAGAAGAGCACACGAGGATGGAGCACAAGGACTGCGCAAGGATAGGGACATTTGAAGACTACACGAAGGCGGAGCCATACGACCACATGAAGGAACTACTCGAAGACTACTATGACTAGGACACGAGAGTAGGCATAAGGCTAGGGTTGCGTCCGCACTCCAAGTTACCTGTAGGAATGGAACCACGACATCATAGGATCGCTGTAGTAGAAACTCGATGTACGTTGTAAGGCAAATGGCCCAAGCTATGTAAAGTCATATGAACCTTGTAACGTGTTTTCCCCTAGATTAATAAAAGTATGGTTTTTGATATCAATCTTGTCTCAGTTGTGCGTATCACCTACTGATCCCGGGAGTGATGCATGATGCACAGTGGACCCTAAAAATTAGGGGCCGACACTAGAACACATGTTGATCCAATTCACACCTGTGGAAAACCCTCGTCCTCCACCCTCCTAGGCTTCGCCCTAATTAAGGTAGTGGGACCAGGTGTGATCCCACACCATCCCCAATGTATCCATTTAAGTACGTTCTAATTTCTTCGCAATTGCCACAGGAACTAGTTAGATGAGTACATTAGTTAGTGTTTGATGACCAACAACATGTTATGGGGCTACCAGGAATGGTGATTGATGGGCTTCGGTGTATGTAGAACACGATGGTGAACACGAAGACAATAATTGGTACAAGAGCAAGCCGCTAAATAGCGCAATACCTTACATCCAGTTCTGCTTGATTCAGAGCATTGGATTGCTTTTTCTGATTGTGTTTACAAGGTGGTGCCCCTTGCATCACTTTATATAGTCCATTGGGCGAGAGCACGTTGATCTAGTCATAAGTCGGATATGATGAAAGAGTTCTTCTATTAAAGAAACTAATTTTACTAGAAGTCAACTAGGTCAGTCCTTTCTCAGATTGGTGTACACGCCAGCTTGAAGTCAACCCTATATGAAACCCCTAGGATCATAGTCCGTCAACACTGCTCCAGATACGATGTAGCAACTTGTTCACACTAATACATACACTATTTTAAGAGGTGTCTCGCATCGGTTTTTCATGGATGGTTGTATTCTCGGGTGCCAAAAATGTTGTTTGACATCTCATATGTATTTATGTATCTGAATTAATTTATGTAGAATCATCTGCTAGATGTAAGAAAACAATTATTTTTTAACTATACTGAAATGCAGCAACAACATAATATCATGTCATATAGATTTTTTCTGGTGAATTAAGCAGTAGATTTGACAAATTGGAGCCTTGCACTAACATTCAATGGAAAAATGTTTACATCTGTCTTAGTGAATGATAGGAGAATGCTGATTACATCTCAAAAGAAGAGTTGGAAGCATGAGGTTTGTATTCGGTAGCCCTTTTTAGCTGTATTCATTTTTAGTAGCACTACATATTGACATTTTACATTTTAAGTTATATCAAGGAAATGCTGTGCTTGAAAACAGTGTTGGGACCACAGCAATGGCCAACCGGTATTAACCTATTGACATTTGCATATACTAATAATGGTGAAAGGTGGAACTTTCATGATGGTACGAATAGGTAACGGTACATATATCTTAAATTTGGTACATTATGACTTGTCAATCTAAAGTGACAATTTAATAAATGGAGTCAAATATTAAGAGTTGCATGAGAAGTGGATATTTTGTTGTTTAATTGATGTGGTATAGAGGAATATATCTCAGATCGTTGCAAATTGAATATGGTAGCATTAATTAGATTCGACATAACATGGATACTGAATAGTCAATAAACAAATATATGCAATAAATAATTGGATTCCACAATATGAAACCTAGTTATGCCGATATACAACATTAAAAGAAGGAACAACAATGATATCATTGTCTACATATATGTGCCAACAAAGGGCTGCTTGTTTGTGAGAACCAAAAGCTTGAAACGAAAAACATAGACAAAGTATCATCTTCTCTTTGTTCTATCGCCGAGAGGAGTGTTGAGTTGACATGGGGAGGACTATGAAGTTAATAGCTACTGCTATTTGCGCTGTTCTCGTGTTCCTCACATGCACCCCCATATGTACTGATGCTGCAGGTTTGTATGTGTACATGCTTCAAATTTGCGTTGTAATATTTGAGTTGTTTCAACTGCTGAACAAACAACAATTTAATTATTTGTAGAAGACAAGAAATGTTACGAGGAAAGCCTGGAAAATCCCAGCTGCGTCGCCTTTGATTGCTACAACAAATGCAAAGACCTATTCGGTGCGAATTACGTGTCCTACTGTGAGATTGACCGTCTTCTTCAACGGTGCTGCTGCGCGAAAGTATTAATCGATCTGTCCCCAGCCCACACCAGTGGCAGTGAAAAATGGCAAGGGACGCTCCCTTACATGCTTCAAAGACTACTGTTATCAAACCAAGCAGGATTACGATTTCACATAACAATAATTCCAGGCTTTTAAATATTTATTAACTTGCCATACTTGCGTGTTTCTTTGTTCTCAAACAAAAATTGACTTGTCTTCGATGTATTAGTCCATGTTGCTAATTACATGGTCTTGAATGTTTTCTATATATGCTTCTGCTGCTTTGAAAAATTTGTGTCAGACAAACCGGGATGCATAAGTTGTCTGTAGTGACGGCCAAAAACAAGGATGCTTGCTGCTTCGCTTCCCTCTATAGATGAGAACATCCAAACTACTAACATGGTTCAATCTATAGTGGAAATAACAACGTTGAAACACAGATTGGTCCTAAGTATCTCCTGTAGTCCTCTGTGCCACAGTTATCAAAACCCTGGCTGAAATATGTAAGCCCGACATGGCCATATGGGTCTGCAACATATATACATATTACACTATTCCAGTCGAGCTTATCACTACCGGTGCTTAAGACTCATCATTGTCGGATTTTGAACCGGCAGTGACCAACTAGCAGTGATGTGCAGTTCACATCACTACCGGTTACCAGTAGTGATGTCAACCAACACTGCCAGTAATACAAGCTGGCAGTGTTCTCTGAGGACCAACATCTTGTTAGCATCTTAGAGTTCTTAAGCTTCTATTATCCAGTCAAATCATTTCATACAATTTGAACTCTTTGGATCCTTAAAAATATTTGAAAAAAGACCCAAGTCTCACATCAATACACTACAAGAAAAATGATTTTAGAAGACGTACAGAGCCAAAATATTAATGGAAGTGAGCACCAAATCCAAGCACCTCCAAAAAAAATTTGTCTATTAACAGCGGTCGACACTTTTATTTATCGAGGCGGACACTTTTATCCGCCCCCAAAAATTGAAAAATAGCCTATTTACACAGCAGGCCGTCCTAACGCAGCCACCTCCATAAATTGATTTACAAAGGCAGTTCGTTCTTTTATAAAGCCTGTATCCAAAATTCTAGGCTAGCTAGCTATTGTTTGTATGCCCAATGTCAGTGCCGAGTACATATAACTAGATCAAATCCCTAAGGTCGCCACTCTTTGTTTCCCTGCAATGTTCACACCCGATGTGGACCCTGTCCCTCCCGACGCCCATCTCCACACTTGCATTACTGGCCCACCTCTCTCTCTCTCCCTCACTCGCTCTCTCCATCACTTGAATATCTCCCCTCTGAGCAGGGAAAGGCCCGCCGTGGTCACGTGGCAGTGGAGGGACTAGTGCCAGGTGCCACGAACCAAGGCACCAACGGTGGAGGACGCGCTACTCGCAGCAGCGGCTGTGGCTCTCCATGCAGTGGAGGCCGTACACTCCTGGTGCCGAAGATGCGCTCAAGGTGGCAGCGGCCGTAGTGCTCAAGGCAGTGGAGGCCTCACACTCTTGACCACAGTGGATGTAGGTACAACTTCTATCAGCTCCCTTTCTCTTCCTATCTTCATCTTCGTCACACTTTCCCTCCCTCCCACCTTTGTAGATCTAGCCACGGTGGGTTGTCCTTCTCTGACAACGGCGGCTCTAGATAATTGTGTGCATTTATAAAGTAACCCATGAATGTTTATTCGATACATATATGTGACCCCTTAAATTTACATCTAAATTGTAACTTCTAACCTTATTGAGAAACAAAAATATCTTCTCACATCTACATCTAAATTATCAATATATTTTATTTTGAACAATATTCAAATAAACTTAAAGCATATATATGTTTTATTTTATCCACTGTGATATAAAATTTGATTAAAGGAAACATACATATTATGAAATTATGTAGGTCAAATACATGAGCATTTATGCATGAGGAATAGATACATGTGTTACATTTCAGCAACCATGTAAAATATTTCCAACATTGGTGATACTAACAAATTATTTAAAATTATTAATAACTTTTTTTAGATAATAGATATTGAATACCCGGCTTCTTCTATCAAAAGATAGAATCTCGCCAATTATTACAAAGTTTTGCCAACGGGCTCAAAACACTGGCTGCACAACACTTATGCAGACCACCAGCGGGAAACAAAAATGAAATAAAGTTCTTAAACTAAACATGACCAATATGTCTTGAGGACGACCACCCATTGGAACTAAAAAATTGCAACGCTGATGCTTCTAAGAGTTGTCTAACTTGGAGCAGTTGGTCCCGCTGATCATCATGGCGTTGTAGACTTGCCCATTGTCTGAGCCAATGCGTTCCCCTGAATAGTACCTGCAAGAAATTTTTTGGTCTACATTTTTCAAAAACCACTTCGTTTCTGGTTAACCAAATTGCCCATAAAAGTGCAGCAGCTGCAGTTAATAACAATGAATTATATTTTTTGCATCCAATTTTTGACCAACGTAAGAACAGATCCCCCATATTTAATGGAGGTGATAAACCAAAAAGTATGTGTATAGCATGCCACAAGAATTTAGCATAAACACAATTGAAAAAGAGATGGTCTATTGTTTCAGGATGATGACAAAAACAACAGTATTTGTCACCTGTCCAGTGACGCCTAAGTAGATTGTCCTTAGTTAAAACCACTCCTTTTTTCACGTACCACATAAAAATTTTAATTTTCATTGGTACTTTAATTTGCTAAATATCTTGTGACACTCTAACCCCATTGTTAATCAACGCAGCATACATGGATTTGATTTGTATAGGTACCAGATGCATTTAAGCCCCACACAAAGACATCCCTTTGTTCTGAAAAGTTAATATGATGTACAAATGCAACAATTCTATGCCAAGCACTTAGGTTCGCCTCTACTAAATTTTTTCAGAAAGAAATATTAAAAGGCACGCTTCTAAGTACTTGCACTACTGAATCTTGTTTGCCTCTTACTATATTAAACAACGAAGGAAATTTGTCTTTAAGTGGCTTATTTTCCAACCAAGTGTCATACCACAACCTGGTCTGGGTCCCATCATTTATCCTAAATGAGCCAAATTCCATAAAAGACTCTCTAATGTTCATTAAACTTTTCCAGAAATGTGACATATAATTTATACATGATATTACTTTAGATTATTTACAAACATTAACTAAAGCAGTTATCAATTTTTTATTAATATTATAACTATTATTGCATAAATAACTCATTGGCAAATAAAAATTCAAATATCTTGACAAGTGGGTAGGATAGTGCAGACTATATGTGGTTATATCTTCCTATTATTCGAGATTCCTTGGGTGCAAATAGTAACTGTAATTCTTAAATACTAATATTTTATTGAGGTTAGCTCCACTACCCACCCTAGATCTCCCATCGAACACTAAATTGGCAACACAGTGTAGGTTTAAAATGACTATTTATGCAGTGTATGACCTAAATTTCTTATATAGCAATCCATATGTCTAATAGATAAAAATCAAAATTTAGATTCTCATGTTATTATAAGATATAGATGAAAAAAAGTACATGAGTAATTGATAAGTTAAATAGATTGACACTAACAATATCAATTATATCTATTGTGTTAGAAAATAATCAAAGAGAAAAATATTATAACTTAACACGAAAAAATTATTATCTAGATATATTAAACAACAAATGTTGCTTATTATATCTCTTATCAGATTCTAGCCCGTGCGAGAGCACGGGTTGATGGACTAGTATCGACGAATCAGACAATCTGTTCGAAAAACAGACACCATAAATTGAATTTGACTTCCTCTTAAAAGAAGAAACTCAACAATACTATCGGTTCTATCTAATCAATGTATTTCACATGCCATAGTAATTCAGTGACTTTGAGCAGTACCACTACCAACGATTGATGCGGACGTTTCCTACGGGTGTTGAACAGACATATATAGTGGCATATGCAACTCGTATGTGTGTTCTGCTGCTTGTTCACGCTAAAGCGACCCATCATGCATTTTGGCTGGAGATGTATCACGATAGGCAGTTAGGATCATCATGTATTCAATCGAGTTAGCAGGAAACAGAGGATGCAAACTCAGCTTGATAGCATATTGAATTAGAAGTGACTCTTAAAAGTTAGCTTGATGCTCATGACTTTTGCAGCTGTAGGACACACTAAATAAATGATGTAACTAGAGTACAAGGTCGGACCATATATATATATGTTCTCGAAACTTGCAGTTACTAATAATACGAACTAAGGCATAGGGTACCCAATTTGACAAAATTGAACTCCGACATATTTTCGGATTCCTTCCATTTTTTCTAGTCATTTTGGAGCTACGCTAGTGCAATATGTATCTGCCAACTATGGTACAAGAAAATGAGGGGCTAGGAGTGACATATTAGAGGAAGCTGATATAAGAAACTTTTTTGGGGAAGTTTAGGATTTTTATGTATCTACCAACTCAATGGTAGTGGCACCGCTTAAGGAACAAGTAGGAGTAAGAAGATTTCTCCCATAAGACCACCAATTGTGCCTGATTACAAGTCCGATGGTCAGGCGTATCACTTGTCTAGTACATAGAAATTATGTCACCAATTGGATGGAAGCACAAGTCTTCTCTGGGCCTGACAAAGATAAGAAGTGCATGGATTTAGTTAAAATTCTAGAACAGGTGCATGTCGTGGAAGATGCCATTCGCCTCCCACTTTGTACGCTAGTGTGGCTTGCATAACCGGCAATTCTATAGAGTTGGGTATTAAATGTATGTAGCCCTGAAAAGCATACCATATTCCACTGGAGTTGTTGAAACTACTAAATAGAGGATATTGCTTATAATCAAGAGTGTTTTCCTGTCATTGCACCTTCCCAGCAAGGTCAACGAGAAGTTTAGGATTTTTATGTATCTACCAAGTCATTGATAGTGGCACCGCTTAACATAGAGTAATTAGATTTCCTCCATAATTTTGCACACACAAAGTAATTAGAATCAGAGTGTAATAAGCCACCTTCAAAATGACATTGTGCCTCAATTACATCTATATGTATTTGATTTTCACTATTAAAATGTGATGTGAATATAATTAATCATTTTTCCATTTTAGCTTAGATATGGGCCTCTTATGTTTTATTCTATTAAAGATATATGAATCTTGCTTGCTTTTTTTAAAGCTTTCTAATTTCATTCATCACTCGTGTCAATTTGAAAAGAAAATGTGCTTCTTCAGCTCTACTAGAACATGGTTCTTTGTTGGGTCGGCCTAAATAGAGTAACTAGTGCCAAAAGTTCAAAAGGAGCCTCTCTACATCAGGATCACTAAGCACTCACGAGATGGCTCGGGGATTTTTGCAAACTCCAATGGTTTGATTATAAATATTTGGATACTGGTAATATTGGTCATTTAAGAATCCTATGTTTCAATATTCAGTGTCGAATACTGTTATTCAAAATTTTGTACCACCCACATGTCGATGGGGGAACCTGGAGTTCCCTACGAAGGAGATAGAAGAAGACCTAGTCCAACTAGGATTCCTTTCATGTAATCCTACTAGGACTAGTTGCATGTAATCCTACTAGGATTACTCAACTTGTAACCGACTATGAACCATGCCTCTCCTGGGATATATAAAGGATGGCAGGGCCCCCTAGATCGGCACCTCACCTCAACCCACAACAACACGATCTACACAACTCATAGTCATCAATACAACGCAACAAGGCACACGCCGACTGGACGTAAAGGCTATTACTTGGCCTCGAGTCAAGGGCCCGAACCAGTATAAAAACCGTTCGTCTCGTTTGTCTCGTTGCCGAAACCGCCGAGTTCCAGTTCGTCGCAGCCCGAACAACTGTCCCAGGTACCCTCATAGCAGGCTATCGGTGACAAAACACCGACACCACATGGTACACACTACTAAGACTGCACCATGCAACATATGTAGGTGGTCGAAAACATTGTGTAGAGGCGGCACTTCAGCCCTCCTCTATTGGGCTGTGAAATTAACAATTTCTATTTAGGTGGGTCCCATCTATCATCCTCTATCGATATCATGTACTCTCCTCCATAGATGAACTGAACCGTGCAGGAACACTCTGTTGCTGCCGGCTGGCTTGGTGGAGAGGAGTTCATGGCCATGGCATACGCTTGGGGGAGGCCGACCACGAAGGGCCAACGAGGAGGCGGCCTCACTAGTGGGGGCCCCTCAGTGGGGCACCAGTTGGAGGCCGTCAAGGTGTCGCCAGCGTTGGGACATGGCTGGGGAGCTGCGCCCATGCCTGTGTGAGGCCGGTGAGGGGCGGCATTGGTGAGTCTTTTGCGAGGCCGGTGAGAGACAACGCTGGTGAGGGGCGGTGCCGTTGAATGGCCGTCATGCTCGCCTCTTGCGGCAGTGGAGGAGCCGCCGCTCTGGTGGACGGCGAACGGCTGCGTGCATTGACATGAGGAATAAAATGACCAAGGGAAGATTAGTGTAGTGCCCTGGACCCAGCAAGAACTGGTAGAGGTGACGAGAATTTTGATAGCCAATAAATCTGTTGATATATCTTATAGAATGATTAGATAGTGTGCTGGAGTGACTCTTTTATCCTCCACTACCTAATAGATGCATTTCTATATATTGTTGGAAAAAAGGTTTTCCTCCCTAGTTTGTAATGTGAGCAGTTTTTATTCACTTTCTGTTTTAATTTTTTTGTTCCAAATGTAGTTTTTAAATTCCCAAGCTTCAATATTCAATTTTCTTATTATTCTCCAAACGACCACAGATGGAGAGACGCACTATACCAGCGTTTAGAGCTCAATGAGGTCCAAAACTTTTCTTGAAACGTTTTCATTTGAAACTATTTTGGGACGAAAATATAGAATAAAATATTCAAAGAAGTCAATACAAAGGGATTGCATTCCATGTTATCATATTTATAAGTGACCATGTAGCATAGTGTCAGAAGTGCACTCACAGATTTCACATAAAAACGCATCAGCTATTTGTGTCTCCAGAATTAAAAGAAATTGCTAATTTAATGCCGGTTTTATCTTTTTGGGACGGTTACTCACGTGGTTCCAATAGAGCTGTTTGAAAAACAGCCTTTACAAACTCAATTTGACTTTCTCTAAAAAGCAACTCAATGATACAATCGGTGCATCTAATTAATGACCTTACTGAACACGTAACAATGATTCAGTGCCGTTGGCTAGTACCACCAGTGCCGTTGAGTAGTACCACCGGTTGTGGATGTTTCCTGCATTACCTGCAACGGTTTAACGATGAACCTAGCAGTATCTAACTTTCTATCAGCGTTGAACAGATATAGTGGCATGCTACTCATGTTTGTTTTGCAGCTTGTTCATGCTAAACCAACCCATCATGTTTTTTGGCTGGGGAGATGTAGGCACACCTTGCTAGCATATAGAATTAGAAGCGACTCATAAAAGTTAGCTTGATGCCGACGACTTTTGCACCTATAAGACATGCCAAACAAATGATATAACTAAATACTAGGACGGACAATATATATGTGTTCCCAAAACAAGGGAGTTCTATTACTAATACTATGAACTAAAGCATAGAGTACCCTATCTGACAAAATATTGAACTCCGAACAAGACATATTTTCTGTTTGATTCTGTCAATTTTTTTTCTAGTGATTAGGTTTGGAGCTATGCTTGGGCAATATGTATCTGCAAACCATGGTAGCAGAAATAAGGGACTAGGAGTGATATATTAGAGGACACTGAAAAAAGAGATATTTCTTTTTACTAGTCTACCAACTCAATCACCGCGGTGCCCCTCTAGAGAAAAACGTCCGTCGACCACAGCAGGAGAAAGGGCATTTGCCCACAAAGACCGTCAATTGTGCCTGATGTCATTTGACCCCACTCCATACCCTAATAGGCTTGCATATAGGACAGTTCTATAGAATTGGGTATCGAATGTTCGTGGCCCCCACTCCATACCCTAATAGGCATCCATGTAGGACAGTTCTGTAGAGTCGGGTATTGAATGTTTGTGGCCTCGAAAAGCATACCATACAGCCATCAGAGTTGTTCAAACCTATTAAATACAGGTTGTCGCATTTCCTGTCTTGTCCTGTGCCAAAAAGGTCAAGGTGATATACCATGGCTAGTAGTACGTCATGGTAGACACCAACACTGCGTTGCATATGTATAGGTGATCAAAAACACTGTGTAGAGGTGGCACTTCAGCCATCTTGTATTGCACCAAAATTTCTAAACGGGCAGGCATCAAGCCACCTCTAGAAATCAATTTTATCAATTTTTATAGTTGAGTCAAAACCCAGCAGCTTTAGTTCATTTTTAAGGCGGGTCAAAGATAACCACCTCTATAATCTGTTTACATTTTTTTACAAATTGGGCCTGAAATATCGAAACAGCGGACAAGCCCACCAACCAATGCCTCCGGCCATATGTGTACAAGTCACTAGCAACGTCTATACAGACCGACTCTGTTAGTAGATGTGTTTGTATGGTATTCTACTCAAGTTTTTAATTCAACCAGCCCGTTGCTTTTTTCTAAATCTAATATGATAATGAAAAACTTTGTGTCAAAATTCTACAGAATTTCTAATCATCTTCTAAAGATTTCTTGCACTGCTATCTTCCACTTTTTAAGCTGCATACAAATTGGTCTGGCCCAACCCAAATCCCTCCATGTTTTCTTTTTTTGTTTCTTTTTTTCATGCTTCATTTTTTTATATTTCTTGTATTTGTTATATTCTTTTAATTTTTATTTTTTAAATTATTCTTAGTTCATTTCTATCTTCATTTTCTGTTGTCGCAAATTTTTCTTAATGTTTTTTTATGTTCTATCATGTTTTAAGAATGATTTATCTTAATAAGAAAAATAATTGTGAATAAAATTTTATCAAAATATATCTATGTGAGATCTTGTTTTGAAAGATTTAGTGTAACGAGTTTAGTGGTGTAATCAGAATTTAATTTGGATGTTTAGTTTGTTAGTTGCAACTTTTTATTTTTTATAAAAAAGTGGAACATAACTAATAAGAAAATCTTCTAAAGATGGATATCTACAATTTGGTTTCAAAAATATGTTTTGAACTCTAATATTATGGGCATTCAATTTTTTTCTGAATGAACAAAACTTATTTTGACACCAAAGTATTTAATAAAAGACTCATACAAGTTAATAAAAAAGGATAGGATTCTACACATTTAGTCTTAAGTGACTACGTATCCTTTGCTTGAGTACGATTCTTGTGCAACATAAGATGTCATGAGTATGATTCTTGTCATTTTATCGACTGTACATGAGCATATTTTTCACATAAAAAATGTGTCACTCGTTTGCTTCTTCAAGAACTAAGAGAAAGAAATTTCTATTTCCATATGCCAAGTTTCTATTTCGAGAACCTGTATTTTGCGGCGGGCCACATTGCTGATCGTCTAGTGGATGCATGCCTGCATAAAGAAATTAGACGATTAAGCAAAGATGGCCACAACACTTACTTTACAAACTAAATCAAACTATCTCTAAACAAACAAATATTTATTTTTTTAGGGGAACAAACAAATATTTAATTGTGTGCTAAACCAGAGTTCATTTCTGAATAAGATCCAATTCTTGATACATTTTCTTTGGGGACCGAGACCGACAGAGAACAAGCCGTGAGGACCTGAGGGGCGTACTGGGTGAGGGAGAGGGCTGAGGTATTTCAGGGTATATATACGTAGGTTTGTTAGCTGGGCTATGTGGGCTCAATTATTTTGGGGCTCGATGGAGATTGGGCCAAATTCAAGATCCATCCCCAAACCCTTTGTAATTCGGGTATCCAAACCCAAACACCATGGGCAAAAGTTGAGCCCTGAAACCAAAACCCACGGACCCGAAATCCGTGGATATCCTCCGCAAACCTGACCCACTACCATCCTTAGGAGCCACTTCCTTAGGAGCCACTGCTGCTGATGTGTCCCGCGTTGCCTACAAGTTCAAACAATGAACTTGTCAGTATCTACCTTCCATTCGTTGAAGAACAAATATTGTGGCATGCTAATCATGTTGGTTTTTCTGGTTGTTCACGCTAAACCAGATCATTATGTGTTTTGGCTGAAGATGTAGATCTCACGATGGACAATTAGGATCTTCAAGTATCCAATCCAATGGAGTTGGTGGAAACAGAGAATGCAGGCACACCTTCCTATCATCTAGAATTACAAGCGACTCAAAAGGGTAGCATGATCATCATGACTTGGCTGTAAGCCACGGCAAACAAATGACGTACCTAGACTACCAAGCCGAACCATTATAATTATATCCTGTGTAACAGAAGTGAACTCGAATGAAGATATGTTTTGTTCGATTCCTTCCATATTTTCTAGGAGGGTATGCATGGCAATATGTACGTATCTGTCTACTGTCGGTCTATGGTACCAGAAAATAAGGGGACTAGGAGTGAGATAGTAGAAGAAGCTGAAATAATAGAATTTTCTTTCGATGAGGGGAACTGATTGATCAGAATGGTGCTAATTTCATTCAACAATCTTGTAAATATGTAAATAAATATACTTGGTTTGCACCCTTTTCTTTACGGCATTTGTTTGTGAAGTCCTTTTGAATGGTGCATCTGAGTGAACTAATGTCCCAATAAATTGATTGAGATTTTTGGGGCATAATATTCAAAAAGGAAATGTGCTTCTTCAACTCTAGAGCAACTAGCATGCATCCAACAATGAAATTGATAGTAACACACTCTTGTAACACTAATGCTACACGCTCACATCGCTCATAGTCATATAATATTAAATTCCGAGGGCAAGGATTGTTGGCTAGTCGATTAATAGCATGCAAGTGCTAATCCAAGTAGATGCATACACTGTGTTGTTTCGAGTGGACATGAGGTGAACTGTACGTCGTTTCTCCGAGATATACGTTGGGCTAGTCAAAGGGCCTCTAGCCTAGTGGCTAGAGCACCAGAATAGCATCTGCAGGCCAAGGCTCGACTCCCCATGGGAGCATATTTAAAAGGTCCGGAAAAAACACAAAAAAGTAGGTGGAGGTTTTCCATGTGACTTCCGTCAAAAATTATACATTGGGTTATAATTGGGTTGTGTGGGCTGTTAACTGTGTGTCGGGTCAAAAAAAACGTTGTGTGGATAATGGATTAGGCCTAATTTTGAAACTTGCAACCATCAGACTTGTGTTGGGGGAGCCCATATGCATATGGGTCAACTCCCCCTAGAAGAGACTCAATAGGGGCCACACTTCTATCCTTAGTAACATTATCTGCACCGAGGCTACTATCTGCAATTGCATTGAGCTTCTCTGTACTACACAACGGTGTATCTATGGTTTTGCATTTTTCCATCCTAGAGCATTTCAAAATGTTAGTTGTATAGCTCCCTTTACGGAGTACCAGTGTTCCATTACTCCTCTTGACTTCTATGCCCAAGAAGTAGTGAAGGTCTCCCAAATCTTTCAAAGAAAATTCTTTCTATAAATCCGCAAGAAGAGCACTCACAGACTCTTGGGAGGAGCTAGCAACAATAATATCATCGACATAAACCAAAACATAGATACTGTGCTTCCCTCGGTTGTACAAGAACAAAAAAGTATAAGCTTTGGATGGGACAAACCCACGAGAGCCACCAACTTGGCACAAAGATGAGCATATCGAGCTCGTGGAGTTTGTTTCAACCCATAAATTGCCTTATCAAGCTTGCACACATAACTTGGATGAAGTTGACTTGTGTAACCCGGTGGTTGATCAATATAAACTTCTTCATTGATAATCCTATGCAAGAATGCATTTTGCACATCCAATTGCCTCAAGGTCCAGCCACAAGAGAACAAGTCGAATTGTTGCAGCCTTGACCACAGGACTAAACGTATCTTCATAATCAGTCCCACATCATTGACGATAGCCTTTGGTAACCAGATGGGCTTTATATCGATCAATAGACCCATCAGACTTTTCTTTAACTTATAGACCCATTTGCATGTTCTGTCTTCCAGCGGATTTGGGTGGGGCCCCTTTGGTGTTGTTGTAGGCAAGGCGAAAGATAGGAGATGTTATGTCTTCCTAGTTAATCCACTCACTCTCTTGCTCTACTCAATTCTCCAAGGCTCATTTAGTGCTGGGTTATTTGGACCACAAGGAACAAAATTGTTAACAACAATGGCCAAAGAAGTCTGGATGTCTGGAAAAGAAAATCCAAGGATGAACATGGTTTGGTTTGCATTAAAGACAAGCAATCTAGGAGTAATTTTATTAATTCATGGAGAGACAACTATGTATAAAGTTGCTTTTTTTTTCTTTTAGGCCTAACTGCCTTGTAATCTCCCTGTGACACCGTTCTTTCATTTAATTGAAAAGAAAAATATTAGGTATGGGTCTCCCCTACGGATTCGGTCAAAAAAATTTGTGCCTGATTACGAGATGGTCAGACGCTTCACTTCTCTGTCATGACAAGTATTTTTTTCTATGGCAAATGCCTACATTATATTTGTTGTTGAATATGATAGGGGGCTCACAGAATTTAGGTAAAATTCTAGTCTAAATGTGAGTTGGGACGGATGCCATTTGCCCCCATTTCCTACCCTATTACGGTTCATAATTAACCGAATAGGACAATCCTATAGAGTTTCCTATTAAATATTTGGTGGCTGAAGCCACAAAAGGTGAGTCCCTTAGGACTCCAGCCCAGACCAGCCTGGGAAGAAGGTACTAAACCGGACTGACAACTCGGTCACCCCCGACCGTTCACTAAACGTCGCACAAAAATTATATTCTTCTTCCTTTAATTTGTCATAATATACTCCCTCAACATGGTAAATCGTTGGCCTCTTGGACTTTTTTTTTCTTGCATCAGTATTTACCTCAGCGGGATGAGTCCCTTCCTTTCCTTCTCGCATTGCCAACAGATTTCCAGCCACATCCAGTAAACCTGTAATACAAAGGCATTGCATCCATGTTTTGTCATATATATACGTGGCCATGTAGCATAGTATCAGAAATGCACACGCAATTTCACAAAAAAAAATTCAACAGTTATTTTTTTCTCTAGAATTAAAAGAAATTGCTAAGTTAATGCCAGTTTTAACTTTTTGGGATGGTTTCCTTGAGGGGGTCACAATTATCAATAGTCGAGTTATTTTACAATGCTTGTAATTTCTTCCTATTTCCTCTCATTTCCTCCACAAAATATTAAATTTGTTCCTAAAGGGTATCTTCGTCATTTTGCGGTCGAACCCCCCACCCCACCCCACTGCTCCCCCTCCCCGATCGGCCCCTCCCCGATCCCCATCGCCCTCGCCCAAGCCGCCGCCGCCCTCGACTGCTCTCCATCTCTCGACCTCGTACGGCGCCGCCGCGGGCCTTGCACAGCGCCGCACCGGACTGGCCCTGTCCGCGCCCTAGCCACCGCCGCACTGCTCTCTCCCTCCCTGTAGCCGCCACCAACGCCGTCGCATGGCAGCCCTGCCGCTCCGCCGCCCCGTCCCCAGCATGAGGGCCGCGGTGGTCGCCTCCATCGCTGCCTTCCTCGACTCCGCCGGTTTCCCGTGCACCCTCGCCGCCCTCCAGTCCGAGGCCGGCCTCGAGGTCCCTCCCCGATCTGCAGCAGCAAGAAAACCTTCCAATCATCTAAAGTTCTAAACTGTCCATCAGAGCTAGTTGTATTCATGTGCAGTTTTTCTAGTCTTTATTCTTCAAATCTAAATTTTTTATAGTATCATTCCCACTAGATTGTGTTATCGTTCTGTAACTTGACATGTTGCTGAACTTCTCGGCATTGGACAATTTGACATAGTAGGACCTATTGAATATTTTTAATTGTTATCTAACTGTAAGGCACTGTCTGATTTGTCCTTGAGAAGAAACAACATGACATATGGTTTTATTAGTTTAGCATTTCTGATCTTATATAACCAGCGCACCCACATGTCCCACCCAGAATTGTTTTCTGAAAGAGATTAAGATGCTAAGATGGCTTGGCTTTATGGCAGTTTGTTTTCTTGTGTCTTACATGATGATACTACATTGGTTTCTTTAGCATTACATGTAGATGGTGTCGTGATAAACTAGTTTTGTAGCATAGATTACCTAACTTGTTCTGAATTTGATTTATCTCAAATTTACCTGACAAATCATGCCATTGGGTTGTATTTATACTTACTTTCTCTTGCCTGGAATACTATATGATTTTGTGTCAAACATTGAAAATAATGTTGCAGATTAAATGCTCCAGCCGCAGGATTCTTTTAGTAGTTAGTTAAGTTACCAGCATGCACCATGATTCTCAGCTTTTTAGCTTTCTACTCTAGAGTTCTGACATAAATGTGTACTTCAGCAATGCTATGAATTTAATCCTAGTGGAGCTGGTTCTTCTTGTCCTTGACAACATTGTGGACTTGTGGTACCACAATGAGTTCTATGTCTATATATATTCCTCACCTGTGTTTCTAGGGAGCACCTTTGAAACCCAAACTTGGTTTCATTGCCTAAAACAATCTTATTTTTTGAATTTAAAGAGACGGTTTTCTTAACTGGTTGGTTTTTTTTTTCCGAGTCAATGTTAGCAAGGTCAGCAGCATGTGGTTTATCAGCTTTCTGGCTCATCATCAGACCCTCTCCCTGCATTGGGATCCTGCTCATTGTAGAAGATCCCAAGACTGATGACTATTTGTTCACTATATATGTAAGATATATGCTGGTATGATTGAGAGTTTGAGGAGGTGAAGTTCAGGCTCTGCAATGCGCATTAGGAGATTACAATCGCAAGTAAGATGCAGAGTGCACCTTATCAAACAAATGATAAGCTTCAGGAGATTACATGGCTAACTGTTAGGATCAACAAACTTGCAAGGACCTGTAGGATCAGTGAACTAGAGAACCAGATATTGCACGTTTGGATATGGTTTTGCCGTGTGTGCTACTATGCTTTGTTAAGTTTGCTGTTAGCTGGGTAATTTTCTCAGTTTAAATATTCCTGTACTCTTGCAACAGATAATGAATTAAAGTGGTGAATGTTATTCATTTCTGTACTCAGCTAGCTCAGTACATCTTTGTGAAGAGACCACAACTCACGCTGTGTTGTATTCTGTACATGTTTTTTTGTGAAGAATTCAAAACTCATGCTGGGCAAATCAAAACACATGACAAAACTTAATCAATCGGCTCATGAGCATAGATGGCTCAATCGGCTCATGCATCATGTGACATAATGATCTGTTCTATCTGAAAGTGCAATCAATTGCGTATACACAAAACTTCCTAAATATAATATAACGCAAAACGAAGGTCTCTTTGAATTTACAAATTGTCTGTCTTGTTCCTGATCAATTTTGGGTGCTGGGGCATGGCCCGGCTGGCAGCCACCAGAAGAGGCAGGAGGGACGTGGCGAGACGAAGACCAACCAGGTGGCGAGCTCGGGGGCCATGGCGCCTAGGGCTTCCGGGGGCCCTAAGCCCGAGTCCAGAGCCCGAAGCCAGTCACGGGGTGAGGAGAATATCCGAGAGATTCTGGGGGCAATGGTGGTTCATCCCCTCATCCGCCTCCGAGCGGAAAGCTAGGGTTTCGGAGAAGGCGGCGGAGAATTTGGTGTGGGTGAGGAGAGAGCTCTGGAATTCCAAATCCTTCACCGCTGCTGATTGTTTCCCGGTCGGAGCGGGGGACAAGTGGGAGGCAGCGCCATCCAGGCTGAGCTTCGCGGCGGATTTCTGGGGAGAAGGGAGGAGGAAGACGTTCGCGGAAGCAGTGAAAGGAGGCATGGCTGGAAGAGGGCGAGGAAATCGGCCGCGGGGTCGAGTGGGATCCGTGGGTGCAAGGAGGGAACTGGAATCAAACCCGGTATCCGCCGATGCGGCCGCCGCCGTACCGGCCATCCGGCTCCACCACCACCGTACGGCTTCTACCACACCCAGCGCGGGTAGCTCACCCACCTTTCCCGCCATATCGGGGTTTCGAGAGTATGATGGAGGTAGACCTAGGGGTGGAGCCAATCGGGGAAGAGGCGGGGAGACAATCTCAACAGATTAGACAAGCAAGCCCCTAATGTCCAGAATTCTACTGCGAGGCTGCAACGAGAAGAGGTCGGCAAGGCCAAGGAAGGGGCGATTCTGGTTCGAGACAAGACAAGTAATGGGGGAGAAGGGAGTTCGGAGAGAAGAGTGAGAAGAATGTCCAAGCAGTTTGTTTCAATTGTGGCTTTGCTGGTCATCTCGTTCCTCATGCAAGAAGCCAAAGATTTGCTTCATTTGTCACAAATCTGACCATGTGGTGGAGGATTGCCCCAAGTGGAAGATGCCACCAATGACTGGGCAGTACTATGGGAGTGCAAATGTGGGTTTGGGGTTCTTTCACATTGATGTAACAGCTAGAGGAGATAGGTTCAGTCATTGGCAGGGATTAGATAACTTTGGGGCCATATCCATTGTGGAGGGGGAGATTGAGGAGGCAGAATTGGTGGAGAATCTAAGGGAGCTGTTTGACAAGAGCTGGGCTTGGCTATTAAAGAAAATTGAGGATAAGAAATTCATCACTAGGTTCCCTCCCAGCAAGAAGGTGGAGAACTTTGTGATTGGAAAGGAATCAAAGTTCAACCTCAGTAACAGATCAAATCTAGTGGCTTCCCTGAGTGCTTGGAATGGGAATGATGAGTCTGTGGGCAAGTTAGAGGAGGTCTGGGTGCAAATTACCAGGATTCCAGCTAAGTGGGTGGACTGGGATACAGCTAGAGAAGTTGCTTCCAGCATAGGGCTGATGGTGGAGTTAGACTGGAAAACCTTATTCAACACTTTCTTCAGTATGGTGAGGGTAAAAATTCTGTGCAAAGATCCTGCTAGAATTCCCAGATCAAGAGTCTATGCTTTCAACAGGGACCTGCATGTAGTTTACTTCAAGGCTGAGGGTTTTGAGCAGATTGAGCTTGAGGATGAAGATGATGATGGGAATGGTGGCTTTGATGCTATTGATCCAAATGAGGCTGTACCTAAGGGGGACTACTCAGGTGGGCAAGATGGAGATAATGGGGCAGAGAATGAAGATGGAAATGGAAACAACTCAAACAATGGGTTTTTGGGAGGCAGTGCTGCAAAAAGTGGTCACTCTGTCCAGAGGGTTCTGCAGTTTGATGCTCACCTTGATTCATCTCAGAACTATCATAACAAGAGTCTTGACACAAATTGGCTTTCTGCTATGGAGCTAGAAGATGGAGAAGTGGAAGATTTGGAGGATGTAGAGGAAGTGTTTCAAGAGGAAGTGATTGGGCTAGAATCAGATAAGCTGACTCAGGAGATTTGTGACTCAGTTAACAAACTGGTGATGGGAGTTGACCAAACTTCACCAACTAGTGGGGATGAGCCTAGTAGGGAGGAACAGTCTACTGGGGTGGATGCTACTGCTGAGTTACTGGAGGAGGGGAATTATACAAATCTGCTGGTCAATATGGATCTGGAAAATGAGGCTGAAGCTGCTGATACAGAGGAGTGTGATGTTAGTATGATCCAGGAAGAGGAATCTAACAAGATGCACCTACCAAATGAATGGGTTTAGATACTGAAACAGCAAAAGCAACCGACATACGGGGAAGGTGGGCGGGTTTTGAACAAGACGGGGCAAGAGGAAGGTCACTCAACTCAACAATCTAGTACTCTTAAGGAACAAGAGCTGGGGGAAGGAGAAGAGGACTGCCAGTTTACTCAACCAAGCCAAGAGACAAGTGCAAAAAAAGGCAGCGGGGAGCAGCAGAAAATGCCAAAGAAAGATACCAAGAAAAACCAGTGGGGGCCGAGTGATTCCAACAAGAAGGAGCACCGGGAAGATTGATAATGGAAAGACTGTCCAAGAAAATGCCCAAGAATTCAAAAGGAAGTGGTGCTTGGAAGACAATGCAGGTAAAAAGAAAACAAAACCAAAAACTTCTGTTGTTACTAAAGCTTCTTTACTTTCTGTTGCTAAAAGTATAGGAGTTGAAGTAGAGGATGGAGATCCTATTCTAGATAAAATGGTTGCTTTAGATGCTGCTAGAGTAGAAGAGGCTCTTTTAAAATGTAAGACTGGTAGTTGTGGGTGAGTAGTCGAATTCAGGAATGAATTCCTCTACCTCGGTATAAATAATAGCTTGACTCTGAAAAATCTGAACAAAATGGAAATTTTGATTCAAATCTGGATAACCGGGAACAAGGTTGGTCCAGGGTAGAGTATAGGTCAAAAAACAAAAAAAGGTTATCATGATAGGCCTTTTTTGGAACATAAGAGGTTTGGGCACTTTTGGAAGGGTCCCTTCCCTAATAGCTAGAATTCATGATTCACATGCTGATTTTGTTGGCATTATGGAGACAAAGAAAAGTTTTTTGTCTCCAGGTTTCCTTAGATCCCTTACACATAATATTCCTTTTTCCTGGTTTCATTTAGAAGCAAAGGGGTGCAGGGGGATCCTAGTTGGGGCCAACTCAGACCTTTATAATATGGTGGTAGGTGATGTTCTGAAGTTTACTGTTTCTGTGATGCTAACCAATAAGAAGAATGGTTTTGTTTGGAAGTTAGTAGTAGTGTATGGACCTGCTTATGATGAGTTAAGACAGAGGCCTTTTTAGATGAACTTGAGGTGGTGATGAAAGCTTGGGATGGTCCTATCATGATAGCAGGAGATTTTAATTTAGTTAGGGGTGCCTTTGACAAGAATAATGGAATTTACAATCATAGGTGGGCAGATGGGTTCAATAGTTGGATTAATCGTGGGGATTGATAGAGTTAGATCCTAAAAATAAAAGGTTCACATGGACTAATAATCAGGATCATCCAATTTTTGCTAAGATTGATAGGATTTTTGTTACTAATCAGTGGTGTGCTGCTTTCCCTTTAGCTTCAGTTAAGGCTCTAGATAGACTCCCTAGTGATCATAACCCTTTGGTTATTGACTCTGGAGATAATGTCTCATTTGGAAAAAAGAGATTTAGATTTGAAAAATGGTGGTTAGGTAAGGAGTCTTTTAGAGGAATAGTAGAGAAAGTGTGGGCTGCTCCATGTAACATAAATAATAGTATGGATAGGTGGCAATACAGGATTAGAACTTTTAGGAAAGCTGTGAGGGGCTGGGCTGCTAATGAGTTAGCTGCTCAAAATAAAGAGAAATCTATGTTGTCTAAGGAGTTTACTAGATTAGAGGGGATAGCAGAAGTTAGGGATTTGACAGATTTAGAGAGTAACAATCTAAAAGAAATAGAAGAGAAGCTAGAAAAAATTTGGTCACTAGAAGAGATCAAAGCTAGACAAAGATCAAGAGATAGGAATATCCTTGAAGGGGACAGGGAATCTTGCCTATTTCCAAGCTGTTGCAAATTATAGAAGTAGAAAGAAAAAGATAGAGTATTTAGAAACAACCTCTCGGGCAAGTCTACGATCGAGAAAGGCATGTTGAAGGTGGCTGTGGATTTTTATAAAAACCTTTTTGCTAGGGAGGAGCAACCATTAGCAAAACTAGGATCAGATTTTTGGGAGGAGGGAGACAAAGTATCTATGGCAGAAAATAGTCTTCTTACAGCTCCTTTTTCTGAAAATGAAATAAAGGAAGCAGTGTTTGGTAGTTATGCTGAGGGGTCCCCTGGCCCTGATGGGATAAGCTTCCTCTTTTATCAAAAATTCTGGGACTTGATTAAAACAGATTTGGTTACTCTTTTTACTGATTTCCATAAAGGTCACTTGGATCTGTAGAGATTAAACTATGCCCTTGTCACTTTGATTCCTAAAGTAGGAGATGCTGCTAATATGAAGCAATTTAGACCAATTAGTCTTCTAAATTGTAGTTTTAAAATTTTCTCTAAGTTACTAACAAATAGGTTAACTGCTGTGGTCCAAAGGATAGTTAGTGAAAATCAGTCTGCCTTCATCAAAGGTAGGTACATTTTAGAAAGTGTTGTGGTAGCACATGAGCTGGTGCATAGTGTACATACTAGTAGAGAGCCAGGAGTGCTAATAAAGCTAGATTACGAAAAAGCTTACGATAGAGTGTCTTGGGACTTCCTTTTTTCTATGTTGAAAGATAGAGGGTTCGACCCTGTGTGGATCAATTGGATCAAACAAGTAGTAATTGGTGGATCTCTAGGAGTAGTAGTTAATGGGGAAGAGAGTTCCTACTTCAAACCAGGAAAAGGTTTGAGACAAGGGGACCCTCTCTCCCCATTCCTTTTTAATCTTGTGGGGGATGGTCTGACTAGGATGCTAAAGAGAGCTGCCAGTAACGGTTTGATTAGTGGTTTGCTTAAAGATTTTAAAGAAGATGGAATTTTAGCCTTGCAATACGCCGACGATACAATTCTTTTCTCTGAGGCTGATGACTTTAAGTTGGAAAACTTAAAGGGTGTCCTAATGTGGTATGAACAAATCTCAGGAATGAGAATCAACTTTCATAAGAGTGAGTTAGTCACCATTAACTTAGAAGTAGAGGAGGGGCATAGGTTATCCCATGTTTTCTCTTGCCCCCTAGGTAGTTTTCCTTTGAAATATTTGGGAATTCCTCTACATTATGAACCTCTAACTAGAGAAGATATCCAACCCCTAGTGGATAAGATTATGAATAATATTCTTTGGGTGGAGAGGTAGACTTCTCTCTCAAGCTGCTAGAGTCACTCTTATAAAATCTTGCTTAGCTAGCATACGTGTACCTGTTATCTTTCTTGAAATTTCCTAGATGGGCAATAGAATTGCTTAATACACACATGGGTAATTTTCGTGGGATGACTCGAAGAGAAACATAGATATCATCTTGCTAATTGGGGTCTGGTTTCTATGCATAAAGATCATGGGGGACTAGGTATTCCCAGTTTGAGAGATCGAATATCTCGTTAGCTTCTTGGCTGAAAAGGTATAATACTGATAGCAATAAGCTATGGAAAGAGCTGCTGGATTATAAGTATGACACCAAAAATCCAAATATCTTTGTTACCAGATCACAGCATGCTTCCAGTTTCTTCAAAGGTTTTATGGGGGCTGTCCAAGCAGCCAAACTGGGTTATGTGTGGAGAGTAGGTAATGGCAAAAAGGTTAGGTTTTGGGAAGACTTTTGGATAGGAAACTCTAGCTTGGCAATTCAGTTTTGGCCCATTTATAGGATTATAAATGAGCATAATAAATCTATTGCTGATTTGTGGGATGGGGAAAGTCTGAAATGCACTTTCAGAAGAACTGTAGATGAGAGAATGTATCAGTCTTGGTTAGAGGTAGTAGAGATAGCTTCTACTATACAATTTTCAGAAGAAGAAGATGCTATGATCTGGACTTTTAATTCAAATGGAATATATTCCTCTCAGTCTTTGTATAAGGTCATTAGTTGTAGAGGGATAAAACAGGTTCATATACCTGCTGTCTGGGGAGTCAAAGTGCCCCCAAGGGTCCATATTTTTCTCTGGTTACTGATGCATAATAGAACTCTGACAAGAGATAACCTAACCAAGAGACAAAAAGTTAAGGATAAAACATGTGTGTTCTGCTCTGAATTAGAAAGTTGTCATCATTTGTTTTTTGACTGTGCTGTAGCTAAAAGATTGTGGACCATTATTTCTGAGCTTCTAGAGATACAAGTAGGAGAAGACATCATTAGTGTAGGAAAACTGTGGCTAAGTAAAAAGAAAAATGTGCTAGTCAATATCATTACTTCTGCTGCTTTATGGTCTATTTGGAAACTCAGGAATGAGTTTGTTTTTCAGAAACTTGGGTGGAAAAGTATGGAAATACTTATCTACAAGCTGGTTGGGATGCTTCAAAGTTGGAGAATACTCTGCCCGGAGAACGAAAGGGAGAGACTGGAAGGATTTCTATCAAGACTGAAGGAAATGGCGGTTATGGTGTACTGGATACCATATACAACGTGAAGAGAGGTGCAAAGGCTTCCAAGGGCGAGCCACTGGAAATCTGAAGGAGAAAAGCAGAAGA
Organism: Themeda triandra; assembly: GCA_018135685.1. Taxonomy (NCBI): domain Eukaryota; kingdom Viridiplantae; phylum Streptophyta; class Magnoliopsida; order Poales; family Poaceae; genus Themeda; species Themeda triandra. Next base: position 191,980 of record JAENPR010000745.1, read on the forward strand.
CCGTCGATGTGGAAGACCTGGAACCTGCTCTTCAAAAAGTCTCTGCTGAGTTACCATGGATGGGTACTTGTAATAGGATAGCAGTCTGAAGACTGATTTCTCTAAAACTTGATGTCTTGTTTGGGTTTTAGGTGGCATAGGTTCAGGTACTTGCTTCTAGGTATGCGTTGGTTTGGCTCGGCCTGGAGGGGTCTGGAGCGGAGTTTTTTGGGCGGTCAGGTTGCTGACGCCAAGGTGCTTGAAACTTTGTTAACCTAGTCTTTTAATGAAATTTAAAAGGCAGGGGCGTTTCTGCCCTAGTACTCTAAAAAAAATTTATCTCTACATATGCATACATCGACTACAAACAGTTTTGGACAAGTGTATAGAAAAAATACAATAATACATCAATATATGCCCCCTGACCCTGAATCGAATTTGTCATTGTTCGATGAAGGTCTGCAGTCATTCCACATCGATGGTGCAGTCAGTTCTGGGTGCACTAAGCCATCGATCGTGCAGGCAGGGGTGAAAGGATGCAGATCGCCAGAAACTCGTGGTTGTGAGATGGGAGCCGGTCGCCAGATGCCCAGATCGACCAGCGAGACACCTCGTCGGGTTATGACCTTGGGAGGACAAGCCGTGGCGGCCGTGTGTGGAGATGATGGTGTGATGGGCAGCGAGGAGAACGTCAACTTCGGGAGAGTGGATGGGATATAAGGGCTAAAAATAATGTGCCAAATGATTTGGGCTCAAGCAGATTTAAAGTTGGGCCGAATCAAAATTAACACAGCCCACCAACGTTAATTTGAAAGTGATGAAGAACTCTCATTTTTCTTTTTAATCCGTGGCTAAAACTTGTAAATGGTCTTTCTTCCTTGTACTAGCTCAAAATGTGATGATTTTTTTCCTAAAATTTTATAAAATCATGGTCTATCAAGCTGTTGTGTTCTTACTACTACTATTTTGATCATTTTTTCTTGTGAACATTTCAAAATTGAATTTTAAAAATAAGCACTTCAAATAACATTTTAAAACCTCAAATGATTCCGATTGAAGAAGTCATGGATTATAAAGTTGTATAACACAACAAGATGTACAATTCTTATTTTGGTCATTTTATCATATGTCAAAGTGAAAGTAACATTGTTCATAAAATTTATATATCTCTCTTATAGTTTGTGGAACTCTATGCAACTATATGTGAGATATATAAAATTTGTGAACGACGATAATATCGCTTTATCAAATGAATAAATGGACAAAATAATAGTTGTAGATATTGAAAATATATGAAAATTTATAGTTGGCAACGTTTTGAATTAAAATCATCTTGTCATGGAAATGCACGTTTGAATATTCTCAAATTTGAAATTCGAAAAACGACTTCGGATGGAGAAACTACCAAAACAAAAGATGTAGATCTCGAAAAGCTAGTAAGTTTTGTAGTCCACAAGTTTTTCATTTGAATTCGTTTAGGGCCTCGAATAGTCAATTTACACTCAGCTTGTGATTATATGTGAGGAACAAAAATGCAATATAAAAACAAGTGAATATGGGGTCTAGTGCTAGATGATGGAACAAGTACATGGAATGTAGAGGTTATGAGTTCAAATCCTACTGCCAACAAAGCTCTCACATTTTTTGCTATTTTTTTACCTTATAAGTGGCTGACCTACGGGGCCTTCATAGATTTATTTATTGTTTTCTATTTTTCCTTCAATCACTGTCAGTTTGCTTTTTTTACCTTATAGGTGGCTGACCTACGGGGCTTTCCTAGACTTATTTATTGTTTTCTATTTTTCCTTCAATCACTGTCAGTTAGGTTGTGTCGGTTCAAAATCTGGTAGTGATGAGAGGCTTTGAATTGACACTAAAGTCTAAATCTGACCTAGTGCATAGAACTTTTTTTTACTGGAACAAGGTGAGAGTGGCATGGTGGCTAGTAGGTCACTCTTGAATTTTTTCTATTTTTCCCTTATCACTGCCGGTTAGGTTGTGCCTATTCATGTTAAACAAGTTTATCTTGAAAAATGAATGCATAAAAGTGTACTGATTTTTTTAAAAAAAATTTGACACAATGCGAAAATCGAATTGGGCCCGCCCACCGCGAGGTCGTGGACCAACCAAACAACATGAATAAGGCAAACATGCATCGGCATGAACGTTTAGTACCACCTCGCTCGTAAAGGAAGATATAGCGCAACATAAAAGGATAGACAGAATTTCACACAATATATTAGCGTACTCTTGAACTCTTGTCACCTGGTCCATTTCGACCGGCGCGGCTTTGTTTAGGCTACCTCTATGGTCGAGCCAAGGTTAACATAAGCATCTTGGAACTGAGCAGAAACAGCCCATCCGGGTTGATTTTTCTCTGACGAAAATCCGGCAACAGCGGCGTTGGCTGTGCTGGTTTTTGTCGATCTGCAAAGGCAACAGCAATATAAGCACTTGTACACCCAATGGTTTGCCTCCAGCTCCAGGTCGCTGTCCATCATCTCCAGATTGTCTGCATGAATAAAAAAGTTTAGCTTCGTGTGAGCACTTGTACACCCAATGGTTTGCCTCCAGCTCCAGGTCGCTGTCCATCATCTCCAGATTGTCTGCATGAATAAAAAAGTTTAGCTTCGTGTCACAAACTGACTGCAGCTTAACGAGTAATTCGGTTCAGAACATTGCAAGATATGGAAACAATGATCATCTCGCCCATGCCTCTCGTCAGCCAAGACATTCGTCAGAAATTAATTTAGGACAACCCAGCTTAGATGCCAAGTTAACAAGCAAAAGCTTCGGCCATGGCCACATCCACAACGTGCTGAATATAGCTATGTGCCGCTGCGATGAATCAGACTAGCAATTGTATACTTGGCACGGTGACAGGCTGACAGTAGGTACATGTACAGCTAGCACATACGCAGACTGTGGCTCAGTAAGATTCAGCTAATATATTGTACTGCACCCTCCCGTTAAGAAAATAGGCAAAGTAACAGGAAGCACTGGTTAAGAACAAGATTATAATGGCAATCCTTCATCAGTTACTACAGGTCTGCAACTATGCAATCCGTTTACCACTAATCCATCTCTCTTCTCAGATGATGTCACTAAGGCAGTACTAATCAGGCTTCCGACTACTAAGAACTGACAATCTTGAAAGTTCTCTTAGCTGATCAAATGAATTAGTGTTGTACTATATGCAACAAAATATTAGCTGTATTTCCTAAGGTTTGGCATCAATTCAAACAAGTTTTAGTACAACTGCACCTTTAAGATTCACTAACTTGCAACTTGTGCACACAACAGATTCGATAAAAAAAAAGGGAAGCCAGTGTACCTCAATTGGATTCAGTGTAAGGAGTTCATAACCATTATCAGTTTCAAAACATTAATCCTTCTTCTTGTAGCACAACTACAGAGTGCGCTCACATGGTGACAGCGGCAGCAGACCCTGAAGATGTTGCTGTTGTTGGAGTGGAGCAAGAGGAGGTTGCAGGCGGGGGGGTGATCTCGAATGCATGCGGCTCGATCCTCAGCTTGCTTCCGTCAACGAGGAGGGCCACAACGTGGTGGTGGAGGACGATGGGCAGGTCCTTGCCCTCGGATGCCAGCGGCATGCAGTAGATCCGCGAGGCCAAGGTGCTGATGCGTGACGTGGCAGCGGCGTCGCCGGCCGCGCCAGCACCTTGGAGGGGGCTGAGGAGGGCTGAGGCGGCGTTGGCACGACGGCAGGCGGGCAGCTCGCCGGCGGAGGGCGCCAGGCAGCAGCGGAGGGACGGAGGGCCGCGACGGGGCCGGGGCCAGTCGCAGCGCGAGGATGAAGGATGAGGCGACTCTCTCCATCTCCGTCGTCGTCGTGGGAAATGGTGAGGATCTCGAACGGCACCAGCACGCGTTGCTCGCCCTTGTACAGCCGGCACCGGCGGAAGACGAAGCCGGCGTCCGTCGGGGTGGGCGTCGTCATCGCAGGGCGCCGTGTTGTTCAGGCCGCCGCCATCGATCAGGGACGCAGGCCTGCCGCACCGGCGAGGGCGAACTTGGGCGGCGGCGGCCCGTGCACGGAACACGTCACGAGTGAAACCCTACGGCGTTTTTTTAATTACCGTGAACATGTTCATCTAGCTATAATATTTCAACCATACAACCTAACTATACGGTTTCAATTATTATTTTTACAAATATCCAATCACCGTATTACCCTTTATTAGAAAAAAGAAATACAGAAACGGAATTATCACCCCTTTATTTGGAGTTATAATTATCTGAGTTTTGGAGGAAATGAAAAGAAATTTGGTGCATATGGGAGAAAATTTGGCGCATATGGCCCACCGGTCATACTCATCAGAATTTCCTTCTATTTCCTCTCTACAATTTCCTCCCATTTCCTCCAGCCTTTCTAGCCGTCAGATCGGTCGACGTGAGCCGTCGAATTTTTTCCCAATTATTGTAAAAAATCTCATCAATAGTCAGGTGGTTCCAATAGAGCTGTTTGAAAAACAGCCTCTACAAACTCAATTTGACTCTCTAAAAACATCTCAATGATACAATCGGTTCCATCTAATTAATGACCTCACTGAACACGACGTAACAATGATCCAATGCCTTTTTGTTTTTCTTGCATCAGTGTTTACCTCAGCGTGTGACTAATGCCCAAGCCTCCTGATTGATTTGACAGTACCTGTCCCTATCTTTTCTTCTCACATTGCCAACAGATTTCCAGCCTCATCCAGTAAACCTGTAAAAGTTCATACTTAGCTGTATATATGTGCTCAGTTGTAGCAGGCGCGGTGTTAGCACGCCTACCAGGCCAGTATCTACTGGGCCAGTATTTTTTGTTGATGGAGAAAACCCTGCTTTTAAAAAGCAACGTAACTGGTACACAAAGCTGGGGATACCAGCCCACGAGAAGGTACAAAGCCAGCCTAACAAAACAAGCACTGCTATGCAGCTACGAACAGAACAGAAGCCAATTAATAGAAACCTGAAACATCTCTTACTCCAGCCTATAAACCTGCAACTAGTGAACCAGACAGGCAGACAGAGACAAAAATGTCCTTCTTTTATAATAAAATCATTGTGATACGTACACAGTAGCTGGGGATAGCAGCGCACAAAGCCGAACAAAACAAACGCTGCTAGCCTGCTATGCAGCCAACTAACAGAAACCGGAAACATCAGAACTCCAGCCTATCAGACGACTAAACATGCAACTAGAGCACCAGACAGGCAGACGTACAGATCGAGACAGAAATGGGTTTCTTTCAATTGTCTTACTTACAGATATTGTCTTGGTGTGCTGTGTAGAGGAGCTATATACAGTTTTTTCCAATCATTACATCCGTGCAACATTGGAAACCGCCCCGTTCGTTTGGTCGTTTCTGGCTGGCTGATTCTCGCTGCTGCTGATTTGTTGTGAGAGAAAAACACTGCTGAATCGCTGGCTGAAAGCGCTGATAAGTGCAAACGAACAGGCGCATTGCCGGCTATTGTCTCCATTATCCAATCAGGGCTGGAGTTATGGGTAGACAACTAGACATGGTGTCCTGACTCATTTGGGCCTAGCTTGGACACACATTTTATAGGTCTGTCATGTTCATTACGATATGTATATATATACATTAACCAAGCGAGACCCACTGCACCACACCGTGCCATTGCCATTCAAGAAATGGCAACAACCTCACCAGAGGAATTCTACCTCACCAGAGGAATTCTACATGAGGGATTCCATGGAGCAGTCAATAATGTCCCAATCTCTTGATGTTTTCCCCCAACAGCAAGAAGGTGGAAGAAGTGAGGGTTGCCATCATGTACCTAGTGATATGATGCTCCCTTACATCTCACACATGCTCATGGAGGACGTGTACGACCCCGACGATAAGTTCTCTGATAACCCTGCACTACTCCAGGTGGAGCAACCCTTTGCTCAAATCCTCTCCTCCCCTTCCCATGGTGCCATCGATGGTCACACAAATGATCTGTTGCAAGATGATGGTAGTGATGAAAGGACACCCAACTCTTCCTTCTGCAAGTGTGTAAATGCAGTGGGGGAGATCTTCAAGGGCATGGACGAGGCAAACATGCTGTTTCCCGGAGATAATGGCTTCATAAGTGATGAGCTGCAGGCGAGTCAAGTGGTCAGCGAAAGTAGCCTTCATAGTGGATCAAAGAAGAGGAATAATAGAGATGATAATTTAGAAGACGAGGTAATAACAAGGAGCAGGAAAGCCGTGATGATGACAAAGGAGCCCGCGGATATTTGTGCCCATGAGATGTTAGAGGATATGATGTCACGTGGCCACGAGACATACATTAGAGACTTGGAGAAGCTACGCATCGATATGGCGAACGAGGTGCAGAAGAACAGCAGCAGCAAAGGCGGTAAAAAGGCGGCAAGTAATAATGTTGTGGATGTAAGCTCCTTGTTGATCTTTTGTGCACAGGCAGTGGCGGCAAATGATCACGCGAGAGCACGCGAGCTACTGAAGCAGATCAGGCAACACGCATCAGAAACAGGGGATGTTCCGCAGCGGCTAGCTCAGTGCTTTGCTAGGGGGTTGGAAGCACGGCTATTGGGCATGGGCAGCCAGATTTGGCAATATGTATTGGCACAGCCCCTCTCAATCCCAGAATTTCTCAAGGCACACAAGCTCTATATGGCAGCCTGCAGCTTCAACAGAGTGGTGGTCTGTTTTTCCAACACGACCATCATGAAGGCCATGGTGGGCAAGACAAGACTGCACATTGTAGACTACGGTATGTGTTACGGGTTTCATTGGGCACACTTGCTTCGCTTGCTAGCAAGTAGGGAAGTTGACCCACCGAAGGTGAGGATCACTGCCATAGTCCGCACACATCTCCGGGCATGTCCAGCTGAGCTGATTGATGATACAGGGTGCCGGCTCATCAAATGCGCCCATGAGTTTGGCGTGCCATTCAGCTTCCATGTCATAAGGAAAAGGTGGGAGGAAGTTTGCAACGACGACTTGGACAGGCATCCAGATGAGGTGCTTGTAGTGAATGACCACTTCAATTTCAGCACCTTGATGGACGAGAGCATATTTTTTGATAATCCATGCCCCAGGGATACCGTTCTCCATAACATTAAGATGATGAGGCCACATGTTTTCATCCAGAGCACTCTGAATAGTACGTATGGTTGCTCCTATTTGTCGCGCTTTAAGGAGGCGTTGTTCTACTACACAGCAATGTTTGACATGTTTGACGCAACCATGCCACGGGAAAGTAAGTCACGAGTGGCTCTGGAACAGGGTCTGTATGGAAGTGCTGCACTAAATGTCATCGCTTGCGAGGGTATCGACCTGTTGGAACGCCCTGAGAAGTATAGGCAGTGGCAGGCGAGAAACCAATGTGCAGGGCTGAGGCAGCTGCCATTGGAACCAACACTTGTTAATATGCTGAAGGAAGAAGTCAGGATGAACTATCACAAGGACATTTTGATCTGTGAAGAAGGACAATGGCTACTGCAATGGTGGATGGGGCGCATCCTCTTTGCCCTGTCCACATGGGTAGCAGAAGAGTCCTCTTCTGAATGAACCTTTGGTTTCTACGCTACCTGAATGGTACATAGAGTTATGTGTTGTTATACTACACACCATATATGTATCTTCCTGTGATCTTGTGTTTTCCAAGTGTCACAACAGCCACAACTAGTATCAGTTTTCAGAATATGTACCTCAGGAGGAAGGTGCATTGTTTAGTGATGCAGTGTCTTCTATTTAAGTCATTACATGTCTTATTAATGCCTTGTTGATCATGTACATATATTATATACTAGTATATTCAGCTTTGGGCGTAAATAAACCTTTTGTTTTTTCGTTACCGAATGGGACCAGATTTACGTGTCGCTATACTACGGATCATATATACCTGCCAGTGATCTTGTATTAATTTTTCGTGTCACAATAGCCACAACTGGAATATTTGGCCATGGTTTCGTTCAGTTTGCGCAATACGTACCTCAGGAGGAAAATGCATTGTTCAGATTCGGGCCTTCGGTCGTAAACTCTAGAAAAGAAAGAAAATGATCAAAACTGTATGGCTAGCTTCTTCCAATCAAGTAGTGTGTGTTGGTGCAAAACATTACCACACATCAAAGCACTAGAATGTGGGAAATGAAAAAGAACTAGTGGCTCCTGGTTTCAAAGGACAATTAACATGTTTCATCAGCCATTAAAGGCCCAGGCAAAAGGACCTATGTGTCCTGACACATTAGGGTAATACTGTTAGAGGAGTCAAGGGCCTATTGGGCCTTAATCCATTAGGGTTAATTAGTCGCTTGCTTAGGAGCCAAGTAAGACCTCTCTATATAATGAGAGGAGTTGTATCAATCTAATCAAGCAAGAGCAATCATATTTGCTCGACTTCCCTTAGGGAGCCGGGAGATTGGGAAGTCCCCTTTCAACCGTAGCCTCCTCTCTCCCTCACAGCCGCTCCCTGTGAACAGTACCCGCAGGTACTGTAGCGAGGGTACTGTTCACACCTCCAGCCACTGTTTCGTCAACTCTCTCTCTCTCATCCATGCAGCCCCAACGACGTTCATAACAATCTGGTCCCTCAACCCTAGCAGCACATAACAAATACCTTTTGAGGACTGGCATATTTTCACCAATAATGTCTCCACTCTCCATCATAATGGAATTTCTAAGTATTACCTTTACAATCTCGTATGTGCCTTTCAAACTTGGACAATGCTAGGTAAACTTGCGCTCTTTTAATTTAAGAAGCAAAATCGTCTCACAAATTCTATCTTCTATTTCGAGCGATTTTAGTCTGACCTTCTTGTTTTATGTCCCGGCAACCTTTCTATTTTCTCCTTCTCAGACTTCTTTAATCGCTTTGTTGGTGACATCGTGAACATTAGCCATCAATAAATTATAATAATCAATAGTCAAAAATCACTATTCTTTTGCCAATCTTGAATCATCTAGATTTACCTCAGCAAGTAAAACGACCTCTAGCTCATAAACAAGCTCAAAAGGAATCAGTTTTGTAGTACTATGGCTAGACATATGATGTGCCCCTTAATGTCCACCCACCATGGATCCAGAGGACATGCGACTATGCTCTGGCCAGTGCCGGAGACGACGTCCATCTCCTAGCGACTCCGAACGAAGGAACGACGGGACAGGTGCAGAGGGGAAAGAAGAGAGGACGGAACGGATGCGTGCATAATTTGGTCTGAGTTAAGCGGAAACGAAGGAGTGAGCTGAGCGGTTGGGCCTAAATGGAGTGGGCTGGACGGAAAAAAAATAGCCTGAAATTTTGAGTTTTTATTATTAGGGATAAAATTGTGTTATCCTCAAATGCCCTATCTATCAACTGTTTGCAGAAGTTGTTATTTCATATATGTCCTGATATACATTCTAACCCATTAGAGGGAACACATATTTACCTGCTTTTCAGTTCCAATGTCTACGGCATGTTAGCGGATCATCAAGTCAAAATGTAATCATTTAACTGTTTCTTTGTCTCTTGTTTCTGGGTTTTGGTAACTTTCGTTACCGTCCCTTGTACTGTTTTCGAAACTCCAGGCTTCTCAATGCAATGCATGCCTATGGCATGTTCTAGAAAAAAAGTTCCAATGTCTCAACTGTTAGCAGAAGATGTTGTGGCAGGTATGTGGCAGTGATATTGCTTTGTATTGTATTGTCCTGATGTATGTGCATCTACAAAACATGCCTAGAATTGTATTTCAGTGTTCATGAAATTAATCATGAGAAAAAAAATCTTCCAAGGTGGATAGAGGGATTTCAGTGTGCTAGCAATTTCAACATTGCTGAAAGATGGGCTGGGCCTCAAGATGACTTAGAAATTGTTTTTAGAACAATGACAGCGCTTAGGGCCACTTTCAGTCTCTAATTAAAAGTGTATCTTTTTTGTGAGGTGGTCGCTTGAGACTATTGCATTTGGAACTGGATTTAAGGAGGTTGTTGCTTAAGCTGACCTATAAAATTAGATGGACAGAAGCAACAGTTTAAAAGAACCATCTCTGATTTTTTTTTCGTATGCCTTAGAAAATAGGACTCTGGAGGAATTCATTATTAGCAATTATCTGTTTTTTTTATGGTCAAAGCTTAACATACAAGAACACCTGAAGAAATGATCCTATTTTAAAAAATCATTACAGTATTAATATGGTTTGTCTTTAAAAATCTACTTAGAGGCGGTCACTAGCAGTGGTTGCCACTATCATGCATTCCAACTGCACGACCGGGTCTTTCCTGTAAAAAAGGTCGATTGCCTAGTGTTTGCTTAAGCCATCTCGATCAGAATCAGATGTTTAACTGTGCGTGCAAAAACATTTGTCCATGCTGTGCGACTGTAGGTGCACCGCAGAAAGGAGTGTATGCACTAGAAATTGCAAGATGCATTAATATTCCATTGTTATGTGTGCAAGAGCATGCGGCTAATTGATCCACCCTTCATATTTCCACATAAGGGTGACAACAAGTGTCCACAGTTTTTGATCCGCCTAGTCTTAATGGTGTGACAATGTTTGCCCCAGATGGTAGATATATAGTTTCCTTTCAGGATTGCAGGTCGTATGAAATATTTATTTTTTCAGATTGTAGCATTTTCCAATATCTATACTCAACTGTTTTTCTCAGTGTTTCATTTTTGAACAACTGGCCAATCGTCCCACTCCTAGCTACGTGTCACCATGAACCTATCAGGTTCAGCAGTATAGACAGTAGTGCGTCGCCATGGACACCAGTCAGCATGAATCTAGCAGCTTCAACAGCAGTATATGTACATACCTCAGCACTATGCTCACCGTTGTTCACGCTGGCGTGGAAGTAGCAGACAAGGGCCGACTGGTCATTCCGTCGAGCAGTTCGCGGACACGCCTCGTGGTGCCCCACGCATCAGACTGCCACCGAGACTAGCAGCCTAGCAGCAAGAATGAAGAGCTTGGCAGCAAGGCATACGCGCAGAGGCTACGCCGTCCTTGGGCGGTGACGGAAATGCGGAGGGCGCCGTGGTGAAGGAGAGGAGACGGCGGCGGCGGGAGGCGACGACAAGGAAGCTGCGGTGGCATGGCAATGGAGAGGGCCGCCGCCGCACCGGTGGCGCCTGACGTGAGATTGTGTGGGCTTAGGAGGAGCCGGGCCGGAAATAGTGACCCAACAAAAACTGACCACTTTGCTTCATTGCCGTAGTTTGTGTGGCCCATGAAAAGAATTTGCTGGGCTGACTGGGCTGACGAGTTTTGTGGGGTTGCTAAAAAAAAGGTTATTGTTTCTCAATTAAAAAAAGGTTAATTTGTGGGGAAATATCAACGTCTCCCACATTCCTTTCAAACTATAGTTCGGTTGCTTTTATTCAACGTCAAAAATAAATTGCTTCGTTTTAATTATTTTTCATACAACTTTAGATAGACCTACAAATTCATTAATGCACAAACAAAACATTTTTCTGAAGAAATTAAAGAACTGATATTGTAAATACTGATGCATTTTCTGTAATTTAGTCAAGACTAGGCAAATTCTAGTAGGAAAAACACAAAATGAATTAAAATTGTTGTAAAACATAAGGACTCTATCTTAGAAGGAAAGGAGAAGGAAGAATCCTAATCCTAGTCCGTTTGTATGTGTGCTCTTACCGAAACTCTTAGGCCTTGACAGTACTATATATATGTGGGAGCTCTATGTTGTAATCACCAATATTCAGAGAAATAAAGAATAGTCTCCCTATATCTTGTGTCTACTTGTTCTACTTTCATCTACCATGTTGATCGTGAGAGACGGAGAGGAGAAGGTCCTAACCGCTGGCAACATGTTTTATAACATGTTATCAGCACTACTAGCTCTACGTCGACATCGCCGTTGAAGCTGCCGCTGATCTTCGACGTCAACGCTCATGCCGACGTCCCTGCCGCGACTACTTCAACGACGTCGACTTCCCCGATGTTGTTAGCAGAACGGAACTGCTACCTCTACCTGCTACTAATCTGCACTGCATCGACATGTACCATCGTCGTCAAGCAAACAGGTATACGACAATGCCAAACGCCCTACGCGGTATGTATCTACTAACCACTGCCCTACGCGGCACGTGACGTAGATCAAATTGGCATCCATAATTAAAGGTACGAAGTTTGTAATGATGCAATGTAGATTGGTTCTGTGTTTGTCCATCATGCATGTAATCTGTTACTATCTTTCACCGGCCATGAAGGCAGGCTGCATGTGGTCGTATTTACCAATTACAAAAATTGGAGATATGTATTTCGTCACGAGGGCAAATATTTTCCAAACATGCATGAATCCGGTCGGATACAATTGATTATGGATGCAACCTCTAACAATAATTGAAGTTATAGGAACATGCACGTGTGATTAGCCTGAAGCTGCTCGGACTATTAAAGTCTTAATCCGCAATACGACTAAGGGCGTGCGGCCTGAAGCTTTCCTCAAACGAAGGCCGACCATATACTAGAAGTATATATGCATGTGCATCTGAATCCCCATCTAATACGAACAAGCCGAGCATCGAATTCAATTCATGTTGTGTGCCAATGGCCCGAAGCTAAGCCTAAGCCTGACCCACGCCGTGCCTGAAGCCATCCACTCACAATATGTGCCGCCTGTGATGCACCCGGCCTGAAGCCATGACGATGGTAGAACTGTATTCTGCACTTGCTGGAAACCAGCAGCCTACACCTGGTCAATCTCTGTTTTTGCTGCTCCAGTAGCCGCATCCTCCATGGCCTGCACACCGTGACTCACATAGCATCGCATAATCCGGCCTGAATGCCGCTTACTCGTCCATCCGTACATGCTAGCTTTTTGCATTACAGAGAAAGCAATGGCATGAAGTTGTACAGTGTACTATCTAGTAAATTGATCCCGTTGATCATAGTGGTAGATCGGACAAACAGTTGATTGATTTAGAGACCTGAAGTTTTCAGCATGCGTGATGAATTGTTAACTTGATGTTGCATGCATCATTGTGGCCAAACCAGTAAGCTAGCAGCTACATGTACCGCAAGTAGCCTGATTTTCTGAAAGAAATTATTTTAATAGTAAAATCCTTTCGTATACATTTATAGTATTTAATTTATGTTTTATGTATACGTATCATGTGTTGATATTTTTTTATGCTCTTTTGAATGCATTTATTTATCACACATTGTGAATTTTTGTTCTATGTAATTGTATGAATAAAATTTTAAACAATTACGCTAGAAACATGGTATATGTTTTATGAGCTCTCTAAATCCTGCAGATCTTAGACCACTTTTGAGAGTCTCATATTTATTTTTCCTAGCATAATGAATTTTGGGATGAATGAATGTTTGGTACAAATTCTGAAATTTAGTATGTACCATAATCCTAAAAATGCTAGGATGCTTCTAAGAATATTTTGAATAACCATCCACTTCCTTTTTGCATCTTATTACTACTTGTTTACATGCAGTAAACATACACATGATTTTATTATAATGATATATGCATACTTTCATGAAAAAAGAATATCCTGGACTTGCCTTGAATGGCATAATTATTTGTTACGGTTATTGCATTGAAAGTTGATTTTTTTTCAAACTTGTATGCCTATAGATTGAGATATAATGCTGCTCTATAAATAATAGCTTGAAGCTTTATACTGAATGTCTAGAAGACAAGATGGTAAATAAGATTTTAAAGAAAATATTCTCGAAGAAATGTCTCTTGTGTATAGAATATCACAGAGCAATATAATACATGAAGTATTTAAATTTACCATTACTCAACATAGAAATTGAGTTGATTTTTTTAGACAGCTTTATAAACCAAGATATTATCAATTGTAATAACTTTGAATATGTGACTTGCATATATCATACTTCTAGAAGGAGATCGAGCAAGTATGAAGCTACTAAATGTCAAGCGCTTGAAGCTAAGACATATGAGAACTTTTAAAGAACTTAAATCATGTGCTTATAGATTTGTTTCTTTTGAATTCATATCCTGAAGCATTAATAGTAGTTGCAATGGTGCATTAAGTTTTAATTCCCGTTGAATTAAGTGATTAATGGTTAATTCATTAGCTTGAAGACTAATATGAAATATTTAATATTTTTAGTTGCAATTGTTACATGAAGTAACATGTGATAATTTTTCATGGAATAAATTAGATTTATATGTTTCATATATAAACAATTGTCTATATTGCCTATCTAAATAATTTGCATTATTTTATCCATAAAGCCTTAGTTAACCACGAAGGTTAGTTCTTTGTGCACCACTACCATATAGGTAGAATGGAAAATGAATTTCCTAGAAGCACATGAACAATTGGACTATATTGGCATATGAATTGCTCCTAGAAGGACAAATTTAGCCAAGAAATAGTATAATCCTAAAACTAAGTATTTAATACTTTTAGCCCGAAAACTAGAAGTTTTGTTCTACCCTATGTATGTGAATTGTATGCCATAACCAATGAATACTAGAAGTATGATTGGATTCTATGAAGCATTAGAAGCGATTATTCATAGATGATGCAATAAGCATGTTACAACTTGAAGTAACTATGGCATGGAAAGGGGGAGAATTTTTGGGTAAAGGCATAAAAAAATATGGATAATATATATTTAATAGGCATAGCCTTTCTAAATCTATTTTAAGTGCATGTATCGGGACTTGAAGTTCTGCTCGCGTCCCTTCCGTCCGAGTTAACTTTCTCTACTGCACTATACACAAGCTTGTAGCTTTGTATTTTTGTTGTTATTTATTATGTTGGACTGAATACCAATATTCCACATTACACATGCATGTGTATTGCTATGTTATTGTCTCATTGAGCAAAACTATCTCAACTCCTGCGTGAATATTAGCATAGAAGCTATAGTTGTAGCTAGTAGCTACCTCTGCACTTCCCTCATAATGAAATTGGCTAGCTAGCATGCTATGTCTATTTGGTTTCCGTTGAACTAAGAAATCACTTGCTTTCAATGCATCGTATGCATAAGCAATAGATTGGTCTAGTGCCAAGTAGCCTAAGATCAGGGGGAGTAAGTCGATATGAAATTCACTTAACAGAGACCAATAGGTGAATAATTGTGGAACTAAGATAATGGATAACACATTAATGATGATTTAGGATTTATGAAGAAAAGGCATAAGGGAATTTTGCATTAATGGCAATTAGAAAATTCTAGAAGAAATTCCATGTGAATTGGATGTTGTGTATTTTATATGTTTGAAATATATGGTCTATTTATTTTTAATGTATGAGTACTTGGATCAATTATTTTGGCTAAATAATAAAGAAGCTAGACAATGAAATAGTTCGTTCTAAACTATACTATGTGCACATCAGGGGAAACATCCCTGAGTTTGAAAGAATGTTGAACATTCGTGCACTATGTGTTTTCTAGCTCACTGCATATAATATAGAATAACCCCCATGTTTAAATATGTGTTTGAATATTTCCCATAAATTTCATCATAGCATACATGAATGGGCCTCCGCTTGTAGTTGGAGATACATAAATATGAATTATTGTAAGCCCATCATAGGGGATTATTTTGAAGTATGCTATTAAAGATCTAATATTGGCATTAGGGGAGAGAAAGCCTATTTTAAATGCCAAATATTATTTCCACGAAGGAAAATGATCTAGAGAAAATATTCCTTCAAGCTTGATGCAGGAATATTATCACACACTAAGTCAACTATTAGTTTGACTAATGCTCTTGTGAAGCATGAAGCAGAGCATATGCCAGATATTGAAATGAGAGGAGTAACTTGAAGTTATAAATCAGAAGTTTTGTTTACTAGTAGTAAACTAATTATTATATACTATCAAGTTACAATCTATAGGGACGCCTATGGATTATAGTTTTAATGTATACTTATTGAATAGAAATAAAATAAAACTCCTCCATTCTCATGAAGGGAACACCTCATAAATAAGGTTGAGCACCTCATGAAGAGGATCATCGTGAAGATGGAATCCAACACACTAAGTGCACACATCATTAGTGTTGGATATGCAGAACAATAAAGTATCTCTTGTTTTTGGAAATGACAAAGAGACAGAATAATCTCATATTATGAGAATATTGGGAGAAAATAATAGTTGTCAACAACGCTACCTCTATAATTGCAAATGTTTCTCTTATGAGAACCCGGATCCGAAAACAAAGTCTATGGCAAAGTCGTTTGTAGTGATTATATCGGGTCAATGAAGAAATGCAATTGAGGATGAATCTCCTACTAAGAAGAAATAAATGTTCTACTATATCCCTGGCAAATGAAATTGAATGAATATGGAATATGCAGTTAGTTTATGGATTATGAAAATCCATATAATTCCTGAAGAATATAAATTGCAACATATGAAAATTAAATCTCATACAAGTCTAAGGTACAATATATTCATGAATGAATATTAAATACTCTAGAAGAATATATTCTAGAAAGAATAGTCATCAAATGACTTTATAGTGAATAACACTATCTCATTTGTGTATATCACTTAATAATCTCTCATGTAGTATAATGAGAACATCCTTGAAGGAACTAATTCATGAAGGATTAACCAGTCAATTCTTGAAGAAACACCATTTATCCCCGAAGTGAATATAGACCCGAGAGAAAGAAAATGAGGAATTGTAAACACCATAAAGGCGTCATACAAACACTCAGAAAGTGTAAAGCTAGCAATAAAAATATTGATATCCTCTAAATACCATATAAGGTATAAGAATAATGGTGAGTTTGGCATTTGAATTATCCCCTACGTACCAAATACAAGGCTGGATTTATTATTTAGTGGTAAATCAAAATCTCAAAGATTTGCAGACATACAATTTGAAAAACCACTAAGTATCCAAACTCTAGTACAAGTTTGATACACTATCTAGAAGATATTAAATATTAATTTATTTACCCCCATAAACCTCTGAAAGGATCTATTACCTGAAGGACAAATTTTATTTGTTTTGCACAACTAATAAGTGGTTATTTATGCATGAAGCATATTGCTCTTTGTTATACCCATATAATTCATAGAAGAATTATGAGCCATTTTCAAAAGTACCGTTTGAACAGTAAAGTTCAGAGGATGGCTTCATGAGGGGGAGCAATTTTATTCAATTTATCTTGAAGATAATTGAAACCACTAGAATTATAAAGATCAAGTAGATCCTATTTGCTAAAACATGAAAGTTTATGCATAGATCATGAAGATCAATATCTATTCACGAAGAATAAAATATCCTGAAGAATATATAACCAAGAAGGTTAAATGTTATACTCTTTTTCTTATGTGAGTTTTTACTCGAAGGTTTCTCACACAAGGTTTTTAATGAGACAACATGTGTAATACAATTAACGAATGCGATGTACTCTTTTTTCCAAGAACTGTTTTTTCCCACTGGATTTTCGGATGGAGTTTTTAACGAGGCATGTGCATATCGTGGTAATCGCCCAAGGGGGAGTGTTGTAAAATATAAGGACTCTATCCTAGAAGAAAAGGAGAAGGAAGAATACTAATCCTAGTCCGTTTGTATGTGGGCTCTTACCGAAACTTTTAGGCCTTGACAGGACTATATATATGTGGGAGCTCTATGTTGTAATCACCAATATTCAGAGAAATAAAGAATAGTCTCCCTACATCTTGTGTCTACTTGTTTTACTTTCATCTACCATGTTGATCGTGAGAGACGAAGAGGGGAAGGTTGTAACCGCTGACAACATGTTTTATAACAAAAATTCCCGTGAGGGCCTTGTTCCCGAGTCGGACACAGCAGGTCACCAGCCCACCCTACTCCTGTAGTGTCACTAGGCATTGCATATTTTGAGTTGTAGCAGTCTATGATTGGAGAAATAAGTATTTCAGTATGAAATATGTGTCAATGAAGTTTTAGCACAGAATTGAAGATGGGGCCAACCGGTTTGCATACGTGCACATATCTATGTCCATTTTCTTTGTATGCTTTTTCAATATAACAACAATGTTTTTTCTTAATTTGGTAGCCCTTCATTGCACTCAAGTTTTTTTTTTTTGTGAAAAATGTCATTGCACTTGAGTTGACAAATTGTCAAAAACAATTACATTGGCACTATCCAGGATTTCACACGACACATGCTCCGTCCCTTTAGTGCTGCCCACACCTAAAACAGCAAGAACATGAGCTGCCTTATTAGAAGCTCTCGGGATGTGAACACCCTCAAAACTAATGAAAGTTGTTCTAAATGCTACTTGACCATTTTGAATTGATTTTAGAATATTGTTATTCTGGTTCCCTGTTCCATATATTATAACATCTATTTAATCCCCGGTAAGATAAGATGTTTCGAATGCTAAGCCTTCCTAACCGCGCCCCAGTTTCTGGTCCAATATTGGACACAAAAGATCGGTATCATGTGGTAGCTACGAAGATGCCAGTCATGCCTTTTTGGTGTGTATTCATGTGAAACAAATCAGTTTGCTTGGATAGGAGCGTAGAAGGTATTTAAGTGTGTCACCATCTCTAATAGTTGATGCAATGAACAAAGTACTGTGGTAACTCCTAAGGGCAGTCCCAATGGCAACTAATGAGTAGTTTCTATCTCTAATATATGAGAAGCCACATAAGCAAAAATGCTGACATGACAGATTAATAAATGAGGAAAGAGAATAAAAACGTAGAAACTGTTTCTCTAGAGAGAAATGACGTTTACTCTTCACCCGATACATGAAGAAACGACCATCTCGGCGATGGGGAGAAACCACCCATTTCTACTAGATGGGCCCGCGGTGGCGAAAGTTTGCGACGGTCACGGTCGCCACGCGATGCGCCGACATGGCAGGTCACCGGAGCCGCCGCGCTGGCCTGCACCCATACATGGAGTCGCAGCCAGACATCGGCGCCGCCCACTTCAGCCGCAACAGGGAATCGCCGGAGCCTCCTCGCCCGGTGCGCCGTCGATCGGGACTTGCCAAAGCGGGCTCGCTCGCTCGCGCCACCACGCTTGCCCGCGCTCACGCGCATTGTCACAGGAGCGGCCTCCCTCGCTCGCTTCGTCGCTGGACTCACTAGAGTAGCCACGGCGGGCTCACCCAATGGTGCTTGCCCGCGACTCCGCCTCATGAGTCGGTGAGGCGGTGTCCACTCATGCCTCTGCGCCCGCACTTCAACATGATGGGCTCTGAGCCCCGACGCAGTGGCCGCCCCGCCCCGACGCGATGGCCGCCCTGCTGCAACGTGGTAGCCTCTGCACCTCGATGTTGTGGCGCTCGGCCGCGACTCCGCCCCGCTCTCGAGCCCGGCGCCATGCCTGCCTGCCTGCGCCTCTGCGCTCACCAAAGTCGCGCGCGCTTGTGCTGGTTCGTCGCGTGCTCGGTTGCCCTCACGCTGAGGGCTCGCCAGCTGCCGTGTTGCGAGCGCCGCCGTTGAGGTTGATAGAGAAGCAGGGAAAGAGAGTATCAGAGAGATGGGAGGGAGAACAAAATAAGTGTGATATTTATTACTAATGGAAACTCCCATTATGTGTGTTAGTTTCTACATTTGTAATTTTGCTGACATGGCTGTTTTAGATATCGTATTTGGTTTCTATCATAGGGACCGCCCTAAGTCCTATCTCCCGAGGGAAATGCAAAGAAAGCAAATCCTCACTCCTGATTTTTTGTTGCAAACTTGAAGCCAAGTGTTGGCAGCAAAAGATTTGCATGTTCTAGTCCAATTCAGTAGATCCATACAAGTAATGGCAAAACTAATGTAATTACTCTAGATTTGCATGTTCTAGTCCAATTCAGTACATCCATACAAGTAATGGCAAAACTAATGCAATTATTCCCCTGACATTGTTTTGCTTCTCATGGACCTTGTTTGGATCCTAAATTGGGGATAAAGTTTGTATTTTGCCATAAATGCGTCATTATAGTATTTTGTTTCTATTTATAAATTAGTATTCAAACATTGACTAATTATGCTCAAAAGATTTGTCTCGTAAAGTACAACCAAATTGTGCAATTAGCTTTTAATTTTGTCTACATTTAGTACTCCATGTATGTGCCGATATTTTTATGTGAGAATTTTCTTTTTACCTAGTAAAATTTGATGTTTTTTGACCCCAAGTTGAAGATCCAAACAAGGCCATGGTGAATCTTGCAACCACCAGCTGACTTCTTGGTGGCACTGAAGCAGAGGCATCAAAGCAGAGGAGTAGTACACACGGTGCAGAATTGATGATAGATACGGCCACATGTGGAGGAAGTTCCGAGGCGTGAACTTTTGCAGGGATCGTTTGTACTGGCTATCCAAATGATCCTTCGTGCACCAGTCACTAGGAGCCCGTTTA
This sequence comes from Themeda triandra, assembly GCA_018135685.1. Lineage (NCBI taxonomy): Eukaryota > Viridiplantae > Streptophyta > Magnoliopsida > Poales > Poaceae > Themeda > Themeda triandra. The sequence goes on from JAENPR010000745.1 coordinate 212,257, forward strand.
GGTTCTGTACCGTACGACAGGTGAAACCCTGTGACGATGTTCGTGGGAATGGCCAGCCAATGCAAGTTGTAAAATTCGAGTGGGAGAAGATGCATGCTTTTCTAGTGATGCGGTATCAAGTGCATGGTAATGCTTCTTTTGCTGTGATGCATGCTAAACGCATCTGTATGCAGAGATAGATGGACAGCAGAGCTCCGAGTATGGTTACATGTACATAGAACTATCGGCGTCCTATATATATCAATTGCGGCTGGGATCAGGTATACTGAAATAACTAAAAAGCAGAGTAGAGATAAGGGATGCCATGATTTACTGCGAGGCACGAACAACAACTAACTGATGATGTTGGAGGGCACTGAAATTATTCATGTACTATAGATATGAGTGTGCAATGGGTTCCAAATTGCATTATGGCAGTGGGAATCAAATAGAATTGGGTCGCTTTTGGTGCGGGGTCTACTGAATTGTCGATACTGAATACGCCTCCTGCAGCTGCAGTGATAATGTTGGTCTCTCTAGCTGGTCGACCCTATCCGCCGCCGACTTGATCGTCTTTAAAAATTTTGTACACCTAAAATGATTGTAATATTAATATGATCATCAACCTGGTGATACCAAGTATCGATATCTGCTCAAGCTTCTGATACAAATTGTCCTTCGCTTAGAGCTCATGCATCCTCATTGTAACCGATTTCAATAAGAAGACCGAGTCTACCATGTCTAATATGAAGTCATTGAAACTTATGTGTCCGCATTCGATTACTGATGTTCTGTACAAGTTATCATCACCATGGTGGAACAGAGACATATATCAGTGGCCCTAAAGAGGCATAGGCATCAACATGGTATTCTAGGATTCCAGTCTAGACATACATCTTGTCTACCTGCTGCTCTATTCATCTCTAGCTAAAATCCCTAGAAACACTTGGTGAGTCCTTTGATGTTTGACGCCATTTGTGCTTTGAAGTTTGTCGGCTTGTGGGGAGACATATGCTAGTTTGTTTTCAACCGGATTATGGGGCAAACAAAATTCAGGCTAAGCATCAACTAGCTCTTAGTAACAATTGTCACAAACTAAGATTTTGTGGCACTTGGGTAGTATCAGTAAGAATTTGGATGCAGTTTCGAAAGGACTTGAAGCGTGGCAGGAGTGTGTTGATTCATCCTACAAGCTGACTTTGGCACATATAGGCGGCACAACACGCCAAGTCATTGTGTCTAATGGGCTACAGTTTGGGCCTTAACCCATCATTCACAAACTCAGTCCTTGATAGAGGCAAGCAAACAAACCGAAGTACTAATGGTACGATTTGGTTTGTGGACTCACTCCATGCTTCATTAGGTGATGTATGCCAAGTTTATCCCATGAATTTGGGTGGAATCAACTCATACATTATCGATATACTAATTATTAGCTTGTGCCGAAAGAGGTGATGATCAGTCAACTCATTTCAATGCACAAACCAAATAAAAACAATCAATGGGGAGTGAGAAGAAGATGGACCACCTCAAAACAAACACTTCTATCTCCCAGCATGATCACCGCCTCCTTCTTTCCCTCTTTCCTCACAAATTCACTCTCTCTCTACCTTTCTCCACAGATCCATCCTCATGCGTGGTTTGCCTCTTTGAGGTCTTCGGATTCCGACCAGATCTGTGTGTGGTGTGTGGCGGCGTGCGTGCTCCTCCCTTTTACTCGTAGCGGTGCGAGCCTTCTCCCGGTCACCGGATCGCTCTACGGGCAGAAGGCACAGCGAGGGCTTCTAGATACCACACTCGTATGCGAGGACTAACATTATTCACATCACAAGATCAGGTTGCATGCATGTTGACTCCAGCGAAAGGCGGCGGAGCAAAATTGGGGCTAAGAATCAATGACATTATCAATACTATTATTTTTTGAAATATAATTGCTAGAGTCTAAAAAGCTTGACTTCTCAAAAAAACGATTATGACATCTATTTTGAGACGAAGAGAGTATTATAGAACCTTTCACCGGTATAAACAATTCAATGCCTTCCTTGCGAGCTAATGGACTGAGATATGGGGACACTGAGACTGACAGTTCAGTTCCAGGATGCCTTTGTTTGGCTTCTTATTTTCGGACCATTCACACATTTTTCCCTTTGTTTGGCTTCTCATGGTGAATCTTACAACCACCAGCGGACTTCTTGGTGCTACTTTAGCAGAGACTTTAAAACAGAAGAGGCAGACTTAGGACAGAGGGTGCAGAACTGATGAGAGATTGGGCTACATGAGGAGGACGTTCGGAGGCGAGATACTATTGGTTTTTATGCAGAATGTATGGCAGAGGACTGTACTGACACCCAGTATGTTTGGCCATCTCACGTTCGTGTCATGGCGTTCTTGTTCGCACGCTACTCACCGGTCACGGCCTTGGCTCAGGCAGGAGGCAGCAATGCTCCCGCTACAGCGTGGTACTAGCCGCCCATGATAGGTCCCGTTCTGAAGCCTGCAGGTCAAGCCATGCGGCCATGGTAGTTGTTGGTTGAGTGGATGTTTTTGGGATGCCGAACAGATGCAAGTTGTAAAATTCAGGTGGCAGCAAATGCATGCTTTTCTAGTGATGCGGTATCAAGAGCATCGTCATGCTTCTTTTGCTGTGATGCATGACAAACCCATCAGCATGCAGAATTGCAGACAGACTGACAGGAGAGAGCTCCAACAACGCCTGTATATATAAAACTACCTGGCATAGTATCAGTTTTTGCACCGATCAAGTAGAAACAAGTAGAGATGAGACTAAGGACACCATGATCTGGATCTTCCAACAACATAAGGCACAGATAACAGCGGTAAATTAAGATGTTGGAGGCCACTGAAATTATCCATGTACTATATGGAGGGTGGATTCCTGGAGGACCAAAAGGATTGAAGTTTTGCAGAAAATTAGATGTTCCAAATGGAATCTGGGATTGGGGAGTAGTTGGTGAAATCTGACCACTCCCCTCTGGTTATTGGGTTGGAGATTCTTGATTCAAGCCTTGATTGAGGAGGCTTATAAAGCTTCTGTGTGGGGGTTCCATTCTTGTGTTGCAGAAGTTCAAAATCTCAAAAACTGTGGAGAAGGAAGGTGTGTGAAGCACGAAGCTTCAGTTTTGTAGGCAGTGAAGGGCAACAACGCAGGCAAGCAAGGCAGGCAAGCATCAGCCAACGGCTAGAAGCAACGACTCTTTTTCTTTATTGCTTGGTGTCAGATGAACAGTGTAAATATTATATTTTATTGTCTTAAGAGTTGTCCATAATGCTAGGGATGGCTGGTGGCTATGGACTGCATATGGACCACTTGTACAATGTATGGGTTGGCTGATAGTGATTATTTTATTCTCTATGGACTGGTTTTCCCAACATTGTGGTCGCTCTAATATAGTACTAGTCAGCCGCCGGTATATGTTCCGTTGGACAGGTCCAGCCCTGCAATGATGGCAGTTGTTTGAGAGTGGATATTCGTGGGGCTGCCAAACGAATGCAGGTTGTAAAATTCGAGTGGGAGAAGATTCATGCTTTTCTAGTGACGTGGTATCAAGTGCATGGTCATGCTTCTTTTGCTGTGATGCATGCCAAACACATCAGACCTCCTAAAGCATGCCAGCATCCGCATATATATATAATAAGTATCTGCGTAGGTCAAGTAGTAAGTACTACAATATTTATTAACTCTGCAGAAATAAGCAGAGTATAGATAAGACAGAGTAGAGATATGGGAAGCCAACATCTATTGGGTTTTCCAACACCAGGAGTCAGGAACAGCAGTAATTGAAGATGTTGGAGGCCACTGAAATTATCCATGTACGATCGCAACTGGCGTCTGCATCGGTTTTGAATTGCATTCTAGCGGAGATAAATAAGAGCTACGTGCCACTACCGAATGGGTTTTGTATTACAATGTGACACAGGGAAAAAAATAAAATATGTTTGTTTTTGTGTAACCTCCGTTGAGTTGTGCATAATAAGTCGGTGGCAACATCAGTGATATGATGGTCACACCTCCAGCCTCTCCAGCTGCTGGGACCTAATCTACCACGTGATACAAGTCTCATATCCTACTCAAGAAGCTGCGTTCGATACGAATTATCTTCTAGTTGAATGTCACTAGTTCTCATCCTATGGTATTCCAATACGACACCGCCGGATCCACATATTCGCGTCCAATAGGACACTACCACATAACTGATTATGCGTAACACCTCCCAAAGCTTAACCAAGACGGGCAAAAAATGCAGCCATCTCGGTTAATACCATCGATAAATGGTGGCAGGCAAATTGTATTAGCCAAGGTGAGTACTTTTGCTCACTTAAAAAAAAAAATCAATTTATAGAGGCAGGTAGCTTAAGACAACTGCCTCCAGAAATAGTCCATTTTTAGAGGCGGGCAGATTATAAGCCTCGCCTATGAATATGCGGTTCTGTAGTGGATAGTCCACAGTTTGGTTTGTGCTGTTTTGGTCCATTTCTTACCCGTTCAGTCTCTGATTCGAGTCCCATTTATTGTGTTTGTTTTGTGGTATCCCATTGTGTTCCTAGAAAACATCCACCTACTCTTTTGGGTTGTGGACATAACCAAGTTTGGTTTTCTTTCTTGTGGTTGTCTGCTGAGCTAAGGATAAAAAAAATTAAAAGAAATTTGAGGTTCCCATTCATTCCCATCTAATCGCCGATTCCGGTCCTTCAGAGTTGTAAAATTCAAGTGGCAGCAGACGCATTCTTTTCTAGTGAGATGCAGTATTAATGCATAGTCATGCTTCTTTTGCTGTTGTGCATGACAAACCCATCAGCATGCATAACTGCAGAAAGATTGACAGAGGAGAGCTCCAGCAATGCCTGTACATATAAAACTATTGGCATAGTATCAGTTTTTGCGCCGATCTAGTAGAAACATGCGTCTTCCAACAACACGAGGCATGAACTACAGTGGTAAATTAAGATGTTGGAGACCACTGAAATTATCCATGAACTAAATTGCGGTGTGTGCGTCAGCTTTCGAATTTCAATCTAGTAGACTTGCACAACATAGAATGCCATGCTGCCAAATAGTTATACAGTAAGATGGTAGGAGCACTGGATTACTAAACTTAGTTGGTTCTGTGTATGGAACACAGGTTTGATGACTGGGATGCAGTTAAAGTATGGAGGTGGGCACTGGCGAGATCTCCATCATTGACCACTACTCGTCGTTGACGAGCACTGGGCGGCATACCTCCTAGCCGGCATGTCGGACCTCAGGCACCTTCGGTCCATGTTCGCGTTCGCCTCATGTGCCCCCATATTCAGCACCCAAGGGTCAGCATCACCATCACTGGTACCGTCGCGCTGGGCACGTGCTTCCTCAGTTTGGACTGCATCATGAAGGTAACCAACTTCCTGTACAGCCTCAGGATCCTCCTCGACTTCACAACCTTCGTTTGGCTCCATGCCAAATGCCCGGATGTGCCGCACCCGTACCGCGTGTGTATGGGCACCGCAGGCATGGCGGCGATGAACACCGTGCCATCTGCATTTCTGGTGCGTGTGATGCCCATTGGCAGGTGCAAGGTGTCCGTGGCCAGCACTGCGTTCACCAGCGCCAGCGTTGTAGTATACTTGCAAGCCACGAGGATATCTCCATCTTAACCCAGAAGCATTTCGTTATGTAGACATAATGTAATAGCAAAATCTGCATGCCTAGTAGAAAAGTAAAAACAATAATTCGGGAATGGATATGAGAATTTCTTATATTTATGAACAGTATAGAAGATGGAATCATTATTAAACAATTCAATCTGGCAACCAGATGGACAGAGATACGAGGACACTGAGTCAGAAAAATAAAAAAAAAAACGCCCATTCTACTTTGCTTCTCTTTGACTTCTCATGGTGAATCTCGCAACCTGGAGCAGAGTTCTTGGTTCTACTGAAGCACAGGCATCAAAACAGAGGAGGTAGGACAGAGGGTGCAGAACTGATGAGAGATACAGCTACATGAGGACGTTCAGAAGCATGAACATCAGGATGTGTTCCAAAATATTGTTGTTTTTTAAGCTAAATGCAATAAAGGAAACTGAACTGGCGCACAGCCAGTTAGGCCGCTTCGGATTTCCCTGCCCTAGTGGTACTAAGGCCAGTCTCAGTGGGGGTTTCACCGTAGTGTTATGCACATTAAATACAGTGACGCATCAGCAATTTAATTGAAACGAGGAGGAGAGAGAGCCATATGGTTTCACCATGGTGAAACTGGGGTGGCGTCGTTTCCCAGGCATTGAAACCCGAATGAAACCAGCACTGAGCCGTTTCATCTCGTCGTCCCATACAGGATTAAAGTGTATGATCCCATACACATGCGGCAATTAAGTGCTTATCTAAGCCTGAGAAACAGTGCATTGAAACTGTTGCATTGTGGAGGGTGTTTCAGTGTTTGTTTCATGGATGCTTTGTTAGCAATTTTGTTTGGGAAACAGTGCAATGACACCATGCACTGAGACTGGCCTAACCGCCGGTACAGGTCTAGCCCTACGATGACGACAGTTGTTCAACAGTGAATGTTATGCATGCTTTTCTTGTGATGTGGTATCAAGTGCATATGGTCATGCTTCCTTTGCTGTTATCCATACCAAACGCATCAACAGCATGCAGCTAGATGCACAGCAGAGCTCCAAGTATGCCTGCGTATAAATAGAAGTATTGGCATCCTATATATTATCTGGCGGGAAGTAGTACTACAATATCTATTAATTAACTACACAAAAATAAGTAGTGTAGGGATAGGGGCATGATCTGGTAAATGAAGATGTTGGAGGACACTGAAATTATCCATATACTACAATGAAGTGTCTGGAATGGATAAAGTTTTTTAAGCCTACTTATGTGGTATTGTTAGAAGTAGTTGAAATCTAATTGTAATAGACATAGTCTTGTGCTTTGTCGTTCTGAGAACTAGTATCCCCAGTATGAATTTGGTTCTTATAAGCTAGGGTTTAACCTCTTTTGGATTGTAATCTGCAACCTATTTTGGATTGTAATCTACCAAAGCATATTGAAAAAATTATTGTATAGTATCTGTATCAAGTGTCCATGTGTGATGCAAATTATCCTCGATGTCGCACGTCCTCGTCCTACGTGATTCTGATATGAGGACTGGGCCATATGTCGTGTCTCATACGAAGCCCTTGGAGCTGACACACCTCTGTCCAAAATATCACGGCCCGGGTCCAACGCACCCTAAAGACGCATCCATATGGTATTCTAGGATCATGTCTAGACATCTTTTTTTTTTTTTGACCGAATATGCCTAGACTTCTTGTTCTCCTACTCTGTTTTTTTTTCGTGACCGGGCCTTCACCCGTTTTTCATTAAGAGGAATAAACGAAAAAAACAACTACAACAGGGCATCAAACCATTAATGTTAGCAAGATGCATACATCGAATGGCAGACGAGTTTAAGAACCTATCTACTGGATACAAGATAAACGAATCCTGCTATTCTGTCACTACCTTAAATCCCTTGAACTCTGCTTAATTAGTGAGGCCTTTAACGTTTGAAGCCATTTGTGCTTTGAGCTTTGTGGGCTTGCCAAGAGACACAAGCTTGGATACTTTGCGGACACATGGTTTTTTCCATAACCATTGTGTAGCTTTTGTGTGATAAGTGATTGTCAATATGCCAACACAACGAAAGTGTGTGTGTGAGTCTTACTAACCGTGGTACGCGGCTTCGTGTCAAACAACGGTGTCTCTTGGCTTGTGTTGTACAGGTGTCGAGCTCGGAGGCGGTGGTCGACGGTGCGGTGAAGGTCAAGTAGGGCGTGCTGTGCTGACGGACCGGGTGCGGTGAAGGGCGGACGTGAGGCTTGGACCGAGAGACCTTGAAGCCGGGCGGCTAGCCGTGGTGGCTGACAGCTGGGACATCGACGAGCGCACGTGTACACGGCGGGGGATGCGTACGGGCTATGCTACTCGCGGACGGTTTGGTGGTTTCGCCTCAAAACCATCGGCAGTGGGTTTCCCGGGTTTGCGCTTCAAAACCTGGGCAGAGGTCTCGATGCGGACGGACGGCACGTGGCGGCATCGGGGAGATCGCATTGACGCGAGCCTACCGGTGAGAAGGCGCGGTGGCCGTCGGATAGATGAAGAAAAGCCTGGACGGTTTTATCCCTAGAGGGTATTTGGGCTATGTGCTTCATGTAAGGGCGTTTTGGTCTTTAACATGCGCCTATATATATATGAAGGGGCTGTTTGGGGTAGCCATCTTTAGAGGGTCACTCTCACTTGTGTTGTATTGAGAGGAGGCTAGGGTTAGAGATAGAGGAGTGCCTCTTGTTCTTGAGCTTTTTGCCATCCATAGTTTTGATTTGTTAGGATTGGCTTGTAACCGGATATCCTGAAGTAATGCAAGGATCAAATTTCGTGCACCCCTTGTTCTCCGAGCAAATTTACAATGGTTGGAGGGGCAACAAGAGGCATTTAATGTGTCTATGATTTGCGGGCCCATAAGTCGTGAGGCATCAATGCCTAGGCATCAAGAGGCATTTGATGTGTCTATGATTTGTGGGCCCATAAGTCGTGAGGAATCGTGACGCCTCCGTATTTGGGGGAAATTAGGACTCTAATAAAAGAGTCACAATTGCTTTTTTGTAGTTTATTTTTTAACCAAGGGTACAAAAGTACTTTTATAATTGTAATAATGATGTTTGACTAGTATTTGCTTTATTAAAAAAGATGAACAATTTTACATATAATTAGGGTTTAGATGCTTTGCGAAAAGACCATCTTGCCTTTCAGTAAATTAATTAACGAAAATAGTAATTCTGATGAGGCATTGAGAGGCATTAAAAAGCATCTAGATGCTTTTCCAACCATTGTAAAAGGGCTCTTGTTCCCCTCTTCAAATCTGAAGTTTTTCTTTTTCCTAATTTTCAGAGCTATTTTGAGGTATTTTTCGTTCTTGCTTCGATCTGTTGGATTCAAGCTTTTGGGTTAGTTTTGGTCGGCTAGATTCGTGCAAGGATGTGTGGTGATGCTACCATGTGAGTTATTCGGTCTAAATCCACCCGAGCACATCGAATCCCGTCGATTTTCGTTTTGGGGGAAAAACTGAGTTCTTGGCCTCGATCTGTTTTTTTGCTGGAGTTTGAGCTCAAATCGAGTGACGATTCTTGGCAAAGTTTGGGGTCGAATCCTTTCGATTTGGTCAGACTTTTGAGGGCGCCTCTTGAGGGCGTCGGTCTTCTGTTCGTCGTATGCAGGCCTCTATTCTTCGTGTGTCCCTGCTTGTGGCCAGTCAGTAGCAGTGCTTCCAGCGCCGAGCACAGCAGGTCGCCGTGCATCAGGCACCAAAGCAGCTCGCCCTTCTATCTCTTTTCTGCTACTGCGGTTTCTCTCCCTCTGCTCTGCCCTTCAGTTTGTCGATTTGCTCCTGTGTTTGGTTCCAGGCGAGTCCAGCAGCAGCAACATCCTCGTCAGCACTCTTGCTGCCGAGCAAGCTGTTGAGAGTGGTGCTGCCCGTCGACCAGCAGGCTAACTCCATCTGCAGCAGCAGTTTTCAGGCTCCCAAGGTACAAACATTTGCTCAGTAAGAGGCAAGTGCAAACTGCTCTGCAGGTCATGTTTATACAGCAGCAAGTGACTTATTTGTGAATTGCTTCTGAAATCTTGAGTTGTGACTTTGAGCTACAGGAAGCCATTGTTGACTTGCTCTTTTAACTTGTTTATTAAATCATGTGCGAATGAATTTGGTAATGCTTCGCAAGTGCAGCTCCTTGCCACTGTCATGATTCTGTCAGCATATCTCTGAATGTTCAGTTCAGCAGAAAAATCATTTTGTTCAGTAGAGCAGTTCACAACTTGATATCTCCCTCTGATTGAAGGTTGCAGCTCTGTTGCCTAGCCCTTCGTGGCTTTGTGCAACTAGCGGAAATGCACGTGCGACACGCACGTGTCTATGAAAAAAATACATATTATATATAGTAAAAGCTAATATGGTTCGACTTAGTCCTTATAATAACAATAAGTATTTAAGGCAATAACAATTGTCGAGTCGGTCCAAATTATTGTGTATTTGAATAGCTGCCATGTCTTGCATAATATGAGAGGCTTATAAATAATACAAAGGATATTTGGAAAGCATATAAATTGTTGCTTGAGCCAAATCACGATGTTCTCCTTGTGAACAAGAACTCACATCTGAAGCAACCTTGTCGTCATGTACTAAATTGCCTACACAAAATGAGGATAGCTAGCTCTAAATGGCTTAGTGATGTGCAATGACCAAGCGTCGATCAATATGCTAAGTTGGAGAAGAAGAAAAAAGATCAATATTTTCTAGCATGTACCCACCACGTAGATTGAGTTGCCCATATAGGGGGCATGGGTGGAGGCTATCAGCAAGTTTGTCGATCATGACAATTGGTCAACATCTGCAGAACCTTTTTTTTTGGGGGCTCAAAGCTTAACTTTGGATTCCTCAAAACCATTACAATATTTATATTTATTTAGTAGAAATGGATCAAATCATTAATTTTTTGTGTCATAAGATAGAAATTTATCGTGCTAAACGAAGATCACGAAGATGAAATTATTGTCCTTTATACTTTACTCATTCAAAAGATTGCATCAACTGATGCTTCTCTCGTGTCAAACCAGTTCAAAGCTCAATATCATTGTTCAGGGCTTGGGTAGTGGTGCTGTAAGGTGACAGACATACCATAATAAAATGCAGCAATCAATGACAGACCGACTGTTCAAGGCAGTCTGATCAGTTTATATACAACAACTGTGATTTATTGTAATCATAATACTGCAGGGTTGATTTGCTAAGTATTGGATAATACTTTAAGTAATGGAAAACAATATTTTTCACGTCAAGTTTTGATGTCATTGACGCACGTTGCCACCGGCCACTATGACCTAAATGTGTTGCAACAGACATAAGGAAAACAACTTACATTCTATCTGATTTCTTACCAGGTCAAGGCTGACCATATCATGGATACAAGTTTCGGACGCAAGATATAGCTTTGTCCCTAGTTCGTCACTGGAAGAAAATCATCATCCCCTGTTCAGATAAGGCAACAATAAAGCAAAGTTTCAGAAAGTGGAGCGCAGGAAAGTATCACAAAATTGATACCATCACTGCACTGATTGAGAAGAGGCAAATAAGTCATCCAAACTATATGAAGCATATTTGCACAATAGTTGCACATCATACAAGAACATTAAATTTTTCATCTTTCACAAGTTAAAACCAATAACTAATCTATACTTAGATCACAGAACAAGGGCTTACATACGGTCTCCGCATCCCCACTCAGGGATCTGCCGGAAGTGGAGGCTCCATGTGTGCAGAAGACCCCCAGTGAGCCGCATGGGCATAGAGCCGGGATTGGACAGGATAGGACAGCCATGCTTCTCAACCTCCTGTGCATCTGGTGTCGGCCCGTTCACAAAACTGCATTGTGCCGGGGGTGTGCAGCTGGTACCTAGAGATGTGCCTCTGCAATTTCGAACTGAACTTCCTATATTAAGATAAATTCACATAATCTGAAGTTCTGAACAAAAACAAAGCTACTTTACTCGAAGTCTCGAATTGAAACGACACTTCTGGTAATATTCGAGTAGCAGTGCATTAGACAGGTAACATTGATAATTTGAGTATTCTGTTCAGCATAAATCGATAATGGTACTCACAGAGCCACACTCCCCTGAAAAAACAAGAGACTGGATAGATGACTGATGAAACTGGAGACACAACAAATCCATGATCTTTATTGTCACTGCATGATGCACAATTCGTTATCCAATCCAATGGAGGGAGATGCAAGGATGCAGATGATCATATAACACGTGATGGAGAAACGTGGGGAAGAACACGCTGCCGTCGGTAAGCGGCACTGCTGCATGGAGGATGCCGTTGGCCCGTCATCATGGCTGGCTAACGTTGAGGAGGGCGCCGCTGAAGCGGCTAGGAGGTGGGTGGCGCCATCCGGATCCACCAGCGATGCCTGAGGAGATGAAGGCATCGGCGTCAGATCATAGCAGTAGCAGCAGCGGCGTCAGATCACAGCAGTAGCAGCCCAACCCCTCCCTCTCCTACTCTAGGAGCGCATCGAAGGGCGTGAGGCAGCGGGCCGGGGGCTCCGACGGTGCGGTTAGGGCGGCGGCGTGAGAGGGCAGGCGTTGTCACGGGGTGCGATCGACGACGCGGAGGCAGGAGCGCCTCGCAGTTCACACGGACGGCGCGCGGGATCGAACAGTACTGCGATGGCGGCCTGATGAAGAACGAACAGGACCACGATGGCGGCCTGATGAAGAACGACCGCGACGGCAGCCTGAGATTGGATCATGGGGGGGTGGCCGTCTCTTTGCCGTGCCGCCAATCTTTCACGTGTAGGAAAGCCGGTGGTCGGCCGGCGACCGCTCGCGCTATGAGGGCGGCGGAGGGCGTCAAACCTGGGCGGCAGCCGGTGGCGGACTGGCGGTTGGCGTCGCATGGGAGTGTCGTGCATGCGGAAGTTGGAGGTGAGAAGGAGTTCTGGCCGTGCGTGCGGGAGTTGGAATTCGGGGCATGTGCGATGGTAACCTGCGTGGGTACATGCGGGTGGGTAAACAATCGCTCGGTGTAAAAAGACTCGACGGATTGCAGCGCCACAACGCAAAGCACACCTGTTTCATATGTTCCTGCCTTCTGATATTGATGGGCCCACGTTTCAGATACAAAATCGAGAGACATGATCTGTAGTGGGTATGGAATTTTTATGGTAACAATTAATTTCAATTCTTAAGCTCTTTTATAGTATAGATTCAGTTCTTACTACCTTCTTGCCTTGAGTTCTGGTTGGTGTGAATGCTTGCTTCTTGCACTCGTAATTTACTAAGGCCATCATTGTCTAATGCAAGGAGATTAAAATACTTCTTTTATTTGAAATGGTATTCACGGTAGTGAAGAACTTTCCACTATTCTTGCATCAGTAAATTGCTTCTTGCTTTTGGCTTGCTTCGGTAATATTCATATCAAGCTAGCAAGTGCAGCCCCTGTTCTTCTTTCTGATTGGCCTGGAGGCTTGCATCTTGCTCTCGTGAATTACCATAGCTTTCACTAGCATATTGAAGCATTGAAGTTCTCTTATTTTCTGGAGATGGTCTTCACGGTTTGCAAGCTTGCCTAGCTGCTCATTCTCGATTTATTCAGGACAAGCATCGACGATCATTGGTGAAGGCACTACTGCTCCTCTGTTTGAGATTACAGCAGCTCTGCTTACTGTTCACTAGCTCCAGTGACTCGTTGGTTTTTGATTCTTGCAGGTTCAGTCCAGAAGCAAGTACTTGCTGTTTTTATGTGTTTGTGAGAGCTGATCGATTTCCGTCAACAGCAGCTTGTTCTCGGTGCTTGATCAATTTCTCTTTCAGTTTGTGAGCTGTCGTGTTCCAAGTCCTCTTTCAGCCAAAGGGCAGAGTTACAGAACAGCTTCTGTTTTTTGTGTTTGGGTCTATTTCTAGTGCTCTCGGTTTAAACCACAGTTTCTTCGTTTGAGCTCCGATTCGTGTCCTGCGTTTTGCGTTGGCTTTCCATGCTCGTTTGTGGTGTCCCGCTGTGTTCCTAGAGAACATCTACCCACTAGTTGGGTCGTGGACATCACGGTGTTTGACTTGCGTGTTTGGCGGTGAAGTTGGGACAGCGGCTTAAATATTTCGAAAGAAATTCTACAGCTCCCATTCACCCCTCTCTGGTCGCCGTTTTCGGTCCTTCATACTTTCAATTGGATTCTGCGGCACACAAAATTCAGCCTAATAATAAGAGTCAACCAGCTCTAGTAACAATTATCACAAACATAGATTTATGAAACTTGGGTAGTATTAGTAAGAGTTTGGAAAGAACTAGAGCACGGCAGGAGCTTGCGAGGTACAATTTGGTTTCAACTCTAAGAACGGAACGATTTCAGTCTGGTTGGTTCATCGTACAAGATGACTTTGGTATGGGCAACACAGCATGCCAAGTCATCTTACTATTACTAATTAGAGGCTCCAATGAGGCACTACGTTAATTCTCACCAAACACGCTAGAAAAAAGATAAATTCTAGAAATTGTCACAATAATTTAAAAAATCTAGCTTTGATTCGGTATACTCTAATCATCATCAATGATAATAGCCATCGAATCTATTGTAATTTATGTAAAATTGCCCACCACTTCCATTATGAAAAATATATAAAATAACCCCCTAATTTTCTGCCTAAATTACTCACCTATGCCATTAGAAAATATAATTTAAAATCATATCAATATTCTATATAAATAAAGAGGAGAGCTCCACCGAGGAGCTGCCACCAGCGATTTGTGCTCTCGCCGGCGAGGTTGCCTCTCCCGCATCTGCAGACTATTGCTATCGCCACTGGAGTTAGTGATTATTAGTCATTAACAATCACTAAATGGCATCCTCCAGAGACTCCAGACTTCAATTTTTATAGTATATATCTGACAACAACAACAAACGGCTGTACTAAGGTTCAGACTTTGGAAGCCAGAGCTAGCGGATTAGAGCCAAATACATACATGACATGACATGACATGACATATTAATGGCCAGACTGGTCGATTTGGTCTGCCACGAACAAAGCCTGTTTTGAAAAGAAACTTATCAAAAACCCAACTGAAATTATATGCCATGCGGGTGCACTTATAAAATTCTGGGTCTACAATGGGATGGATAAGAAAGCGATTGAAGATGGGGTGGCCCTGATGCTAAGGGTGGCTTTGAAGGTCCTTCATGCTAAGAAGCCCAGGCTGTCTTCTGAAGACAATCAAGACACCGATGACGAAGGGGGAGCAACACAGAACTGAAGCTGGAAAGAGCGAGTCTCAAGTCATCAAAAAAATGTGGTCTTGCTCTGGAAAAACTTCGGTCTTTTGCCGTCTTTGGTTGCTGGACTCTTTTTTCTTTCTTTCGCTTACTGTTAGCCTTCAGCGTTTGTTGGGCCAATGCTTCCTCTTGCGCTGGATGGTTAAGCGCATGGTGCAATAAGCGTCCGTCTGTCGCGCTAGGAGTCTTAGTGGTCACGTTAGAAGTGGCGCTGCTGTTAGCTCTCTTTTCGTCTCTCTCTCAAATTCTTAAACTCTGTTATGTGGTATTTCCGTTCGTCTGAATGGGAATGGGGAGACCCCAAGTTAAAAAAAAAAATATTAATGACAAGACGGCTTCTCCTGTCACTTCAATTTTTTCCTTGTCATCGGCATCTATATATGTTCAAGATCGATAACAGGATGTGTTTGGTAGATTTCAAAATATTTTATGCCACACATTCCATACGTTTTTTAAGGATATCTGGTAGTATATACTGTTGTTATTTATTCAGTGTGATCAGAGGATCGTTCGAACATCTGCATGCTCATGAGCTTTCCACTACCGGATCCACAGCTTTTGCCGATGGCTTGAAGCCATCGGCAAAACAATATAAGCCATCGGAAAAGAGGTTGCCGATGGCAAAGTGACGTGGCCATCGGCAACCTCCCATCGGCAATAAAGTCATCGGAAAACATTTTTTTGCCGATGGCCACGTCACTTTGCCATCGGCAAACTTTTCCGATGGCCGTGGCCCCATCGGCAAACCCCGCCACGTCGCCCGCCCCGTCGTCGCCGACGGCGGGTTTGCCGATGGCGACGCCACGTGGCCATCGGCAA
The DNA here is from genome assembly GCA_018135685.1 of Themeda triandra. NCBI lineage: Eukaryota > Viridiplantae > Streptophyta > Magnoliopsida > Poales > Poaceae > Themeda > Themeda triandra. The sequence continues at coordinate 227,925 of JAENPR010000745.1, forward strand.
ACAACTATGTTTTCCGATGGCCACGGCCGTCGGCCTATTTTTTTTTCTTTTAAGAAAATCATTTCCCGATTTTTTTTGCCGATGGCTGTGGCCATCGGCAAACTTATGGTCATTTTGCCGATGGCCTCGGCCATCGGCAAATCTGGTGTTCCCTGGGCCAAATTCCCCAGGTTTGCCGATGGCTGGCCATCGGCAAACCTGGGGAATTTTTTTTCCTTTTTTCCCTGTTTTCTTCCATTCCCAGCACATTTAATCACGAGCATGTTATCACAAGCAATATATAGAACATTCATCACATATATGCGCAATAATATGCCATTTCAAACATAATATAGCATCAAATCCATGTCCATGCCTACAAATCCATATGACAAGTCCAAATGCATCCATACAAGTCCTACATCAGCCAAACATGTCCGACGTGACACAACAAGGTCCAAAATAAGGAATAGAAGCTACCTAGCTCGTGGTGCCGTCCCCTTGGGTCCCGAGCCCCGAAGCATCCTCCCACGCAGGCCAACTCCCCCTGCGGCCGGCTGCCGCTGCTGCCGCTGCCACAATCTTGACCGATGCGGGCCGAGCTGCCGAGGAACCGAGACGGCCCGGCCAGGCTGCGCCGGCCACGAGTACCCCGGCTGCGTGGGGAACTGAGACGGCCCGGGCTGCGGCTGCGCCGGCCACGAGTACCCCGGCTGCGTGGGGAACTGAGACGGCCCGGGCTGCCCCTGCGGCGGCCACGAGTACCCCTGCGTCGGTGGAGGTGTCGGGACGAACGGCTGCGTGAGGAGGCTCTGGAAAGGACCCCAACCGGGCTGTGGAGGAGGAACCTGTGGAGAAGCACCCGCTGGAGGGCTAGCACCTGGAGTTGGGTTCGAACCCTCCGACTGTGTCTGCAAAAAGACCAAGTGATGGAATTAGTACCTGCGGACTGGCATCACAAGCTAAAGCGATAGGCAATGTAGGGACTCACCGGACGAGGTGCAAGAAAAGGCGGCAAAGTGGAGGTGCGGGTGGTGGAGCGAAGAAAGCGGCTGGAGGCTCACCCATTCCCATGGCACGCATGCCGGGACATGCGACCACGCCGCCGGTAGTGCGGCGCAATCGAGGCCGCGTGCTCCGATAGGCAAGCGCCATCGCCTCGGTTGGCTAGCACCTCCTGGACCGTGGCCTGCAATATTACACGAGCATGGTGGATTGTATTTGAAGGCAAGGTACATTATTTGTGAAACGGTCGAACGACGAATGAAACTCCACTTACCTGAAGACCCGCGATCTGCTGCGCACTGCTCGGCTGCCGAGGCGCTATGGGGACCCGCGGTGCGCCCCCACGCTGGTCTTCCTTGCGGATCTCGGTCAGCGTCGGGACAGAGGACGGGTCAATGGCGCTGTGGGCCATATAGAACCGGCCGTGCTGCTTCCCTCCTCCCAACCTCATCACGAGCTGAGGGTCTATGGGCTCGGCGGTGACGTCGTAGGTGTCGCCATGGGCCTCTCGAGCTGCGGCGGCGTACTTGGTGAGCTTGTCGTACACGACCGGGCTGGTGTATTTCTCGGGCCCGTCCGAAGAGCTGTACGTGGTGGAGGGCGCTTTCGGCCGGGCCCTTGTGAGCAAGGGCCCACCCCATGTACTCGTTGATGGGCGGCTGGTCGGGGGTGGTGCTCCTCCGCGAGAAAAACAGAAAACATGGTTACAAGTAGAGATATATGAAATCCGGCGCTATAAGAAATGGTTGAACACAAGCATACCCATGTTTCCATGAACTCGCCGAGGTTCCGCTCCCCTGGTGGTGTGAGACCCGGACCTCGCCATCTCTTCCAAGCGCTTCGCCCGACGTGCTCGTGCTCCACGTACGCCGCCGGCGTTTGCCACCCTCGACAATCGCACGCCGGCGGTCGGCGTACTTGCCGCACCAGCCCGGAGGTGTCACGCATGACATTCAAGTATTAGATCTTCCGAGATAATGAGTTGAATGTGTCACATAAGGAATCGGCGGATGTTTTCCTACTTATTTACCTGCATGTACTGCTCCTCGGTGAGGTCGGTCTCCGGCTCACATATCATCTCCCTGGCCTGGGTCTTATCCACCTTCATCCCCCTGAAGTTGGCGTAGTAGGAGATGACGGCCTGGGTGTGTGCCTCGTAGAACATGTCCTTGATCCGCAACTCGCACACCTTGTCCTGATGCCGGTCCGCCACATCGGGGTCCTGCCCCTCCGCCAACCTATAGTACAACTGCACACAGGCATCAAACATCATTCCATTGTTTGAGAAAAGTCCAACAAATGCGTAGTATTGAGATATGCGTTGCGATTGAAAGACTCACCCAGAACTGCTTCTTGATCTTCTCGGCGAGGACTTCCCCATGTGCGTCCTTGATTAGGAAGTAGTATGGCCATTTGTCGGGCACGATCGTCCTCCCCTCGATGGTGACCAAGCCGGGGAAGTTTGCCTTAATCACTCGCCCCGGATGCTAGTGACATGGGGCGAGGACTTCCTGGCCGACACCTTTCTCCAACCACTGCACAAGCACAACAATTGTTAGTATGCAGTTTTAATTCGAAAATGAAATAAGAACAAGTATAGAAATCAACAATGGATACTTACGTCCCAGAGATCACGATCTGCGGGCGGTCCTCAGGGCGCGGCAAGTGCTCGGGGAGCCTAAGCGGGCCCGCGGGGCTGGAAGGGCTTCTTCGCGGGGCTGTGGAAGCCGAGGTGCTGCGGTCTCCTCCTCCTCCTCATCGTCGTCACCACCGCCGCCGCCGTCCGTCCTCCTCGTCGTCGTCGTCGCCACCGCCACCGCCGCCGCCGTCCTCCTCCTCGTCGTCGTCGTCGTCACCACCGCCCCGCCGGCACAAACAGCCTCATCTGGCGGTCCTCCGCCGACTCCCACCCTTCGCCGGTCGACGGCTCCACCTCAAGCTCCTCGTCGTCCTCCTCCTCGTAGTTGCCGGCCTCCACGTGCTCCTCGTGGTGGCCGGCCACGGGTCCCGCCGGGGCCCGAGGTGCATGTACCCGGACTCCGACGTTCGTCGGCGCGACCGTCCTCCGCCTCGGCATTTTGTCGAGTGCCCGCAATGACAAAGATTAAAACAGTTAGTATTAGTAGATTGCAAGTACTTGTAAAGAAAACATAAATGTAAGGTAATATAAATAACAAGTATCAATATTACATGGATTAGAAACTATCTCCGCAAACGGCAATATTGCCGGCGAGCGCTCATCCTCGTCATCGTGACGTCGTCATCACTATCAATATTGTCGAGCTCTCTTAAGTCCTCATCATTAGGCGCCACATGTTCCCCAACTTCTACATCGCGTCGCGTCCGTCGAGCATCTAGGATTCTTAAGTCCTCGGCATCGTGCACCTCATCACCCTCGTCCTCATCGATGTCGTTGTTTACTTCCATACTCATCAACGAATCAATGTCTATCTCCAACTTACCTTCTAGCCCCTCAGGTTGATAGAACTCATCTGCCCTTGGGTCAAAGTTGTAATCATCATCGTTCGGGACCGCCGCTTTACCACGTGGCGATACGAACTGCACAAGGCTCCAAGTATTATCAGCGTCAAGAACACGTTCTTGGGGTCGAACATGATGCCAGGGGGAAGATTGAGGGGGATCACAAACACGGGCCAACAAGTGTACGGGGCCGCCATCATTCCAAACGGGTTGAACCCATCTTTGCCGGCGCTACGCGTACATTTCGAGCCTCCTCGGCCATGCGAGGATTCATGGCATCGAAGTGCTTCCATGCATCACCATCCGCCGGGTCTGCATCTTGTCACCTTGTATCTTTTGCCATTCTTGTGCCAAGTCATTTGTTTCGCGGACTCCTCTGTCATGTACTTTGCCGTTGCAGCCTCGGTAGTACCGGAAGGTGTCGTATGACCATCTCGGGGATCTTAGACTGTTTCTTAGTGCCATCACGCCTTCTACCTCCACGTACCTAGAGGCTTTGCACTCCGGACGGTGTGTTGCCGCCTCGTGGTCTCCGGAACAGGACACACCCGTTCTTACAAGCTTGGATCGGGCGATAAGGCATCTTGAGTGCACGAAGGAGCTTCTGTGACTCGGTCGTGTTTTTCGGCAGGCAGTGCTCCTCCGGAAGCAGACCGCCAACAGTTGCCAACACGAGATCAAAACCTTCCCGACTGATGCCCAGTGACGACTTCAACCCAATTAGGCGTGAAATGGCATCCAGTTTAGAAATGCGGGTCTTCTCGTGAAGGGGCTCCTTTGCCGCCTCCATCATGTCGTAGTACGCCTTTGCGGTCGCCTGGATCTTCTTCCACCACCTCCAATCCTTGAACGGCTTCAACGTCTTCAAGCAAGTACGCCATTCCGGCATCTTGATCAAACCCCTCGAGGTCCGGTCTCACCACCGCCTCAGTAACCCGTTGGGGTTCCCATGGAGGATCCGGGTATAGTTTGGAACATACCCGTTCGCCCAAATATCATTCCTCATCTGCCGTTGCTCTTTCCTTGTCCGGTTCTTACACTTGCTACGGGGACAAAACACCCGATCGCCCCTTTAGAAGCCGGGCCAAATGCCTTCTCCAGAAGTCCCCGGTCCCCTTAACCCATTCATTGGTCTTGTCTTTGAATCCCGTGTACATCCACTCACGGTCAGCCATCCTCTGTCATGCGCCAACGTAAGCGAGTAATAAGACCAACATCGCATCTACAAGGCGTTCCTACCATCTACTAGGTGAAGGATAGGTCCTAATCCCACCCGAGGATGCGTAGATGAGGTTAGCTTCCATGCTCCGCTCCCGTCCGAGACGGAATTTCGCAGCACCTCTCCCATTTGTTCTCCCGATACACGTCCCAAATGGGAGAGTGCGTATCCGGGAGAACAACGGGGACGGGCCGACGAAACTCCGACTCCGGACGGGGCGTAACATGGAAGCTAACCCATCTACGCATCCTCGGGCTGTCCAAAAAACGTGGACAATCCGAAAGAGAAACCGTCGCAGATATGCACTGATCCGCATACCAACGACCGCGAATCCCTTTCGGACGGGAGACGCCTAACTCGGTTATGTGACCTAGCTAAGACCATGATACGGATAGAGGGGTTATACCTAGGGGGCCGGAGAAGTCAGGCAGAACCGCAACGCCAACGAAGAAGAACGGTGTCCTCCAACTCACCTCCCACGGGCCAGTATCTGGAAAACAAGAAAAAAATAAGACTATAAGTTAAAAATTTCGGCAGAACCTCCCCTGCATGGGGAGGTTTCGAAAACCTGCAAAAAGAACGGCACGAAGGCCGACATCCACAAACAACGGCACGAAGGCCGACAATCACAATGGCACGAAGGCCGATGACCATAATGGCACGAAGGCCGATGACTAGAGCGGCACGAAGGCCGTAAATGAGAGAATGGTGATATACCTAGTCACGACACGTGCTTCGACGGGATGCCACGCGGAGAAGACGGTCGGCAAACCTCCTTCTTTCTTCTCCTTCCTCCTCCTCCTTCCTCCTCCTCCTCCTTCCTCCTCCTTCTCCTTCTTCTTCTTCTTCCTCCTCCCTCCTCTTCTCCTTCCTCCTCCTTCTCCTTCCTCCTCCTTCCTCTTCTCCTTACTCCTCTTTCTTCCTCCTTCCTCCTCCCTCCTCTTCTCCTTCCCCCTCTTTCTTCCTCCTCCCTCCTCTTCTCCTTCCCTCTCTTTCTTCCTCCTCCCTCTTTTCTCCTTCCCTCTCGAGAGGGGGGGGGCGGCGGGGCCGCGGGGCAGCGGAGGGGCCGCGGGCGGGCGGCGGCGTGCGCCGGCGGGACGCCGCGGGGCCGCGGGCGAGCGGCGGAGCGCCGGGCGGGCGGCGGCGGCGCGCCGCTGGGGAATGGCTGGCGGCGGCGGGGCGGGCTCTCCTTTTGCGGGAATGGATAGGGTTTGGGCTTTGGGGTCGCGGGATGATGGCCGGCTGTTTTTTTTTTTTTTTTTTTTTTTTTTTGAAACTATGTTTGCCGATGGCCACGCCATCGGCAAAAGGCGCCACGTGGCAGCTGGGCGCGCCAGCCCACCTTGTTTGCCGATGGCCGGCCATCGGCAAAGCAGATTGCCGATGGCTTCCCAAGGCCATCGGCAAACAATCTTTTTTTTTTTTGTTTTTCCTTCCCAATTTTTTTTGGTGTCTTCCGACCTCACATACAACCCACCTCCAGAATTTGGGACAATTTTGAATTTTTTAGCTATATTTCGTTAATTTTTTCGTTTTCTTTGAATTTTTCCCGCACCTCAAAATTTGAACTGCAGGTACATGAAATAATGCACACTTTTGATTCGAAAAATGACATTCATGATTCTGGGGGAGTATGTTGAGGCCATATCCAGGACCTCGCATGAAATTACGACCCTGTTGGCCTCGTAACATGGGTAGTGACGTGCGCGGGAAGTGTTTTTAAATTCTATAAAATCCAAACGGAGTCCGAAATTGACAAAACTTGACGAGTTGTCTCGCCATCGTATGTGTAGTGTGTGGTAAAAATTTCAAAAAGTTTCGAGCAGGTTGTGACTTCGGATGGTCAAAACCCAGACATCTCCACATGTGATCACCCGTGATCACATGTGGAGATGTCCGGGTTTTGACCATCCGAAGTCACAACCTGCTCGAAACTTTTTGAAATTTTTACCACACACTACACATGCCATGCCAACACAACTCGTCAAGTTTCACAATTTCGGACTCCGTTTGGATTTTATAGAATTTTAAAACACTTTCCCGCACGTCACTACCCATGTTACGAGGCCAACAGGTCGTAATTTCATGCCACCTCTGGATATGGCCTCAACTTACTCCGAGAATCATGAATATCATTTTTCGAATCAAAGTCTGCATTATTTCATGTACCTGCAGTTCAAATTTTGAGGTGCGGGAAAAATTCAAAGAAAACAAAATAATTCACGAAATATAGCTACAAAGTTCAAAAATGTCCCAAATTCTGGAGGTGGGTTGTATGTGAGGTAGGAAGACACCAGGTAAAAAATGGGAAGGAAAAAACAAAAAAAAAAAGGATTGTTTGCCGATGGCCTTGGAAAGCCATCGGCAAACAATCTATGCCGATGGCCGGCCATCGGCAAAAATGTGGGCCTAGGCGCTGCCCAGGCTGCCACGTGGCCAGGGTTGCCGTTGGCCGCGGCCATCGGCAAAAGACACTGTTTGCCGATGGCCTAACGGCGGAAGCCATCGGCAAACTAGACGGCGTCGGCCGCCGTCCGGTTCCGCGAAGTTTGCCGATGGGACTTATATGCCGATGGCCCGGCCATCGGCAAATAGTGGCTCCGCCCGTTAGCTTTTTGTTGCCGATGGCCGAGCCATCGGCAAAAAAGTTGTATGCCGATGGCGTGTGTTCGCCGATGGCCCGGCCATCGGCAATAATCTATTTGCCGATGGCTCTACTTTGCCATCGGCAAACCCTGCTTTTTGCCGATGGCAGATTCCTCGGCCATCGGCAACTTCCTGGGCCGTCGGAAAAAACTGGCTCTCCGGTAGTGTTCGACACATAAACATAATTTGTTTGGTAGAAATGAATATTGTTCCCATCGCCTTCGAGTTTGCACAAGATGTCGTTAAGGATCAACTTTTGCAGTAGATATTACTGTTGTCACTTATTCTGTGTGTTCAAGCGATTGTCAGAAGGTGCAGAGTTTTCCATGTGGAAGATATCGATGTAATTTCGCCGCTAGCAGCTCTTAGAAATTCACTCGAGCATCGTTTATCCTTGCTCATATGCTCATCAGATGCATGGATGCAATGCAAGTCCTAATCATGTTCCTATTGTTTGCCTCACTGCGCATCTCGGACGCATCTCACTGTCATCTGAGAATAGTAGATGGCAATATTTTCAGATCTGTTTAAGATACAATGATTTTCTCCACCTGAATCATTTTTATCAATATTGAAGGATGTAAAGTGGTTCTTGGAGTGGCTCTATGCCTCTATGGGCATATAGCCTAAGAGAGCCAATGGTCAACAACCAGCAATGTACGTTCTATGTAATTTGGGCTATGCAAAGGTACACCAGTAATAACATATCAGAGGGAGAACTCAAAACAAGGCACATTCTTGGGCAGTCCATTTTTTTTTCGTCCAGATTCTTTCAAGTATCATATACAACAAAACATATCGGGGTACCGAAGATTTAGAGGCTGGAGCAGTGCCAAGTAGTATGGGTTGGGCACTTAGAACTAATTTCAATATTACATTAGTAATGTGTAGTGGACTCTGCTAAATAGGTTTTTCCTCTTCTGATGACGACATCTATGTCTATATCCACAGGATTGATAACATGATGTGTGTCTAGGTTTTTCCTCTTCTGATGACGACATCTATGTCTATATCCACAGGATTGATAACATGATGTGTGTCTGATTAGATTTCTAAATATTTTGTGCTATCGCCTTCTGACAAGTTTTTTCAGGGTCCAGCAGTTCATGTTGTCATTTATTCTGTGTTATCTTGCGGTTCTCAGAGTGTCTGTATGCTCATTCGCTGTATACACGCTGACGACCCTAATGACGATCCTGATGACCATATTACGGAATGATGACGATCCTGATGACAATATATATATCTATGTCTGTATGCGCAAAGGATTGATGCATATACCCGAATGTGTTTGCTAGATCCAAACATTAAGCACATTGTGTTCATGCGGTCATGCCAAATGGAAGATAACACGATAATTTAGACCCTAGCTTGATCCTCAACTATAAATACTTTTGCAAGTTTCCAGCAGCTGTTAATTAGAGATTTACTCAAGCTATGCATCCGTTATCTGCGCTCACGCTGAGATCCAAGGGTGCAATGCAAGTACTAACCTTACTCATAATTCTTGCCTTATCATTATGCTGTTTGGCGGCGGCACTGCCATCCGGCTACCGCTCCACACTCACCCATATTGACTCCCATGGCGGCTTCACCAAGGCAGAGCTCATGCGCCGAGCAGCGCACCGAAGCCGCCACCGTGCGTCCATGATGCTATCGCGCTATTCCACAATGTCTACCAGCTCGAACGCTGGTCCTTCCAGGCTTCGCTCTGTCCAAGCCGAGTACCTCATGGAGCTCGCCATCGGGACGCCACCGGTGCCATTCATTGCCCTTGCCGACACTGGGAGCGATCTCACCTGGACCCAATGCCAGCCGTGCAAGCTCTGCTTCGCTCAAGGCACGCCCATCTACGACACCGCCACCTCGTCAAGCTTCTCCCCCTTGCCATGCTCCAGCACCACGTGCCTGCCCATCTGGAGCAGCCGGTGCAGCACACCTAGCGCGCCATGCAAGTACAAATACGCCTACGACGATGGTGCCTACTCTGCCGGCATCCTGGGCACCGAGACGCTGACGTTCGGCTCTAGCCCGAGTGCTCCTGGCGTCTCCATCGGCGGCATCGCGTTTGGCTGTGGCGTCGACAACGGCGGCCTCTCTTACAACTCCACCGGCACTGTCGGCTTGGGCCGCGGGAGCCTATCCCTAGTCGCGCAGCTTGGCGTCGGCAAGTTCTGCTACTGCCTCACCGACTTCTTCAACACCAGTCTAGGTAGCCCAGTGTTGTTCGGCTCCCTCGCCGAGCTGGCAACCAATGGCAGCGGTGCCGCCGTGCAGTCAACGCCACTCGTGCAGAACCCATACAGTCCATCATGGTACTTTGTCTCCCTCAAGGGTATATCACTCGGCGGCACACGCTTGCCGATCCCCAATGGCACCTTCGACCTGCGCGACGACGGCTCCGGTGGCATGTTCGTGGATTGCGGCGCCATCCTAACGATCCTCGTGGAACCTGCTTTCAGGGTTGTCGTCGACCACGTTGCCGACGTGCTCGGCCAACCAGTGGTGAACGCCTCCAGCCTTGACAGCCATTGTTTTCCGGCTCCAGCAGGTGTGCAGCAGCTCCAGGACATGCCGGACATAGTGCTGCACTTCGCCGGTGGTGCAGATATGGTGCTGCCGAGGGACAACTACATGTCGTTTAACCAAGAGGAGTCATCGTTTTGCTTGAACATTGTTGGGACGGGTTCAGGTTCTGCTTCAGTGCTTGGCAATTTCCAGCAGCAGAATATACAGATGTTGTTTGACATCACCGTAGGTCAATTGTCATTCATGCCCAAAGACTGTAGTAAGCTCTGAAATCTGAACAACATTGTATTACTATTATTCCGGTGTTTCCAAATTGTAAGACATTGTAGCTTTTCTAAAAGATGCATGCCAAACTTTATTGTAGCTTTTTTTTTTTTTTTTTTTTGTGGGGGGAGGGGGTGGGGGAAGGGTGTGTTTTTGCTGTGGAGGTCTACGATCCTGGTTCCTGGTGTCGGTGACGGTGCGCTTTCCTTGAATCGCATCTCTAACATTGTTCCAGAGGATATTGCCGATGTCTAAATTATTACCATCCTTTCTCTCTCTGTCCATGCCTCTTTTCCAACACAACTATCTAACCCTAGGTCTACTTTTTCCTCAAATTGATAAGGATTCATGCAAAAACAGATATGAGAGGCACTAAGTAACCTTTTTAAGTGGCATCCTATAAATAAATAAATAAATAAATAAATAAATAAATAAATAAATAAATAAAGCCACCCCTTGTATTTTGCAATTTTTTGACCTTCAAGTTTGCCACCAATAGTGGCTCATGTGTACATTTTGATCTTGACAAGGAGGAAGTTTATAGCCGGTTTTATAATGGCAGCTGATTAAGTCAACCGCTATTGTAAAACAATGACACTGGAGATAGATTTATGTGAATCACCAATTTAAATACACTATTAACACTTCCACGACTGTAAATCAAAGTAGCATAATAACACTTCCCCTGATGACCATATATTTCTATGTCCATGTATGCTTATTGCTCAAGATTGATGCATATAACAGAATGCGTTCGTTAGAACTAAATATTGTGCACATCGCTTTCGATATGAAGCTGATGACAATGCACTACCTGCTGCTGTCATTTATTCTGTGCTCATCCCATTCTCAGAAGGTGCGGAGTCTTCCATGTAGAATATATCAAAGTAATTTACCCGCTAGATTTTCGACTATAAATAGTTTTGCAAGTTTCAACATGACACTTCATTCCCAGCTAGCACCTCTTTCAAATTTACCCAAGCTATGCATCTGTTATCAGTGCTCACGCTCAAATCCATGAGTGCAACGCAAGTCCTAGCATTACTCTTATTAGTCGCCTCACTATGCTGTACGGGCGCGGCACCGCCATCCGGCTACCGCTCCACGCTCACCCATATTGACTCCCAAAGCGGCTTCACCAAGGCAGAGCTCATGCGCCGGGCAGCGCACAGAAGCCACCATCGAGCGTCCACGATGGCATCAGATTATTCCAAAGTGTCTACAAGCTCGGACACCGGTCCCGTCAGGCTCCGCTCTGGCCAAGCCAAGTACCTTATGGAGCTCGCCATCGGGACACCGCTGGTGCCGTTCATCGCCCTTGCCGGGAGCACGGTCACTTGGACACAGTGCAAGCCGTGCAAGCTCTGCTTCCCGCAGGACACGCCTGTCTACGACACCGCTACCTCGTCAAGCTTCTCCCCCGTGCCATGCGCTAGCGCCACATGCGGGAACATTTGGGGCCGCAACTGCACAGCTGGCTCACCCTGCAGGTACGGCATCGTTTACGGCGATGGTGCCTACTCGGCTGGCGTCCTAGTCACGGAGACGCTGACGTTCGGATCTAGCCCCGGTGCGCCCGGGGTCTCCGTTGGTGGCATTGCGTTCGGCTGCGGCATCAACAACGGCGGCCTCTCGTACAACTCCACCGGCACCGTCGGCCTCGGCCGTGGGAGGCTGTCCCTCGTGACGCAGCTTGGGGTCGGCAAGTTCTCCTACTGCCTCACCGGCTTCTACAACACCAATGTGAGCAGCCCAGTGTTGTTTGGCTCCCTCGCCGAGATTTCATCACCCCCAAGCGGACATGCTGCCGCAGTGCAATCGACGCCCCTTGTTCAGAGCCTGCACAATCCATTATTTTACTGTCTCCCTTGAGGGCATATCACTCGGTGACGCTCGCCTGCCGATCCCAAACGGCACCTTTGACCTGCGCGACGATGGCTCTGGCGGCATGTTCATTGATTCGGGCACCATCTTCACGATCCTTGTGGAGAGTGCTTTCAGGGTGGTCGTCAACAACGTGGCCAGCGTGCTCGGCCAGCCGGTGGTGAATGCCACAAGCTTGGACAGCCCATGCTTTCCGGCTCCAGCTGGTGAGCGACAGCTTCCAGAGATGCTAGACATGGTACTGCACTTTGCCGGCGGTGCAGAAATGAAGCTTCCTAGGGACAACTACATGTCGATTAACCAAGAAGAGTCATCGTTCTGCTTGAACATTGTTGGGACCAAGTCGCGTTACGGTTCCGTGCTGGGCAATTTCCAGCAGCAGAATATACACATGCTGTTCGACATCACCGTAGGGCAATTGTCATTCATGCCCACCGACTGTACTAAGCTCTGAGATCTGAATAATATTGTTTTACTATTATTCCAAAGCTTCCAAATTGTAACATAGCATATCTCTTTTATATATATACAAAACTAGCTTTTGCTATGGCTACACACGTAGACATAGATTATGTATAGAACGTCATCTCCTCTGGTGTTAGGCGTTTGATGGGGTGGGTTGGAACAGCTGGTGGAGATGTAGATGGCGATATGCTAGTACTGCAAGAGTAATAGTGCATCATGATGGTACCTTTGGTGGTGGGAGGGAGCGTGCTGTGTGGGTCGTATCACTGTAGTGGATCTATTGGTGTCGGCGATGGCAGCTGCCCATCGCTCATATGGTCAATCTTGGGACATGGCCATCTCTATATTCTATAGGTTCATTCTGGTGTTCCACGTCCGTCTTTGGCGGTTCGAGCAGGCCGACAGTATAGATGTTCACCTGCTACTGCTCATCTAGTGTCCCGTCGCGAGCCACATGAGGAAGCACTCTGTGTAGTGGTCATCAGTGCTGGCCTTCCGTATGCTAGCGATGCTATTGCATCATGTAAAATGAAATGCTGGTTGACCGATGAACGAAGTAGGCCTAGTCGGTGATTGTCTTGTCGTACATGAGGCGCATGTCCTACTGATGGCCACCACCTATCAGATGAAAAGATGCATACAAACTTGCTCTCTCTCTCTCTCTCTCTCTCTCTCTCTCTCTCTCTCTTTTTTTTTTTTTTTTTTGAGGAGGTGGGGTTGGCTGTGGATGTTAATGATGCTTGATGCTTCTGCAGGTGACGGTGTGCTTGCCTGTCTGGAGTAGCATCTCTAGGGATGAGAAGTTCCGAAGGATGTAGCTGATGTCCACTAGGATAGCGGCGATGTGGAATGTCTCGCTATCGACTTGGAGGGGGGACAATGAAGAAGGCGCTAGTGTTCAAATACTACCGTTCTGCCTCTCTCTCTCTCTCTCTCTCTCTCTCTCTCTCTTCAAATATAACCATCAAACCCAAGGTCTAGTTTTGCCTCAAAGTGTGAAGGATTCATGCAAAAACATATATGTGAGGCATTAAGTAATCTTTTTAAGTGATGTCCTTCAAATAAAGAAATAAAAAAGCAAAACCTCCCGCCTTGTATTTTGCAGTTTTTGGACCTTCAAGTTTGCCGCCAATAGTGGCTCGGCTGTACAGTTTGATCTGGTCAAGGAGGAAGTTTATATCCAATTTTATACTCGATCGGGGCTGATTAAGTAAACCGCTAGTGTAAAACAAAGACACTGGTGATTGACTTAAGTCAACCGCCAATTTAAATATGCTATTTACAATAGTGGTTCAGTTAAATCAACTGCGAGTGTAAATCAAATAGCACAATAAAAAATAAAAACAATGGATTACACTAGTGTAAACTACCAAACCTAGCATAGTGGCATGTGAAATTGCTCGCTGCGGTTAAGCCACGTACAGAATGGATTCTCCTTGCCATCAAACATGAGGAATGACAGCTTAAGGATGCGTGGTTGTGGAGGACTGGGAAGGAGAGAGGTGTTGTTGATGGATGCGGGATTGGCGGTGGTAGTGGTAGCCAGGCCCTAAGATACAGGCTCTTGGTGTTGCTCTACTGGCATGTATACCTTAGGACAGGCGATGGTCAAAAACAATTGTATGTTCTATGTAATTTGGCAAAGCAAAGATACTCTACACATATCAGACAGATAAATCAAAATAGGGAAGCTCCTAAAAAGTTTGTTTTGACTTCGTCCAGACTATTTCTTGTATCTTACAACAATAACAAATGGTGGTACCAAAGGTTTACAGGGTAGAGCAATGGCAAGTAGTCGAAGTTACCGAGAAACAGTTACATTATATTAGCAATGGGCAGCCCACAATACTGACTAGGTCTTTTCTGCTTTTGATGATGATATCTACGTCTATACTCCATCCGTTTATTTGCCCACATATAGCCTTTGCATCTTTCAGGACGTATAGAGGCTCTTGGAGTTACACTATGGGCACATACCCTAAGACAGCCGATTGGTCAACACTCAATGTATGTTCTCTGTAATTTGGGCTATTCAAAATGGTACACAAGTGACGACATATCAGGGAGAACTCAAAAACAAGGTACCTTCCTGAACAGTACGTTTTGACTTCGTCCAGATTCTTTCATGTATCTTACAACACCAACAAATAATGGCGGTACCGAAGATTTAGACGCTGGAGAGGTGCCAAAGTAGATGGGGTTGGGCACTAAGAGCCAATTACATTACATTAGAGCAACTCCAACAGTTTGGCAAACATCACTTGGCAAATCTCTAGTTTTGCCAAGTATTAAACCCAAATGCCAAATGAAAAAATAGCTCTTCTCCAACAGTTTGCTATTTAGCTTTGGCAAATTGAAAACTGCCGATTCCTGCTGGTGAACGTGGCCACTTGCTTCTGTGTTTCTGTCATTCAGTCATTCTGTGTCGCCATTGATTCCCGGTATACACGCAGCAGCAGCAGCCAAGGACAAAGCAAGGCTAAAGGACAAACCTGCATGCCATCACTCAAGTACCGTGTGTTCTCGTAAAAAAAGTACCGTGTGGGCCAAAAGCTGCAGGTGTGTGTAGCCGAATGGCCAAAAGGTGCAGGGGTGCTACCAACCATGCGTGTTCGGACGATACGAGTACTACAGTGCAGCCGCGGTGTGCAGTGGTGTTGGGTCACATCCAGCAGCGAAGCAGGCATGTTGCGCGATGTATGCAGAGGCGGCAGGCGCGATGCTGCGATGCCAAGCGGCCGAGCGCGCGCAAATATGCGCGCAAAGAGCCCAGATTTGCCAAGCTCACTAAAATGCCAACTACATTTGCCAACTTGTTGGAGGCTCAAATTTCTGATTTTGGCAAAAATCTTAGGATGCCAAGTCTTTTTGCCAAACTGTTGGAGTTGCTCTTAGTAATGGGCAGCTGACTCCGCAGAATAAGCTTTTTCTGCTCCTGATGACAACATCGACGTCTATATGCTCAAGGCTGATATTAGATTTCACAATATTTTGTGCCATTGCAATTTTTTATCGGGACCCAGTAATTACTGTTGCCCAAGTGTCTATGCTCATTCGCTTTAATTACAATGCATGAACAGAATGATGACAACAAGCCTGATGACCAAATCTATGTCAATCTCTATATGCTAAAGATCGATGCATACATTGTTCACATCGCTATCGATAAGAAGTTGTTAATAATCTACAAAGTATTGCATACTATTGTCATTTACTCTGTGTGTTCATGCCATTGTTTTAACTGTGCAGAGTCTTCCGTGTGGAAGATATCAAAGTAACGTAGCCGCTAGACCTTCAACTATAAATAGTTTTGCAAGTTTGAACATGACCATTCAAGCTCATCCTGAAGCTCTTAATCAGAAATTTACTCAAGCTATGCATCAGTTATCAGGGCTCAAGCTCAGATCCAAGGGTCCAATGCAAGTCCTACTAGTATTACTTTTACTACTAGTTTTATTGTGGTGTTCGGCGGGAGCAGCTCCACCGTCCGGCTACCGCTCCATGCTCACCCACGTTGACTCCCATGGCGGCTTCACCAAGACAGAGCTCATGCACCGAGCTGCGCTCAGAAGCCTCCATCGAGCGTCCACTATGCTACCGCTTTATTCTACATTATCTACCAGCTCCGACTACAGCCCCACGAGGCTTCACTCCGTCCAAGCTGCGTACCTTATGGAGCTCGCCATCGGGACGCCGCCAGTGCCGTTCATCGCCCTTGCCGACACTGGGAGTGTCGTCTCCTGGACGCAGTGCAAGCCGTGCAAGTTGTGCTTCCCTCAGGACACGCCTATCTACGACCCCGCCACCTCGTCAAGCTTCTCCCCCGTGCCATGCACCAGCGCAACGTGCGGGGGGACCGGGGCCGTCTGGGGCCACAACTGCACCGCTACCTCACCCTGCACGTACCATATCACCTACGCCGACAGCGCCTACTCGGTCGGTGTCCTGGGCATGGAGACGATCACATTCGGCACTAGCCCAGGTGTGCCTGGAGTCTCCGTGAGTGGCATCGCGTTCGGCTGTGGCGTCGACAACGGTGGCGACTCGGTGAACTCCACCGGCACGGTCGGCTTGGGCCGTGGGAGCTTGTCTCTCGTGGCACAGCTTGGCGTCGGCAAGTTCTCCTACTGCCTCACGGACTTCTTCAACTCCAGTCTTGGTAGCCCCATGTTGTTCGGCTCCCTGGCAGAGCTGGCATCACCAAGCGCCAATGCCACTGCCATACAGTCGACGCCCCTTGTGCAAAGCCAGCACTACCCATGGCTGTACGTTGTCTCCCTCGAGGGCATATCACTCGGTGACGCTCTCCTGCCGACCCCGAACGGCACCTTGGAGGTGGGCGCCGACGGCTACGGGGGCATGATCGTGGATTCCGGCACCACCTTTACCGTCCTCAATGAACAAGCCTTCAGGGTGGTAGTCGACCACGTGGCCGACGTTCTCGGCCAGCCGGTGGTCAATGCCTCCAGCCTGGACCCCCCATGTTTTCCGGCTCCGGCCGGTGAACAGGAGGTCCCGCCCATGCCGGACATGGTTCTCCACTTCGCCGGTGGTGCAAATATGACGCTGCATAGGGATAACTACATGTACTTTGACCCCGATTCATCGTTGTTCTGCTTGGCCATTGCTGGGGCGCGGTCGTATGGTTCACTGCTGGGCAATTTCCAGATGCAGAATATTCATATGCTATTTGACATCACCGTAGGGCAATTGTCATTTGTGCCCACTGACTGTAGTAAGCTCTAAGATCCTAGTCATATCATATATTGGAACACAGCTACTCGCACTACTAAAATCGTTTTGTAGCAACACCTACTTTTATTTGTAATAGCGTCTCTATTACCAGCCACGCTATAGTAGTGGACAAGCCGAGCTGTGGGAGCCACTAGGATGCCGGATTCACTATCCACACCCACCTCGCGTCTAGTGTCGACGAGCCCATCACACCCATCACATGCTGGTTTGAATAATAAAAGAATAAGATGTGGCTGGCACACCTGCTGGTTTGATAACAAGCAGCATTGAAAAAATATTTCAGATATTGGATCATATTACCTGCCCTCAGTGATATATTTATCTATTTGGATTTTAGTATCCAACAAAACCGGCAATTTTCTATTTGGATTTTACTATACCCAACAAAACCGGCAATGATACTATTCACCAATCAGTTTTGGTTTAAGATTATCGTTGCGTGACAGTCACGACGTACGTGGTTGCGTGATTATCGTTGCGTGTCACGACGTACTGGCAGAGCCCGTTTCACATGTAACGAACTTGGGAACCAATGAATTTGCGATCAATTGCAGTTTTGAATATCAATGATATGATTTTTTTAGAAATGTAATCTAGTAGTAGACAAATATATGGAAACACTATTCGCAAAAAATATATATATATGGAAACACGATGCAAGTATCCAGCATCGAGAAGGAAGGGGGAGCAAAAATTGCCTTGGCGGGCCCGTATCGTACTCGTGTATTCGACTGCTATTTGGGTTCGGACTTCGGAGCTATGGTGTATACAAAAGGATCACCACGTCTGCCGCGGTATCATCAAGGCGAAGTGCGGCCATCGATCAAAAGCCCAAGGTTACGACGCAACCGGAGAAACATGCAGATCTTCGTGAAGACGCTGACAGGGAAGACGATCACGCTGGAGGTCGAGAGCAGCGACACCGTCGACAATGTCAAGGCCAAGATCCAGGATAAAGAAGGTATCCCGCCGGACCAACAGCGCCTCATCTTCGCAGGAGAACACGCTGCACCTGGTCCTGCGCCTGCGCGGCGGCCGCCGTGGCTGCTATCACTGGGGCATCGAGCCAAATCTTGTCAAGCTCGCGCAGCAGCACATCGAGGAGAAGATGATCTGCCGAAAGTAAGCAAAACGATACGAGTTGGAAATCAGTGCGTTTTTTCTAAAAAAAAAAACAGTGCGTTTCCAGCCTTACTGTACTGTCTTTCAGTAACGTAATAAGTTGTGAGTATGACGTCTTCAAGAAATAATTTCATGACCATTTTCTGTATGCAGGTGCTATGCACGGCTTCCCATGAGGGCTACAAACTGCAGAAAAAAAAAGTGTGGCCACAGCAATCAGGTAGTTAACTATAATCACTCCCTGTTGGAGTTGTATATATCAAATATGTGAACGTTCCTTGCTTTAAATTTTAGATACCAGACCGTTTCCAGTATTGAATATTTTTAAAAAATAAAAAATCTAGAAAAGTATTCACTAATTTTTTATGATAGACTTGTTATATCAAACTTGAAACCTGCACATTTTCAGTTTTCGAATGAAGTTGTTATATGCCATGCGGTCTCCTCAAGTTTAGAAATGATTTTAAACTGTCCAAGCATGTTCCATTAATAAACCATCTCCACATGATACTCTTTATGCAATAACAAAATCAATAGTATATTATACTACTGTTTTTAATGATTTGAATTTATTGCCGAATGAACTGATGTACCATTTTCTTGATTTCCACGCAGCTGAGACCGAAGAAAAAGCTCTACGAGACTCGATGGTAGCACACATTGGCTTAGTTTGGCTGTTACAGAACTTATTATTAGTTACAGAAATGATTGTAAAGATTTAAGCTTCTCATTGGTACTTCACTATATTCGGATTGTTATACTTCACTATATGAAGAGTTTAACCTTCTTTCTGTCTCCGACAGAATTTCTAGTTATATATATGCAATTGTGTGCATTTGCATGCCGTCACAGGTGTTTTGTATGCTTGGGTTTGACGTAGCCCATTTTGTTATGCAATAGGTCGATATCCTGTTGGTATGGTACCCAGGATAGGGTTAATTTTCTTATCTTTAGAACTATTGTTATGGAAAAGCATGATTAGTGAAGTAATATTTAGAACTGTCGTTTTAAGACCCTAGTTGGCCAAATTTCTTTGCCGAATAGTTTGGTCCGCGTGGCACTTGTGACAATGACACAACAGCAATAATTATTCTTGCTCAAAAAAAAAAAAGCAGCAATAATTATTGCTACGTGGTTCTTCTTGTTCAAGAAAAAGGCCTTGTAAAAAAATATTTGTTCAAACAATTTCTAATTACGAACAGTCAGTGTAATAAGCCCATCCAATCCATGGATGCGGTCAGTGTAACCAAGCCATGCGGTCCAAATTCACCAGGTCTCAGAGAGAGAAAATGGTGAATGACCGTCGTGCGGTACAAAACTATTCCATGCCGCAAGCGATTGGAAAGGCAACAATTTTAAGCATGCCTATTCAATCATGTGCAAGGAACTATTGCATGCCACTCATGCCACTTCTAGACACAAGGCAAAAACACACATCACTCTTTGGCAGAATAGAGAGATCAGGGGAGTCACATTTCGCGAAATGCGGTTCGTTCTATATATCGTACTGAAATAATAGTTAGTAGCACTTCATGAACCGAAGATTAAGATGTTGGTGCAGACTGAAATAATATAAACATTATAGGAGTTAGTTTGAACCGCTCGTGTCAAACAGTGCAAATTCAACTTGTTATGTTCGTGCACATAATTTGTAAATGGGTTTTGGTTGACTTAAGTGACATTGCAGGAGTTCATGTATTCAAATTCCAGAGTTCAAAAATAGATTTCTTTTTTACCCGAAACCTTGTTGGAAATAACAACAATTTAGTGATGTATAAATTAATTCTGGCAATAAGAAAAAGACCAATAACATGTATATGATTTAACATTAGCACTATGGTCTGAGGCAAAGCCACGACATCTAGTGCTAACAACAAAAGAGAAGCGAAAACAAACAACAAAGATAGAATAGACATCCTTACAGGTGGGATGTCGGCGCGTAGGCGAAGATGAAGACGGATACGAAGCAGACCGTCGACAAAGATCCGCATCGGCAACGGAGAGGGAAGAAGACATCCAGTGAGCAGTTGCAATGGTGCTTCCCAAAAACCTGATACGCCCCCTACCCCGTGCAGGGACGTGAGGAGACATAGGATTCGGAGCCTGCTCTTCCGGCTCCGTTGGCACGTCGGTGACGGGATGGGGAAGACGGCGGCAGCGCAACACTGTGCCAAGGAAGAGATGAATTTTCTGTACTGAGGACAACGTCTCACCCCTTATTTATACACACGATCGCAGCTAAGGATATGTGAGTAAAAACATGTAGAAGAGTGCAACCTTAGATTCACAAAAATCGAATTAGTTAACTAGGCTTGTTTCTAGGCCTCCTTTCTAGGCCTTGTTTAGATGGTCATATTTTTAGTCCGAAAAGTACCGTAGCATTTAATTTGTATTTAACAAATATTATCCAATTATGGCCTAACTAGGCTTAAAAGATTTGTCTCGTGATTTACAACTAATATATGTAATTAGTTATTTATTTTATTAACATTTAATGCTCCATGCATATGACATAACATTTGATGTGATAGAGAGAGAGTCATATTTCTAACCTTTTTGAGACAACTAAACAAGGCCCTAGTCATAAGCTATCCATGAAAATTGAGGTTTGAGGGGCATTTTACAAATTTCTTAAATTGGGACAATCCTAGATAAATATTATTATCACCTATTTTTTCAAAACAAAGAAAAAAGTGGGGGTTTTTTTTTTAAATCAAAAGTGGTTTTTGTTGGATTCTGTTCCATGCTACTCCCGTTTCTCAGGCCCACTTCCCTCTTTCTTTTTGGCGAAACCAGGCCCACTTCCCTCTCGCGGACTGCTTCCAAGATCCGGTTCACTCTCCTTCTCGTTAGGGCGCTGCTAGCGCTAGGACGTCCTAAGCATAGGACGGTCCGCGCTAGCAGCGGCCCGGCCCACCTAACCGTTCAATCCCCGTACGGGACATGCGCGCACGGACGGAACACACACGCACGGATGAGACACACACGCACGGGACGGGACATACACGGACGCCACCCCCGCCGCGACACCCCCCGCGCGGCCCTGCTCCTCCTCCGTGAATCGGCCACCGCCGCTGCCCAAGATGACCACCATGCCTCTGAAACAAAAAAAGCAACACACAATTTTTTAAAAAAACTAGAAACAAAACATGAAGTGAAACAAAACTGAGAAAAGAAGAGAAACAATATGAACAAACGATTGAAACAAAGAAATCTGAAAACAAAAAGAAAAAACTTTGAAACAATACAAAAACGCAGTAAGAAACAAAAAGGAATAAAAATTTGAAACAATCTGAAAACACAGCAAAAAATGAAAACAAAAATTAAAAAAAAAGCAACTGAAACACAGCAAAAGAACAACGAGATGAAGCAACATAAAACACATAAATGAAACAACAAGCGGCGTGTGGTTGAAACAAACAGATTGTACTGAAAGAACAAAAATAGAAAGGAAAAAATGAAACAAGAGATTGGGAGAAGACATCTGAAACAAAACAGATTTCAGCAATGAAACAATGGATTCAAAAAAAAGAAACAAATGATTATCATCAACTGAAACAAAAAAAATGAAAAAGTGAAACAAAAAAATTCATCACAGTTTGCAACAAAATCAAACCCCCTTTTTGTAACAACGGGGAGCGGCTGGGTGAAACACAGGGGAGCGGCGGTGTGAAACACAGGGGAGCAGCTAGGTGAAACACAGCGAGCGCCCCGTTGTAACGAAAAAAGCAGATGAAGGAGAAGAAGGGGAGGAGGATAGAGAGGAGAAGATAGAGGAAGAGCCCTACCTGGTCCGGATCCATCGCCGCCCTCTCCGCGGCCGCCATGGCCGGATCCGGCACCGCCATGGCCGGATCCGGCTCCGCCGCGAACGACACGGCCAGATCCAGACCGGGATCCACCACAGCCCCCCTCCCCACCGCCGGAACCCTAACTCTTCCCCCTCGGAGATGGAGGAGAAGGAGGAGAGGTGATATAGGAGGAGCAGGAGGGCTGCTTGCGCCGGATCCGGTGGATCCCCCCATGGCGGGCGCCTCCAGCTCGGCAGAAGCCGTCCCACTGTGGACGAGCGAGCACGTACAGCGGGAGGGCAGCGGAGGCGGGGAATAGGGAGAGGGAGGCGGGGAGGTAGGCCGGAGGCTCGCCGCCGGTGCACCAGAGCGCGGAGAAGAGATGAGCCGCCGCCGTCGCTGGATGGCGCCCTCCTCAGAACAGAAAATGGAGGAGACGAGGTGGGGAAGAATGAGATAGTGAGAGACATGGAGGCGGAGCGCGTGTGGGCGGTGGGCAGTGACGCGCGGGCGGTGGGCAGGTGTGTGCGACGCCGGGCGTTTGGGCGCTGCGCGTGGACAGCGGCGCGTGGGCCGCGGGCGCGGCCCAACTAACGTACGCCACCCGTCCTAAGGTTCAGACGTCCGTGCCTAAGCATTACCGTTCTCGTTACTCTGTGTCTCCCTCTCTGCCTCCCCATCATCTTTCAGATTTCAGATGCAAAGGACAGCGTTTAGATTTATCACATCGTTGATTAATTCAAGGAATCCAAGCTTCACCGTCGAAATCAAGGTTGCATTACGTTCAACTCCGATTGACCTATTCGTACATTCGTACATACACTAATCAAAATCTGAAGATAAAGGTGGACTTTTTGATCCGTGTTCCAATTATAATGTTCTTGAATGATGATAGGAGATCGGCTGATGGCATCGACAGAGGGGCCAACGTCCGAGGTTGGCAATGGCGAACAAGGCACAATTCTGAATAATGTACGAATGCACGTACAGAATCAATTGGAGTTGAACATAATGGAACCTTGATTGCGAAAAAGACAATAACCACAAATCCATACCCTTGAAAAACGAATTTGTTAGTCGTCAAACATTCTCTCTCATCAAACGAGATAAATGATTATTATATTTTGTGTTCTGCGATACAGCAAAAAAACCAAATTTTATAACGGTGTCATTTCACAAAACAAATGTGACAATTTGTTTGACACCATTATAAATTTTGGTTTTTGCTGTATCCCTCGTCAAATTTCCCAACGATAAATATTCTTCATGTCTATTATGTGCTTAAGAAAGAAAGAAAACCTACATTAACTAAAGGCATTTAAAAGTTGTTGCAACATGCATTTGGAAGCATGCACGCTGCGACATGATTTTTCATCCTACTCATGATTTTTGTAGCTGCCTACATAAGCACTCATGATTGTACTTGGGTAGAACGCAAAACTCATGATTTTTGGAGCAACGAACTTGCTGATAAGAGTCATATTTCAGTTGCTATATAATTAACTCTCACTGAGGTTAACTGATTCATTTGACAAGATGCATGTATGCATGTTTTTTGTTTTAAATTTTCCTTTTACTAGAAGTGTATAGCTGAATTGTTAGATTAAGATTGTCATACATACTGAACTGCCTTAGCTACTTCACAAAGATAGACTTAGATGTTGGTGGAAGCTGAAATTATGTATGCATCTCGTGGATTGGAATTCCAAAGTTTAGTGACGATCTGCTAGTATCAACAAACAGTAGCACGTCAAATTGGCTATTCAATTGTGCGCAATGTTCATATTGTTTTGAGCAATATATGTATCTTGAGTTTAATTTTAGAGCACATATATGCACAAGCTCGCTTTGCTCTCCATATTTATGGAGAGCCGATTCAATAAAAATCCTCTATATATTTTTTACCCTCCAACAAGTTATTTATCTTGTACACACTTTATGTACAAGAGCACCCAAAGTGCCAGTCAGGCAAACACATCGGTCATAGGACCAAACACAAACAGACACCACTCACACGCTTGTTTTACCCCGCAATACACATGGCCCTACGCCTTTGAACAATATCTTCCTTGACCAACGCGGCAACTTGTACTGATGTTTTGTGCTCATTTTCAAATATCCTCCTGTTCCTTTCCTTCCATAGGTTCCACACAATGTAGATAAACACTCCATTAAATGTTCTGCGTTCTTGCTTTGGCACCTTGGTCGCCGCCTCCTCCCACCAATCAGCGAGGCACATGGGATCTTGTTGGGGTAGCTGGACATCAAAGTTTTCCCAGGATAATACCTGGCTCCAGACAGCTCTAGCAAAGGGGCATAGCAGTGATAGATGGACACCTGTCTGCAGAGGGCCATTACACAAGAGCTCCTGCCTTTACTTTCAAAAAAATCTTGTACACACTTTAGAGAGCTAGCTTTGCTCTCCTTATTTACCGCGGGAAACATAAGATAGAGGAGATAACAATGTTTAGATATATAATTGAAGTTGTTGGAGGGATTCTTTTTATCAAAACTTCTTTTTATGTTACTAGATAAAAGGATATAAAGAGAATCTTTGAGTTGATTTTAATTCTCAACACCTAAAAATCTATATCTATATCTATACCCATATACTTAATTGTGAAAATTTCAGTCTGCCTCTTCTTTCGCCTGTTTCTGTCCGCCCGTCCGTCTAGAGTTGAATAATAGTTGGACACAGGTTCCTAAACGGGCATGTTTTTTTGAACAGTGAGTTTTTTGTTTTTTTACAACTTGAACGGTGAGTTGGACACAGGTTCCTAAACGTCTTCAGAGAGTTGGAGACCGACGGGTGAAGGGGTTTCCCAAATTGATACTGCGAGACATCAAAACAAGAGTTCAAATCAAGCTGAGTTGGAATCAAATCTAAAGAGAAATCCTGCCAAATCCTGGGAGTTGGAGGTGAAGGGCAGAAAAGAAAAGAAATTCTAATTGCTAATTGGACGTACACGGATGGAACTTGAAGTTAAACGACAAAATCACTACCAAAATTTTCCATGATGGACTCCCGTGCGAAACCAACACGAACGAGCCATCAATTTGGGAAGCAAGAAAAGAACCAAATCTAAGACCATCACGATTCCGGTCGAGAACAATACCAAATCAACACCCTCAAATACAAGGTGTTGCACCTCCCAGACCTGGCAGGCGCCCAAGCCGCCGCCTCTGCGCTCGCCAGGGCTGGGTTCCTGCACCGTTGCCTCCCACGCAAGCACGTGGCCAGGTGCGCCCGCGACAATGGCACGACTCATGCAGCCGCCTCCGCCTGCGCCCTTCTTCGAGGCTGGATGGATGCAGATGCCTACTCCGCCTTCTCCTCCAAGGGCCGAGCCTGTGAGACTGCGCCACCTCCTAGCCCGCGCGAATACGGCGGACGGAGAGCAGGTCGATGAGTTAGGGTTGGGGAGACCAGACGAGAACGCTGGCCCGGGTGGAAGTACACAGAGGAGAGAGCGGCGGGCTCCTGAGGGAGCCAACGGCAAGGTAAGGCCGGCCGGCGCAAGGGAGACGGCCGGGTGACCGGCGAGGTGCTTTGGGAGGGAGGCGTGTGACGGTTAAGGCTCGGGCTCTTTATTTTTCTTTTTTTTTTGTTTGGTGCCGAGTTCTATCAATTTGTTTTAGTTTTTTCTTGGAAACATGTCATGTTCTTTTTTTTTTTGTTTAAATCTAAGAACAGACAAAACATGTTGTTTGTATGGAAATATATTTAGTTTGGATAATCTATAAATGTAGTACGTCAAATAAAATGAACCTAAGATAAAAAAAATGCGTAGTAGTAGGTACACAAGTAACACATTATTGAAGGACTTATCTAGATATCACTACAATAGTACCACGATGTTATGAAGCCTCACATACAGATCAACACGCTACAACCTTGTTGGCACCCGGATGCCATTGAAATAAACACGTTACAACCTTGTTGGCACACCATGCTATTGAGGTCAATGTGAGAAAGCCGATGTGCATGCACTTGCCAGTGGGCTAGTGAACTGTACTGACGGTTCAAGAGGCATTTGTAGTAGCGGCTGTCAGTTCCGCCAGTGGCATTTGGTAGTGCAAATAACAATAGTAGAAGCGGTCGATGGACACATAGTTGTCGCTGCTGCACCATCGGCCACTATCAATGGGCTGACATATAAGAAGTCTAGGCCATTCATTGTGAACACCACCGTGTCATGTTGGGCAGAGAATCACCAGTTCACCAGCACCCACGCTAGACGTTGCGCGAGCCATGAAAACCATGTGCGTCCACATGCGACACGATCGACTTGTGGGAGTGTCCAGGATGCGTCGTGTGCTGGTGTGAATCCTATTATCGTGGACAAGATCAAATCGGTGCCTGGTAAGAACTGCAACCTCACTCCAGGTAAGATTTTATAACCAAAGATTAAATGACCTATTTTATTAGGTTCTCAACAAAGACAGCCACTAACTTCATATTAACTATAGCAACCTTATTTGATTTAAATTTAGATGAAACTTCAATTAGATATAATAACAAGCAAATCATTATTGTTGACATGAGACTGCCTGATACAGATCCCGTTGCAACGCACGGGCACTTTTGCTAGTTAATACAATAATTGTAGAAGATATTTTGCAACTTTGTACTTTTATAAGAAACTATCTTACCAAACTGCCCGAGAACGTTTTTCCACTTCACTAAAAAGTAAAAGTAGGGGTTGTTTCTAAAAATTCCATGATGGTAATACTATTTTCTATTGAATAAACGCTAATGAAGGCACTGACAGGTGCATAAAAATCGAATGTGCACATGTCTCCTTGCTATATAGTCATAAACTATCATGAAAATTGAGGTTTGGGGGGATTTTATTACAAATTTCTTAAATTGGGACAATCCAAGTTAAAATATTCGTATCACCTAATTTTTGAAACAAAGACAAAGTGTTTTTTGTTTGTTTGTTTGTTCCAAGCTACTCCTGTTTCTGAGGCCCACTTCCCTCTCGCGGACTGCTTCCAAGATCCGGTTCTCTCTCTTTCTCCTTTACTTTGACTCTCCCCTTCATTCTCTTCTACCTCCACGTCTCCTATCAGATTTCAGATGCATGGCCAGCGTTTAGATTTTTCACCTGGTTGATTAATGATCAAATCCAACCATTAGCATTGCAATCAAGGTTCCATTACGTTCAACTCCAATTGACCTTTCGTACATTCGTACATTTATCAGAAATTCAGAATTTTATAGATAAAAGTCGAGTTTTTAATACGTGTTTCCAATTATAATGTTCTTGATGATATCAGATCGGTTGATCGCGTCGACAGGGCGGCGGTGAGGTCGGCAATGGCGAACAAGGCCAGCTCGGGGGCGCGCAGCCCGCTGAGCCTGGTGGTGGCGATGGCGCTGTGCTGCTTCTTCTACGTGCTGGGCGCGTGGCAGCGCAGCGGGTACGGCAAGGGCGACCGCATCGCCGCCGCGGTGAGCCATCAGACCGCCTGCAGCGACGCGTCCGCCGCCGTGGCCGCGGGGCTCAGCTTCGAGACGCACCACGGCGGGGCCGCGGCCATCAACGCGTCGACGTCGCTGCCCACGTTCGCGCCGTGCGCGGCGTCCCTGGCGGACCACACGCCCTGCCACGACCAGGACCGCGCCATGCGGTTCCCGCGCCGGAACATGGTGTACCGGGAGCGGCACTGCCCCCCAGACGGCGAGCGGCTGCGGTGCCTGGTCCCGGCACCGGCGGGCTACGTGACGCCGTTCCCGTGGCCGCGCAGCCGCGACTACGTGCCCTTCGCCAACGCGCCCTACAAGAGCCTCACCGTCGAGAAGGCGGTGCAGAACTGGGTGCAGTACGAGGGCGCCGTGTTCCGGTTCCCCGGCGGCGGGACGCAGTTCCCGCAGGGCGCCGACAAGTACATCGACCAGCTCGGATCCGTCGTCCCGTTCGCCGGCGGCCACGTCCGCACTGTCCTCGACACCGGATGCGGCGTAAGCACCTGTCTTTATGATGGCCTCATCGACGGCGTAAGCACCGTTCAGCTCACCGTTCTATCCCGTCCCTGATCGTTCACCTGCCTCGACGTCCGTGCGTGCGTGCAGGTGGCGAGCCTGGGCGCGTACCTGGACGCGCGCGGCGTGATCGCCATGTCGTTCGCGCCGCGGGACTCGCACGAGGCGCAGGTGCAGTTCGCGCTGGAGCGCGGCGTGCCGGCCTTCATCGGCGTCCTCGGCTCCATCAAGCTCCCGTTCCCGCCGCGCTCCTTCGACATGGCGCACTGCTCCCGGTGCCTCATCCCCTGGGGCGGCAACGGTGAGCCACGCCGTCGTCGTCGCCATTCGTCGCCGGTGCATTCCGATGCACGAGAACGAACTCTGACGCGTTGTTGCGTTGCATGCAGACGGGATGTACATGATGGAGATCGACCGCGTGCTCCGGCCGGGCGGCTACTGGGTGCTGTCCGGCCCGCCGATCAACTGGAAGACGAACCACAGGGCGTGGGAGCGCACGGAGGCGGACCTCGCCACCGAGCAGAACCGGATCGAGGAGTACGCCGCCATGCTGTGCTGGGAGAAGGTCACCGAGATCCGCGAGATCGCCATCTGGCGGAAGCAGCTCGATCCCTGCCCGCCGAGGCCGCCGGTCCGGACGTGCGACGACGCCAACCCCGACGACGTCTGGTACAAGAACATAACGACCTGCGTCACGCCGCCGGCCAGTGCGGGCGCCCGCGAGCTGCATCCGTTCCCGGCGCGGCTGACGGCCGTGCCGCCGAGGATATCGGCCGGCGCCGTGCCGGGCTTCACGGCCGAGTCGTACGAGGAGGAGAACCGGCGGTGGGAGCGGCACGTGGCGGCTTACAAGAAGGTGAACTACAAGCTCAACAGCGAGCGGTACCGGAACATCATGGACATGAACGCAGGCGAGGGCGGGTTCGCAGCGGCGATCTTCTCGCCCAAGTCGTGGGTCATGAACGTCGTGCCGACGGCGGCCGAGCTCTCTACCCTCGGCGTGGTCTACGAGAGGGGGCTCATCGGCATGTACCACGACTGGTAGGTTCCGAGCACAGTGCCTTCTCTTGCTGTCCATCTACTGAGTGCATCGTTTCTGACAGTTTTTTTTGTACATTAACTGCGTCCTCTTCAGGTGTGAGGCATTCTCCACTTACCCAAGAACATACGACCTCATACATGCCAATGGCATCTTCACACTCTACAAGGACAGGTGAAATCTGTTCATCTTTCTTTGAAATAATAAGAAATTGTTCTGAAAATCAAATTTTGTTCATCATTTCACCTACATTGCTTAGATGTAATACCATTCCAAATGGTGCAAATTGTGGTGTTTGTGACTGCCAATATGATCTCTGAATTGACACTCGGTGCAGGTGCAAAATGGAGGACATCCTGCTGGAAATGGACCGGATCCTGCGCCCAGAGGGGACCGTGATCTTCCGGGACGACGTCGAGATCCTGCTGAAGGTGCAGAGGACAGTGAAGGGGATGCGGTGGAAGACACTGTTGGCCAACCATGAGGACAGCCCCAACATACCTGAGAAGGTGCTCTTCGCTGTCAAACGTTACTGGACTGCCGGTGGTGAGGGCTCAGAGGAGGAGGAGAAGGCCTACAGCTCTTCAGTTGCAAGCAAGGATTCAGAGGAATAAATGGTGGGAGAGATGAGGCTGCATGATTTGGCGGTGGAGGTGGACGGGTGACTACTTTCAGTTTCTGTCAACTTTTCTGAATGCTTGGTGAGAATTTTTGTTTAGAACGTAGAAGATCTAGAATTTCAGATGCTTTGGATTTTGAAATTCTGCAGTAATGTTGTATCAAAACCACTGGATCAGATGTGGCTATTGTAGTCTGTTTAATTTTTTAAACAAAAAGTAACATAATTTGTGAAAGAATGCATAGATTTTTGAAAGGTGGTACGTTGACACCAGTTAACATTACCACACCTAAGAATAACTTTGAGCTTGAAACCAACAAGTGTGACGCCAAATTTCTAGGCTAGGACCAGGCTTTGAGGGATTTGTTAACCTAGGAAACTTTCATTTGGTCAAGTTTGTTTCGCCTAGGCAGACCAATTAACAAAATGAAACAGAGCTACAAGATTCGGCACTTCTGTAGTTATAAATTGATGCGGCACAGTTAATTAACTTCCGAGTGAAATCCAGTTCCTCCCATTGAGATGTACTATCTATGGAACAATACATATTTTAGAAAATGCAAAAAGGGAAAGTAGAAAATTCAAATGAAGTTCAAGTTCGAGTCATCTGCTTGAACACACTTGTCTTGTAAACTCTTCCTGCTACAGTGATTTATCTTTCTCACACTGAGGATTTTCCCTTTCCATGCTAGTCTAAGGATCACATTCTTTTAAACATCATATGTTTTCATGTTTTGTTGCTTACAATATAGCTTTTTTCTTCAAACAATGAAGACACTAGCATCAAAAGACTAACTAATGAACAATCAATTCTTTCAATAGGAGATTATGTGATTACTCATTTTGCACCAAGGAGTACAGCATAATAGCGGACAGACATGATGGCACAATATAATGTAAAGACAGATAGCTTGAGATGACAATAGGTACTAGCAAATTAATAGATAACTAAGCTAGCGGTTGTCATGAGGTGCATTCATGATGAATGTCTACATCTCTTTGTTGTGCAGCTGCTGCAGTCCAGCATCTGCAGGATACACATCATCATCTTTATGAAATTTGAGTACAGCTCCTACATTCGGATACAGCATAGTTCTCTTCTTCCTGGGCTTAGCAATCCCCAGAATCTGCAAATATTGCAGATCAAGTGGCATAATTTGTTACATGACACATCATTAGTGACAATAATACTATGTGGAACTAGGATCAAAAGTATGAATAACTAGTATGATGCACAGAATAGACCGTTAAATGCTGACCTTCTTAAATGTTGCTGTCACCTTGCTGTCCAGTGTGGTCCTATATTGTGACATGTACTCCCTCGGTCCTTGAAAAGCCGATGTTGCCATGTTGTCCACCTGTCAACGAACAAAATCATATATAGCAATCAAGTAAGCTACCTAGATTTTCTAGAATCCATGCTGGAAAGGATACTGATGAGGTTCGTTATCTCATCCGTTTTCACTTAGCACATCAACGCTACTTTACACAAATGGAATGCAAATTATGTAATAAGTAACGCATAAAGGACCATTTCAGCGATGCCACTTACCATGGACTTGGTTTCCTCTGCTTCTTTCCTTATTGCATTTAGGTCTTCATTGGCAGCATCTTTCTTCTCAAGCATTGATGAGACCTTCTTGAAGGTACCATCTTGTGCCATATCCATGTACTTAGTGACCAAAAACTAGTATTTTCTTGAATATAGGGTTTGTTGCTTTACAAAAACTATTGGATGGGTTAGGCCTATTTATAGACCCAATGGCTCTTGAAAAGCATTACCTAGTATATATTTTGCAAGAAAAAAGAAACCACGGTACCTTTCATTACTTGTGGCTGCCCCTAATAACGTCATCAGTTTCTTCAGTTGCTATTCAGGTTTTCCGGAAGCAGTTGATACTTTTGAATAGGAGGTTCACATGAATTTCTTCGGCCAGATCTCATCTTATAGAATCCTGTTTTATTTAGTACAAAGAAAAAAATCGTGGGCTATAGAATTTAGCGGGAGCCTATTCCAGACGCTATTGCCGCTATAGCGCATGCTATAGCCCCGCTATAGCGGCAGCCATACACAGTAGCGTTAGGTAGCTGTGCACGCTATAGCGACGCTATTTCAACGCTATAGCCCGCTATTTGTACACAAACAGGCAACATATGATAAACTGATAATCATAACTTATATTGGCTAAGCGAATGAATTTTAGTCTGTATAAAATTATAAACTCATAAAGAAAGTAGATTCAAAATTGCATCCAAATATCTTCTGTGTCCATGTTTTGCAACTTTGGTGTCTAATCAAATATGGTAAAGACTTCTTACCGGCCGGCCGTGCGTTTGTGGCTCGGCACGGCCTGCACCTATCCCAGCTGCCTCCCTAAAACTTCCTCTGTCCTCAGATAGACCGTGACGTTTCGGCTTCGGCCGTGTTTAGTTCGGCCGAATCGGGAGGTCCCGATTTTGCACAGTGCAAGATTCCGCACTGTAGCATTTCGTTTGTATTTGTGAATTTTTGTCCAAACATTGATTAATTAGGCTCAAAATGTTCGTCTCGTAAAGTACAACAAAACTGTGCAATTAGTTTTTGACTAGTATAGTGCCCGTGCTAACGCAACGGTTTCATTTTAGGGGTGCTCATGAAAACAACCAAATAACGATATGGTCATGATTCACGCAATTATTCATGATCACGTATATAATTCTGAATTCTCTTAAGCATAACAAGGCATAACAAAATTGTCTCGCCTCAACTATCTAATTTACAATCTGCTTCGCCTCTCTAAGGGTGTCAGCGTCTTGCTCGTCCCAGACTCCCAGCCGTGATAGCCACTTGGTCCATCGATGGTGGAGGTAGCCATGCCACGATGTCCACCTCACGCCACATGAGGTCGTTGCCGATCCATTTCAGTAGTTACTTCTATCCCCTCTGTCTGTGCAAGCATAAAAATTTTAGAATTTCCTAGGATGTTAAGGTTTTTAATTTGGTTCTTAAAATATTAGATCAAGATAGATGATCAATATGTAGTAGGGTTTTTAGCAGAAAAAATGAAATAGCTAACAACGGGCACTTGATTGGAATGAAGAGTGCACCTTACGATGTCTCAAGTATGTTGATCTACAATCTCCATCATGCCCTCCAACTTCTACTTGATTGGAATGAAGAGTGCACCTTACAACGTCTCAGGTCTGCTGATCTGCAATCTCCATCATGCGCTCCAGCTTCTTCTTCTTCTTGGACAAACTTCCATCCTCCTTATATGACTCTGTATGTCCATAACAGAAATAACAACACATGGGAAAGTTCAAAACTTGAATGCAAGATACAACACATACTTCTGATGAACTGAGCAAACGTCGTGGTAGAAGTGTTTTACCTATAGCAGTGTCCCCAGGTTCACTTTGGGGATTTACATATCTGGAAGTGTTTTGCCTTCCAGTATACATGACATGCCAAAAATCAACTTAGCAATAGAATATTCATGACATGCCAAAAATTAATGGCTTGTGCTCCTTCCCATAATCCCATGACATGCCAAAAATCAACTTACCCTGATCTTGCTATTAACTCGGTGTTGTCATTACTTTGTTAATCCTTGTTCTGTAACCTAGGTGAATTTGCAAGAATATGCATACAATGAGTCAACGTAGGAGAATGTTATGATAGCTATATCCATCAGTGCAATCCAATGAGGCAGAGGAAGCAAGAACTATTTACATATTTGTTTGTTGAAGAGTTTAATTTATTGGTGTTCCCATCTCCAGTTTCTTACCATGAAACTTTTGTGAAAAAAAATGTCGAAGCCTGTGCAGTAAACCAGTTGACAATATATGGTGTATTTGTGGTTATATCACTGTATCAGTCTCAACCTAATTAAGAATTGTTAAATGCAGAATAGAAGGCATATATTATTGCAAGATAGGGAACCCATGCCATGCTAGGATGTCAGTAGTTCTATTACATCTCAAACCAATTTTCTACAATCCGTAGACTTTGAAAAACCTGCAGATTGTAAGTGATTGCCTGCATCGATCACCTTTGCATGTAACTGACTGACTGTAAGTGACTGACTGCATCGATCACCCCAGAACTACAGGAATACTCACATGTAACTGACTGCATCGATCACCTTTGCATGTCCATCACTCCATCCGGACCGCATGACCCTATGCTTTATTATATAAAATTGAATCACATATGAAAGATAACTAATATGAATTGGTCAGAGCCAATTTAGGATACGGGAGTTATCCAAATCAATTATTACTAATCAAAAAGTATTACCGAAAGATATGAGGAGAAAAACTCTGACCATGCTAGGAATCCAGCGCTAGGTAATGGATTCGTTGATCTGAGGAGATGCATAGGAGGACCTTTAGATCCGAACGTGACCTGTGCCTCTCTTTGCGGCTCCTGTTGTGTAGAAATTGCTGCAAGAGCACGTAATGGCTGGAAGCCAATTCCAGATCTGCTCCCTATATATCTATAAAATAAAACAAAAATCTGCACACAAGATTTGCCTCCTCTCCGCTACGTGGGCTAATGAAATCGAGGTCACGCGTCGGTCCTTGTCTGCCACACTCAGCAGCCAGACCAACGGGATCGAGTTCATCTCCACGGTGGCGGTAAGCACGGAGCCGGCGACCTCAAGCATGAACGGCCGTTCGTGGACTGCTCCTTCCGTGTTGATGGAAGGGCGACGTGGGGGATGACCTCAAGCCACGAGCCACAGCACGGAAGTAGCGATCGCGGCAGGGGGCGGCGGGGCCTGGCAGGCACCTGTGGTAGCGCCGTAGCGGGGATCGCACGCGTGACTCACGCGCGTGAATCGCGGCACCGCGGCCCCATGAGGCTGGCTTCGGTTGGGTTAGGAGAGGATGAGAGAATTTGATACACTTCATCCAGACCGTTGATTCTATCATGAGTAATGAGAGAGAATGTTTAGGATAAATCTGAGCGGTCTATTTTAAAGGTGTTGTTTTTATGGGTACAATTTTTTGGGTGCACGAAGGATGAGCTCCTCAGCGGGGGACTTTTTTTTAGGGTGGACGTAGCAAAGAAAAGATGGTGCATTAGTAGGGTAGATTTCATCTACATTTAGTACTACATGCATATGTCGGTATTTTGATGTGATGGGGAATCTTCTTTTTGTAGAGTGGAATTTAGGAGAAAATTTGGCATCTAAACAGGGCCTTCGTCTCCGCCCACCGCACGGTCGCGCTGCCGGGGGCGCTCCACGCCATCGGCGCCACGGACCCGATGCAGGTGGACGAGCCACTCCTCGCCGCTGTGGACCCGATGCAGGTGGACCAGCCGCTCCCCACCACTGCCGACGCAGCACACGACCACGCCAACGCCAAGGTGAGCGTGGTTTTTCTCCTGTCCGCTGTCGGCGTGGGCTTCCGGCGGCCCGGAGCAGTCGCGTAGGGCCCCCAGATCTCTCCGCTCCACCCCCACGCGTTTGATTTTACCTGCCGTCGTGTTTCATGGTCCCCTCGTTCGATCCATCCGTAGATCTGCGCCGCGGGCGGCGAGGTGAGGCTAGGTCTACCATGATTTCTCGAGAGGAGGAGGTGGTGGAGTGTTGCTTGTCGGGGAGATACGCTGCGTTCCTGCAGTTGCGGATAGGAGCGGCGCTTCCATTTCTAAGGTTGGGGGGGAGGTGACGGGGTTGGGTTGATGGAGCACACAGAGTAGACCAGATTGTTTGGGTGTGCAAAGCGGCGTCAATTTGACCCAATCGTGACCTATGTTGCTGGATTGTTTTTCTCCCTTTTCTGTTCTTATCTGATGCTTGCTTAGTTTTGGGTTTATATATGCGGATTTGTCCTCATCTAATGCTCACGTTGGATCCCCCTTTGCCACTCTAAAAATGTGACTAGTTGATTATGTTCTGGACCGTGAATGCTGCTGCTTGAGAGCAGCATCAACCGTTGCTGCCTTATGCACCTGTCGTTTGAATGTCAGTTGTATTGTATTTGAGAGACAAAACATGTACCACTTGTTTCCGGGCTTATTAGCTTATATTTCTGTTGTATGGTTCTATTGTTTATCTATGTAAATGCCCTGATTGTTCAACATTAGTACATTGGTACCCAATCCTTTTGCTTTCATTCACTCTGCCAACACATAAATGTCACTGATATTTAATTGCGATGTTCTAATGTCTTCTACCAATTCAGGATGCACCTATTGTTATTGTTGGCCATTGTTTTCACCTGTGTAGTCTATCTCTTTGATGCTTTTCAGTGCTGGTGACTATGGCTAGATGCAGTCAAGTTCGAAGGAGCAAGAGGCTCATGAAGTCAATAGAAAATCCAATAAGCAGAGTTAACTGAAACTAGACACTGTTCACAATGAAGACTCTGATTCCAATTCCTCTGCTGGTGAAAGCAAGTATCCTGGATAGTATCTTCAGGATGCTGATTCTTGCACAGAAGGTCGGTGCAATAATCGGCCACAAAGCCGAGAGGGTTGGAAGACATTGTGAAGAAACAAGAGCCTCAGTTTGTATTATTGGCAGACATCTTTTGTGCGGCAGAGCAAGTTGTAAGATAGCTGTCATCTGATCCCAAGTATTAATTTATGTATAGCAACTCATGAACTTTTTTCTTTTTATTTTCTTTTTGCATCAAGAGATCAAGAGATTTAACGCCTTCGTGTGACTGCTCATTCATTTCAGGTTCAGGCTCTTGTGTTTTTACAGAAAGGTCAGCACAGTTTTATTTTTCAAACCTTTGGTTCAACTTTGGTGGATTGTGCAAGCTCTTTGACAATGATCTTAGTAAGAGAAAGCTTGCTAATGTCTCTGACTCATATATTTTCTTTATGTAGACATTAGTCTTTCATGCTTACAGCTTTGTCTCTGTCACAATGCTTGTTTTATCACAATGTATAGATGGCTATTTTGACTAGTAAGTATAGGCTAAATTGCTTATTAAGGAAGACATTGTTGCCTAATGGATGACACTTAAATTGCCTAAAAAAATTTTGATGGTGCAGGAGGGCGGTGCTGACTAATGCAAGTCACATATTGTTACTGATAGATCAGTAAAACTAGTATTTTTTTTTGACATCATCGCGTTGCCTCTATTTGACCTATATTTTACGGCCGGCCGTGCATATGATATATATTACAATCGGCCGTAATATAGATGGACTTGTTTCCAGCCGTGTGTGCCGTTGTTTAGTTGCTTCTCTCTGAAGCTGATCACTAGCAATGAGTGAACCCAACTGTTAGTACCATTTCATTCTTGTTGTTCTGTTGTTCTCCAGTACTATAATGTTTGCTCTGATGCATTGTTGAACTTCAATTTCAGTTTTGCTTTCTGACGCATTTTGGACATAGGATGCTTCGGTACAGAACCACTCCATTTTGGACATGATTGAGCATGAATGCGTATATTTCTACAGCTTTCTTATCACATTACTGATGATCTTTCTTTACGGTTAGGCAATAATCTTCTATAAATTAGGCAATACTATGATTTAATATAGGCAATACTATGATTTAATATAGGCAAAAATTGGATGGTGGTGATTCTGTAGTGTTAAGTTTCTTTTCTGTAGTGTTAAGTTTTTTGGGGCCATTTTATTTGTGTCCAACACCAAAAATGTGCCTATAACCTCTACTCTTTTTACTGCCAGGCATTACTCTATGCTCTAAGTGACCTTAATCATATGCAGATGATAAGGGGAAGCCCGAGATTCCATCTTCTCGAGTTGGAAATGCGGATTGGGAGTGGGGTGCTGACTAATGCAGGTGACATATTGTTGCTGATAGATCATTCTTTTTCCCCTTTTCTAGTGCTGTGACGTTCCTTTTTGTTCAACCATTGTACTGGCCTGCTTTTGTACAATAACTAGTTATTGACATCATCATCCTGCCTTTGTTTGACATGTATTTTTGCAAATAAACCGGGGGTTGGGTGTTGGGGGTGGAGGTTGTGGGTTGCAAATAAACACAGATACTATACTTGCTTTTTTATAATACAAAAATTGCCTAATTAGTAATACATTGTTGCCTAATGATGATACTTAAATTGCCTAGAAAAATTAAATTTACTACTGCATTACTAGCAGCGACCTGCTTGTCACCAATAGAAGCTCTAGGAACATAAGCATCCTTTTTTTATCTCCTATCAGCAAGAAATTTTTGACACATGTTATTATTATTATTATTATTATTATTATTATTATTATTATTATTATTATTATTATTATTATTATTATTATTATTATTATTATTATTTTTTGCATGCAGGAACGGCCATGTATAGAGAAGTTAAGATGCAAGCCAGTATAGAAAAGATGTACAATTGTGTGGGACTAGATGTATAGTTTTTTAAAAATTGCAAATGCAAATATATTGTGTTATGAGATGTGTTATTTTTTTAGGAAACCTTACCTTTCTGTGCACGTATATATGTAGGACCTAAAAGCATACATGCGGGCCTTAATTGCCTTTTTTTTTTAACGTATATATGTGTACAAATGTGTGTCGGTTTCCGATCCTGGCAGCATCCCACCAAAAGCAAACGTTAATTACTATTATTGCCAAAAATGGAATAGACTAATTCCACTTTTAACCAAAAGAGGAAGGGCCGTGCGGTAAGCCAAAATACGGCCTGCCGTAAGTTAGCCTCTTCCATCAAATATAGTTTCTCAATCGACAAACCAAACATCTACCACTATTGAATAGAAACAGTCTATTAGTGGGCCATTGGTGGGCTCAATTCAACCGGGCCGCGTTTTATTTTGGGCCAGCCAGCGAAGTAGGCTTAGCGTTAAAATAACGACGCTATGGCGCTAAATCGATATAGCGGCGCAATAGCGAGCTATAGCGGCAATAGCGCGTATAACGTAAAAACGAGCAATATCGTCGCGTATAGCGGCGCAATAGCGCGCTATTTTTTTTGTGGATTTAGTATGATGATTTTTTTCCTTCATTTAAAGAGAAAAGGTGCACATAGTTTTCTTGTAGCAGTTACTTTTACTAGCTGTTTTCAGTTACTCCTTTTACAGTCCTTAATTTCTTCTCCTTTGTCTTCCGAAGCCTTGTTGCTTCTTAAGCCCTGAAATTACTGACAATAAGCTGGTTGCTAGTTTGGTTCCTTCTCTGTTGGTTAATCTTGGTTTTGTCAATAACAGTTTCTTTATATCAAGTGGGTGTCTCTAATAACATCATTATTTACTTCTATTCACCCAAAAGTTAAGCCAACCGTCATAGTTTCAAGCCCCCGCCTAGTGACCATCATATCCGTACAACATATAGATTGTTAGGGTACAATATTTCACATCACATGGTTGTGTCAGGTTCCCTGTTAACTTGTTTTATAGGAAATATTGTGAACACTATGGCTCCAAGTGCATATTCGATTCATGTGTGTAATTTGTTGTGGCCTGCATGTCACATTAATCACAGCCAGGTTGAAATTGTTCATTCAACGTATAACGACCTACATGTCAACTTGTAATGCTTGATGTATTCATGTAATTCTTTCACGTTATTAGAAGTTTATGATCAAGAAGCACTCAAGCATGATGGCTGAAAGGAGATTAGATGATAACTCAACTTTCACCAAGGAGTACAACATAATAGCGGACTGATATGATGGCACAATATATAATGAAAAGACAGATAGGATGAGATGACAACAATAGGTACTAGCAAAACTAAGGTAGCTCTTGCCATGAGATGCATTCATGATAATTCTCTCCAGCTCTTTGTTGTTCAGCTCCTGCATGCAGATCCAGCATCTGCTGGATCGAAGTCATCATCTTTATGAAATTTGAGTACAGATCCTACGATCGGATACAGCGTAGTTCTCTTCTTCCTGGGCTTAGCTTTCCGCAGAATCTGCAATATGGCAGATCAAGTGGTATAACTTGTTACATGACATATCATATATGATAATAATACTCTATGGAACTAGAATAAAAAGTTTCCATCTTCTCACCTTGCCGGCGACCTTCTTAAGTGTTGCTTTCACCTTGCTGGTCAGTGTGGTCTTATTTTGTGACATGCACTCCCTTGGTTCTATTGAAACCAATGCCATCTTGTTTATCTGTCAATGAACGAAATCATAGGTATCAAGTAAACTGCATAGTTTTTGTCGAACACATGCTGAAAAGAATACCGATGAGGTTCGTTATCTCATCCGTTTCGACTTAGCATGTTAACGCTACTACAAAAATGGAATGCATATTATGTAAACGTAACGCATCAAGGACCGTTTTGGGCCGGCACTTACCATAGAGTTGGCTTCCTCTGCTTCTTTCTTTACGGCCATTAGGTCTTCATTGACAGCATCATCCTTCTCAGGCAGTGATGAGACCTTCTCAGGCGAACCATCTTCTGCCATATACTAAGTGACCAAAGACTCTAGTATCGTTTTGAATGTGGGACTTGTTGCTTTGCAAAAGCTGTAGGACTGACTAGTCCTATTTATAGGCCATATAGCTGTAGAAATGCCTTGCTTGAAGTTTATAGTTTGCGTGAAAGAAAAAAATGCTACCTTTAGTTGCTTGTGGGCTGCACCTAAGGTCATCAGTTTCAGCAGTTGCTGCCCAGAATTTCTGGAAGCAGTTAATACTTTTGAATAAAAGGTGGCTCACATGGATTTCTTAGGCCAGATTCATCTTATGGAATCCTGTTTATTTAGTATTATGGTTTTTTCCTTCACTTAAGGGAAGAGGACGGTGCACATAGTTTTCTTGTAGCAGTTACTTTTACTGGCTGTTTTCAGTTACTGCCTCAATTTCTGCACCGTTGTCTTGTGAAGTGTTGTTGCTTGTTAAGCCCTGGAATTACTTGCATTTAGAAGGTTGCCTGTTGCATTGGATTCCTTCTCTTTTGGTTAATCTTCTTTTTATCATGGTAGCCCCTCTGCCACTCTGACCTGACATCAACCGCGAACACTATCAAGAATCATCGCGAATGCCCACTACTGCAATCAGACACTAATGTGCATTGAGTTAATAGGCAAACTTATAGAGATTCAATGCGAGGGAGTAATAACATGGAAAAATGTGTTTTAAGCATAATAGCATACTGTTTCTATGTTATTAAAGGAGTAGTGATGAGTCACAAGGCCCACTGGGCTGGGCCACGGGGTGGATCAAGCAGCCACACGAGGCGGGCGCATCGGATGTAGGCCCTCATGCACGCACACTGGTTAGGCCAGGCGGTGGCTGGGTTGCTGGGGCTGCGGCCAAAGCCGCACGTGCACTGTAGAGTGTCTCAGCACGCACATTGAGTGTAACGACTGGACGACGATGGATATGTAAGGACTAACCGGCGACACATGACTCAGTTAACTTGAAGCAGACGAAGATGGCACCAGTAGAGGTTCACAGCAATGGAGCACTAGGGGCGGTGGCGACTTGAGACTTTAACTAACTGAATCTGGTCTTTCGAGAAACGATGTCGAGAAGAAGGGATATGCTGAGGTCATAGTTCTTTTATTGATTCTGTGTTTTTATCTTTGTTGAGGTGTGAGTCTATGTGCTCTCTCTTGTATCCTTTTGGCTATATATGTCCTCCATGGATATAGAGTCAGGATTAATGAAAATCCATTATCTAAAAAAAACTAAAGTAGTAGTGATCAGTGACATTATCAAGGCTTACTATAAACCAACGGTAGTTGCAGAAAAACATTTAATTAGAGACAAATTCTGTGTTCAGGATACTTCCATAGGTACTAAAGCTTCAAATTCCTGCTATTTTGCTGTCTAAAGGATATAAATCTCCAAAATAGGTTGCTACAGCTAGCATTCTATTTGTTTAATGCGCTGTTATTTACTAGGCTCTAAAAATGGAAAGGGTTTCCTTTTGTACGAAAAAATTAATGAACTAATAAGTATATAAAAAATAGAGACTTCCTAACAATCATCCGTTTGTTTGACACCGTGCACACACACTCCTGTCTATCATCCATGTGCATCATATGGCTTATGGCACATTCCAAGTTCTCCTCGCCCGTGTGCAATTACACCAAATCTTCACACGCTATATATCAGCCCATAAATAATGTCCCACGTGTGGTTATCATTGTAAATGGAAGTGAACTCAATAGAGGGAGGCAAGGAGGCCATGCATCAATCAAAACAATTGTATGCGCACCGAGTCATTTCATCTTCCTTTTACTTCTGTGTTCTTCGATCTCTTTGTCCCTTTTCATCTCTCATTTTGTTAGGTACCTCCCACGACTATGAATCCATTGCTGCACGCGACCTGAAGCATAACGACCCGCTTGTCATTGATGTATTCATGTAACTCTTTTACTAGTTATTAGAAGGCTTTTTATCAAGAAGTACTCAAGCATGATGGCTCAAAGGATAGGAAAATTGACAATAGAGATCATCATCAGAAAGGCCATACTATCTCACAGTTCATGAGATTATCTTGTGATGTTTTTATTTTCCTGTCATACTAATTCTTTCATGGTTTATATGTGGTAGAATAGTTTCCCACCAAAAAAATCAAGACATTCTTTTTATGCCCTTCCAATTTATGCACATACAAGGATTTGAGGCGTTTTAAGTAGCCTTGCTGACCATACAACAACCCTAAATGCACCAACCATGACAGGATCCCTCCGGCCCATGGTTGTAGGTTTCCTGGCAAATCTGAAGATACGGATGGTCCACCTTTGCATACTAGATGGTCCGGTTTCCATGAGCTAATTTCAACCTCGTTGGTATGCAATATGCCCATGGTTAGTATGATGATTATTTCGTTCATGTAAGGAGAAAAGGACGGTGCACATAGTTTTCTTGTAGCAGTTACTTTTATTGGCTGTTTTCAGTTGCTCCCTCTACTGTCCTGAATTTCTGTACCTTTGTCTTGTGAAGCGTTGTTGCTTCAGCCCTAGAATTACTTACATTTAGAAGATTTCCTTTTGCATTGGATTCCTTCTCTTTTGGTTAATCATCTTTTTATCATGATGATGGCCCCTCTGCCACTCTGAACTGACATCAACCGCCAACACTATCAAGCATCATCGGGAATGCCCACTACTGCAATCAGACACTAATGTGCATTAGCCACAGTGAGTTAATAGGCAAACTTAAGGTTCAATAGGAGAGAGCAATAACATTGAAAAATGTTTTTTAAGCATAACATACCGTTTCTATGTTACTAAAGGAGTAATGATCATTGACATGATGATCAAGACGTACTATAAACCAATAGTTGTACAGAAAGGTTTAATTAGATACTTCTATAGGTACTAGAGCATTAAATTCCTTGCTACGGAGTATTTGCTATCTAGAGGATATAAATCTAAAAAATAGCATTGCTACAACTAGCATTCTATTTGTTTAATGCACAGATATTTGCTAGGCTCTAAAAATGGAAAGGGTTTCCTTTAGTACGAAAAAATACTAATAATAAGTATAAAACAGTAAAGACTTCATAACGATCGTCTATTTGTTTGACACCGTGCACGCACACATCCATGTGCATCATATGGCTTACGGCACATTCCAAATTCTCCTTCACATGCTATATATCAACCCGGAGGTCCAATATACCGAATAGTTGGTAACAAGCCTGCCAACAGGCCAGCGACTCGAGGGTGTCTCGCCGGCCACCCTAGCACCCCATCCCCTTCCACCTCCTCTCCGATCACTGCCGCTGCCCTTCATTGTGCGGCAGTGGCGGCCAGTGGTGGCCCCCCAAAAAGGGTACCATTGGAGCTCCCTTCCTTTCCCCACCCCATCCCTCCTCCACCACCATGCATTTTCCTGTGTCCTCTCCGGCGGCGGGGCCTGCCGATAGGTTAGATTCGGGTCTTCCGGTACCGGATCTGCCCTCACCCCCATCGGATCTATGACGGATGTAATTGCTCTTGCTCGTGGTGCCTGCGTTCGCTCCGGTCATGCTGATTAGCCACCGTGCGTTGGCCGGCCTTCTCCGATGCCTAGGCTGGCTAGCAGACCACATCTAGGGACCCCAAGGCTGAATCAGCCCTCCCCTTCACTGGATTTATGTTGGATGCAGTAGCTCATGCTCGTCTAGCTCGGAGTCGCGCCGTGCGCGGTGCGGAGCCTACGTCGGGCGCCTCTCTTTTGGCCTGCCCGTGACTCCTCATCTGGACGGCCTGTGCATGGCTGGGGGCGGCTGCAGCTAGACTAGGTCGGCCAGCTCTTGCATGTGCCATGGCTGCCGGTGCATGGATGGGCAGCCGGCCTCCCCCAACTGTAGAAGGGCGGGCCTGCGGTGGATGCCTGCTTGGTGCTAGGGCGGGGCCGGGGACGTGGCGGCTACGGTCTGCTATCCTCGCACTTGCATGCATAGTGGCCAGGGCCTTGCTAGACCGCTTCCTCGCCCAAATCCTGTGGCCGGTGCGTTTCTTGTCGGCATTGTTGTGGTGTGGAGCTTGCGGCAGACATGGTGTCGGGTACCTGGATTAAGGGTACCCAATAACACGGACAAAAAGGCTTAAGGGAGAAAATCAAATTGGTACTCATTGGACCAGGCAAAATCATGGGCTAAAACTTACGGCCCAAAAAACCAACTCCCTGGCCCATGGTCCACAGTCGTACGCCTCCCACGGCTTCGCCCTGATGGCCACTCGATGAAAAACTCCCTCGCCCGACGTGGGTTGGCGACCGGCGTCAGTCTGCCTCGCCCGACGTGGGAAGTCGTCCGACGTTAGTCCGCCTCGCCCGACGCAGGATGTCGGCCAGCGTCGGACTCGCCTCAACAGATGAGGAACGACCTCTAACGTCATCCACGGCGCACACTTCAGGCGACGTACGCCAATTTAATACCACGGCACGCCACTGTACCCGAAATCGTACGGCCCCTGGTCAGAATGGAGTGGCTG
Organism: Themeda triandra; assembly: GCA_018135685.1. Lineage (NCBI taxonomy): Eukaryota > Viridiplantae > Streptophyta > Magnoliopsida > Poales > Poaceae > Themeda > Themeda triandra. The sequence continues at coordinate 272,541 of JAENPR010000745.1, forward strand.
TCATTTGGGGTGTGCTTGGGCGTACGAAACACCGGGCCCCGGAGTGGTCGTACCAGAAAGGATGAAGAATCTCTGGCAACCATCCGAAGCTACAGTGAACACGGTGATGTTGACCAGGCATGGCGTAGGGAGAAGTAGTAGGCGATCATGGGGGTTTTGACCACTTGGGGGAGCGTTGAAACCCGTTGCCAGACAACCAGGGCTATGATCTCGAAGATAAGACAAGACTTCAAAGGCACAGAGCACCACCAGCATCATGACGAAGTAAAGCAAGGTGTCTGATCACGGCACCAATCAAGAGAAGCTACCGCGATAGTACATGCCACGACTTTCAGGCGTAGACAAGCATGCCTGTGGCAGATGCCAGACGTCCGGGCCCCTACCAGGACCGGTATGAACCACGAACGGTAAAAGTACGGGGGAACGGTGCGACCAGACCCCCACCAAGATCACAGGGAGGAGCACAACACAACGAGTACGGAACAACCGGAACCCCACCAGAACGGGTATGGCTCAGGGGGCAAGAGGAACAAGCAATCCGTATATTCTTCAGGAACAAGGAAAGCGTAGTAGACAAGTTCTCCTTTCTGCTTCTCTGCGCATGTAACCAACCCATCCTTGGACTATAAAAGGAGGGGCGCAGTCACCACTCAAGGCACCGAAGGATGACTCATTCAAGCATTCAGCCACACACATGCACACATATGCACAGAGACTTGGGAGCCCAATTCCCTCTCTCGACCAAGCTTGTGTACCCCCTGGCAAGTAAAGAGATAGGGAACACGAGTACCACCTCACAATGAACGAGTACCACCTCACAATGGACGTAGGGATTGTTCGGCCCGAACCAGTATAAATCTTGTGTCTCGTTGTCTCACCATCCGATCGTGACACGCATACAGAAATTTACTAGTTGGTGGTTTCATAACACTGACAGTTGGCGCGCTAGGTAGGGGGCATTGCATGTCATGTCGCTTTAGGGATTTCGGATGGCTTCCCACCACGTTGACGTCTCCCTGTTCTCCCGTGTTCGCTTTGGGAGCGTGGAGTTCATTGGTTTCCCCAACGGAGACATGGTCTGTGTCCATCCCTCGGACGACGGCGTCGATGCCATGACTGAGCTGATGGGAATCTGCGTCTGCATGACGATGACGCACTAACTCCAATGGTGCCACGTTCACCACCGCACCCAGTCGCGGCGAATGTCAACGAGCCAGTAGAACCTGGCCACCGGTCCTTTTTCAAGCTCACACCGGGCTCACCGGCGCCATCAGATGCCGACTCTGATGGCGCCGCCTGGGGCTTAGGGGACGATGATGACAAGCGTCGGATCTCGACGCATAGGAGGCTATGCTCCGCTTCCTGCGGGCCCAGGACTACCTGCTCGAGGCTTATGACTCCGACGATGAAAAATACGACCCCTCCCGCGAATGCTTCGTGATAGAACAGGCTCGCGGGGGAGAAGAACCCTGGAGCTGCGCTATGCCCTCGTCCGTGGCCCATGCCGCGATGGCATTAGCACCCGCCACCCACGTGCACTTCGGCTTCCTTGACTTCGCGGTCACCCCAGAAGGAGGCCTCAGCAGGATCAACGACACAAGTACCAACGGGAACAACGTTGACCTCGTTGGGCGGCTGAGGGACCTAACCCTCCAGCCGCCAGAAGGAGTCTACACCGCCAAACATCCAGCCGAAGAAGGCGACCTTTACACCGACTTCGATGACGACGTACGGTCCCGATCGTCGGCAGGGCCGACCTCGGAGGACTATTACGCCTCTGAGGAGCTCTCGTCAGGTGACGAGGCTCTTCGATCATTGACTATGCAAGACTCGAGCGCCATCTTAGGGCGTTCTTGGGACCACAACCAGCTCCAGAGGACATACGCAATCTCGCTCTCTCCTACATCAACATCGTGATCCAGCTGCAGGGAGGAGCACCCCTCATGACGGGCGAACTAACAGGCGACGTTCCCACATCGTACCCGTTCAGCCTCACCAACGCTGCGTCGATCATTGAACAACTCATCATGATGGAGCCAACCGTCACTGTTGTGGACGGGAGTTCGCGGGGGTGGTGGAGTCCTTCTGTGACCTCCTCGGGGAGGAAGATGAAACCCTGTCCGGCTACTCTAGCGTTGGCTCCGTAGAGCTCTCCAATTGGGGCAGTTTCCCACCATCACGCGAGTGCCTCATGTGCGATGGAAGGGAACAAACTCCAGAGGGGGCGTTGCACGACGTCGACGAGAACGGCGACGAGATACTCCCCGCGCGAGCTAGAGACCAGACCCTGCCCCATGCCAACCTAGACGCGTTAAGGGCTCAGTAGGGAGAGCTCGATGAGGCCCAATGCCTGATTGACTCTGAGCCTGCCCATCTAGAGCAAGAGATCGAGCATCATCAGCCCAGAGGAGCAGCCCGCGCCCGTGCGCAGGATGTACATCGGCGCATCATGGAGGACAACCACTGCACGCCAATCTTTGAGAGGGCGCAGCAGAACATCACCGCCGCTACGATGCTCGTGCGCCGCTTTCTAGAGGCATCAATGCCAAAAGGAAAAGACTCTACGAAGAGCTACGCACCTTGCTCGACCGTGCCGCTGTCCAGCAAGCAGAAAGCTCTGCTCAACATTAAGGAGCAACCTATTGGTGGTCGATAACGACTATTTTATTCCACCAACTATTATCTAAAAATGAAGAAAACTATAATATTTATACATATATACATTTACCACTAACCTATTTTCACATGTATTGGAGAATTATTAATTTATAGGACTTATAAGCAAAATAGTGGAAATATGGTGAAAATACACTTTCCCAGCAAGCGTATTTTGAAGATTTATGAAGGAGCCCAAATTCATATTGTGAACCAGAGACAACCACCACCCAAAAAGGCTTAAGTAACCACCAAAGAGGGCACCTGTTGACGGTCGTTAAGTATCAATTTTATACCGTCAACGCAGCAAGAGAAAGGACTAATATGAGTTCACCTGTTAGATATAGGGGTTACACTGACGATTAATTCCACGAGTTTTGGTGATTGTCTATTTCGCTGCGGGGGTTATCGAAAGAGAACCAAAGGAGGCCCACATGTCATGATTACATAGAGATAAAGACCGAACGGGTAAAATTGTATAATCTAGAAGACTCCGAGAAGGCAAACCCGGAAGCTGGGGCCCACTGCGGGGTGGCGGTCGGCCGACCCAGGGGGAGTCGGCCGACTCCCCACCTCCACCAATCGGGTGGAGTCTCGTGGATCCTGCCTCCACCGCCTTTGAGGATGAATAATTATCGTCCATTTAGGTCGGTTTGATCCGAGGGCCGTGGTTCATCCTAGGGGGCTATATATTCGAGCCCCGGCCCCCGGGTGAAACCCTAAGCTAATTCATTCAAGAGTTCATTCTCTCATCGAGAATTCGAGAAGCTTGAGCCACCATCTCAATTAGAGCTCCATAGTTTAGTAGCATAGCTACATAGGAATAGATCTAGAGGGAATCAAGCCTAGCTTGGAGTCCGGATCTGTCGGAGTTCTTGGTAATTCCCTCTACATTCTTGTAATATTCATCATTGTTCGTGATACTATGAGTAGTACTTTATTCTATTCTATTATATCATACTTGACTTTGCTCTATTTGATTATATTCTCAATTATATTGTTCTTAGTTTACTTTGAATATATGTTTAGCATAGTTGGACTAGAATTATGTTTATGCATAGGATCGTATAGCGCTTACTCATTAGATCGATGGGTGAGTGGTAAATATTGTGTAGGCGTGGTGCTTAGACCGTATTTATCGCGATTGCACCCTATTGGCCGGGTCGTGTGGTAGATCGCGGAAGTGACAGTTCCGTTGAGTCCTTTGTATTCCATCCCCCGTTGGTAGGTCTTAGTAGAACAACCTATTACATTGAAGTCATTGCTATGTCTCTTGTCTTCTCTGGTAATATCACTATGCATAGATATAACCTTTTCCCGCCATGATTGCTAGATGTTCTTGCACTAATCATTGTATGCTTTGACCTTATAGTTAGAATAACATAGGATTATACCCTAGATCATCCTAGTCCATGCTAGTGTTATAAGCTTAGAGTGCTAAGTTGAGATGGCTTATTACTATTATTTTATGTGGCTAATTGCTCTCATTTATCTTATGTCATTTATCATTCATTCCTATATTTTATGTGACACTTACCCTGTATGAGATGATCGATACGAGACAAGGTTAAGCTCTCCATTACAGCATGTGCATTGCTCATCACTCATTATCCAAGTGCATTCCCTTCCCAGTGGTAAAAATATAAATAACGATACCTGGATACTCCTGGTTAAAATGCTACATCGGTATTATCTGTGCGCTTGCGGATCCCATATTTATTTCTAGTAGCAGTTGCATTATTTAGTACCAGCATTTTTGGCGCCATGTTGGGGATGACAACCTAACACTGAGTGGCGTTAGAAATGTCAACAAGCATTTTTGGCGCCGTTGCCGGGGAAGGTTGAAAGCCAATGGATAATGAGCAGCATTGCACTACATAATGAGATTGAGCACTGTCACCATTCTCTACTCATACAGCCTTACCCTTGTTTTTCGTCTATTCTTATATCTTATGCAGGGTAATGTATGAAAAAGACAATTCTTCCTGATAATTATATTGACGATCCGAAGCTTTATTCGGGAAGGCCGGAAGCAAGTTGAAGAAGACCAATCAATCATCATCATCATCAACTCAACTTGGAAGCTTGACGGAAGCGAGAAAGTCAACCTTTCGTTCGAGACTTGACACCAGCGTTTGAAGCCATGGCGCACAAGTCACTCCGCGAGTTCTCGGCTCAACTACGGACAACATTCGTGACTTGGACCATTGCGGACATCGAAGGAGCTTTTGAGCTCAAGCCTGCGCTAATCAACATGGTGCAAGCAAGCCGGTTCGTGGGAAGGCCCATGAAGATGCTAGTGCTCATCTCCAACACTTTTCGGGAGATTTGTAGCACATTCACTATCAAGGATGTCCCCAGAGATGCTATACTACTTCGCCTCTTCCCATTCTCACTCTTGGGGAGAGCGAAGCAAAGTGGTTCTACGCCAATAAGGAGAAGAATCCTACGTGGGCACTATGTTCCACCAATTTCTTGGCGAAGTTCTTCCCAATGGGCAAGACAAATGCTCTTCGTGGGAAGATATCAAGCTTTGGCAACATCATGATGAGGCTGTCCCGAGAAGCTTGGGAGCGCTTTCAAGATTACATCCTCGAGTGTCCTCATCATGGCATGGAGAATTGGCTGCTCATGCGGACATTCTACCATGGGCTCAAGAACAACAGCACACGTGAGACGATGGATGCTCTGGCTGGAGGTGCATTCTTATCACTCACTATTCCTCAAGCCACGGCTCTTGTGGAGAAGATGGCATCCAACCAAGGTTGGAGTGAAGAAAGAACTCGAGACCCGCAAGAGAGGAGGAGGAATGCACCGGCTGAAGGAGGTAGGCATGCGTACGCCAAAATGGATCTGCTAATGAAGAGGCTCGATGAGAGAGCCACGAGAGAAGAAAGAAGTCATGCATATACATGATGCTCGCATGACATGTGAAGAGTGTGGAGAGGCGGGCACACGGGTGCTAGCGCCCAGCTGAAGGAGGACGTGAACTACCTCAACAACAACAACAATAATTACTATCGTCCTCAGCAGAATCAAGGTTGGAATCAGCAGAGAGGCCTAACTACTCGGGCAATTATTCGGGCAACTATCAAGGTAACAACTCCTCCTACAATAATTACAACCGGCCGCCTTTGAGAGAGTTAGTCTTGAATCAAGGCAAGATGATGGACAACTGTCCAAGAAGCCGACATCAAATGACAAGGTCCTAGAGACACTCGGCAACAGAATGGATGGCTTTTCCAATGCCATCAAGAGTCGGCTCGGCTTCAACAAGATACTTGAGTCGCGGGTACAACGGCTTGTCAACCTTGCTCCCTCCTTTGGTCAAGGTAAGCTGGCGGGACAACCCGAAGAGCTCGAGACTGCAAATCTTGTTGATATATTCAATGTAGAAGATAGCCGAAGTGATCCATCGAAGGGGTCATGGATTGACTCAACTCGCCAATCAAGAAGGGCGATCCGGGAGACCGGTCATTCCGATCTCCATTGGAAGTACTAACTTTAATGAGGCAATCTGTGACTTCGGTGCAAGCATCAACATCATGCCAAGAGTGATATATGAGAAGCTATTCAGATGCCCCTTAGCATACACAACCATGTGCTTGCGGCTTGCGGATCGGTCACTCCGTGTTCCTTTGGGAGTACTAGAAGATATATGTGTACGAGTGGGCAACTCATATGTTCCAGCGAGACTTCGTGATAGTGGATACGGGCGGTGATGAAAGGTCCCCTATCATTTTGGGACGACCATTCTTGAACACTGCTGGAGCCATCATGTATGCCAACACCGCCAAGATCATCTTCAACATCAAGGGCAAGCGAGAAACCTTCTTCTTCAAGAACAGTCTTTGCTGCAGTTCCCAAAGACACCCTCATCAACGAACAGTGAGAAGAAGAAGAGTCCGGCTAAGAAGAGCAAGAACAAGAATAAGAAGACCAAGAAGACGAGAGACAAGTAAGGATGGTCACTGCCGGTCCACAAGGAGCATGACAACTTACTCGGGTCCCCACGTCGATCAAGAAGGATGACCCGTGTGTCCCAACCATTCAATGCTCCATCAACAAGCTCTTTCAATAAAGGCATGTCGTGACACCGGATCGGGCGTCAACATTATGGCCAAAGTAACTTATGAGTATCTATATGGCACTATGCCTTTGGAGCCTACCTATGCACTGGTGCAGATGGCGGACCGGACATTCCGCTTCGTCGAAGGAGAAGTAAAGGATGTCCTCATCCGATAGATGACCATTATGTCCCTACGAGACTTCCTAGTCATTGACATGGGAGATGACTATGATCCTCCAATCATCCTAGGAAGACCATTCTGAACACCACCGAGCTATCATCTACATTAGGACGGAGAGATTCACTTCCACTTTCCCACCGAGAAGGTACGCCGCTACTTCAATAATAATTATATAATCACCGAGGAGCCCAAGAAGAAGAACAAGGAGAAGGCAGCGTACCCGTCGCCGCGAACAAGAAGAACATCACTAAAGATGGATGGGCTGACTATGAGGGAGAAGTATTCAGATATGAAGATCGGTACCCAGAAGAAAAGAACATTGTAAAAGAAGAAGAGGTGCTACCAGAAGAAAACCAAGTGCCCCAAGAAACTTCCTCCTCAAGGTCATCTTCTCCAACAAAGAAGGTGTGGAAGGTAAAAGCAAAATCAGAATCAATTCCTACACACGAGGCGACATCATCCGAGGCGCCAGCCAATGCGCCCCTTGAAAAATGAGCGAACATGACAAGTCCTGTTCGGAGGACTTAAAACCACCGAACGCCGCGCCAAGAGGTAACTTGGTATTTATCAGCAATTACTTTTTCAGCATTGTAATTTTACCTTAGCATATTTATTTCCCTACTTGCATCTTAGTTGCATCTTTACTCTTTTATCTCTGCATTAGAAAAGAAAATAAAAATGTTGTGCATTTGCATCCAGAAAAAACTTTAAGCCCCATGTGAATATTCATTCACTGTGGTGGCACAAAAATAATTTCTCAGCATATTTATTTTCCCTGTCTGCATTCCTTAAATAATAAAAAGATAAAAATATTTCTTGTGATCCTGTTAGAACAAGTCTAAGTTAAGAAAGTTCTAGACAACCAGGGCCTAGAGGTTTTATCACTAACGCTTAATTAGTTCCACAAGCTTTGTTGTCTATTTGAGCTTCACAAAACATCAAGGATCATGAAGAGCTAACAGCGAAGGACATCCAGTCCCCCGTCGAGTCTTGCCCGTGAAAATTGAATCTTTGTCTCCAACAAAGAACTATCTACGACACTCCTGGAGGACTAGAACGTCTTCGATGCCATCGGCAACATCGCAGACTATGTCAACATCCGGCTTGGGGAGAGCATCCCCGTGTACCAAGGTAAGTGTTTCCAACTTATCTATTTATGCTTTATTAGAGTGTGCTTTGATTAAAACAACTAAAAAAGATGCATAACCATAGAAACCCGAGAAAGATTTCCTTATTTATCTTTTCTACTTTTGGAGAGCTCTTGCGATCTGTCTTTAAAAGTGATCCCTAGAATAAACTCTACATGGAGATGATGAATAGTTGCTCGCCGTAATTCCTTTCAAGTACCTAGTTTTCAACCTTGCACTCTCCCGAGTTTTGGACACAACTGTTTAGATTTGAGATTTGCTCGAACACGAAACTTGTGGGTAGCGAACACTTGATCTAAGTCTAGGTGGTTGACGGGTATGATATGGGAAGGTTTTGAGCTGCTGTCCATCTTGTTCCTAGAGATACTAGAGTTCTGGAGAATTTATCTTTGAAAATATTAAATTCATGCATGATGAGTTCCTTTATGATGAGAGTTTAAATTCCTACCACAGCCATATATTCATGCTTACTAGATTAGGAAAACCCATCTGTTTAAATAGATCATATTTTAGGTTTGAGTGTAGACTTTATAGGCATTGAGTGTGGTTATGCTTTTGTGGACCCATAAGGAATTAGTCACGCAGTTAAAGTCAATACTATGTGCTCTCCATCCATTGATCTATGCTACTTCTGTCCTCAGAGGTATGCACCCATTTTATAAATGTTATATTCATTCTGTGCTACTTCTGTTCCTCGAAGTACCACCCACATATAGATCCATATCCACCACATATCGTGCTATCTCTACCCTGGAGATACGCACCTATGCTACTCCTACCCTGGGAGTACGCATTCTCCACTTACTGTGCTATCTCTACCCGGAGATACGCACCTATCTTTGCTCCTACCCCGGGAGTACGCATCCATCCATTCATCCATCCACATATACATACGTCATTCCTTTCACAGCATCTAGAAAAGGTTCTACTCCTATTCTGGGAGTGAACGTCTAGACATAATCATCGCCGTTCTATTTGCCTACATAAAAGCTCCAGTTATTATCATTTCAAGTTATATGAATCCCGTTGCTAAAGTTTTGTTTCCGGAGGATTGGTTGCTCTAAAAAAAAAAAAAAGAGAGAAAAAAAAAAAGAGAGAGAGAAAAAGAAGAAAAAGAAGAAAGAAAGAAAAAAGAAAGAGTAGCCAAGTCTTTCCATTTAAGAAGTTTCAAGGTTTCCGAATAAAGGGAGTCATGTTATCCCCGAAGGAGCAAGTGTAGAAGTAGATGTTCACCAGTTGAGTACCCCTCATAATCATTTCCTTATCACCATCATCCTATCATCTTTTCATCCATTCCATTTCCTCATTCACATGCACATATGACTTTATTATTTTAGTTCCTATTGGATCCATGTCTTAAGCTGTGCAATATATGCAAGTGAGTTTGAGTGTCTCCCCACCTATGAGCTCCACATAAGCCTATTAGAAAGTAGGGTGAGAGAGAGAAGGCACTTTCCACTATGCCTTAGTTCCACAAATACCACATATTCTTGAGAGAAGAGAGAAAAGGCATACACTACTCATGCCTTGGAGAGGATCCAGAAATACCACAAATGAGAGACTTGAAAGGTTCATACAAGGAACTCTGAGTTTTATTTCAAAACCTTGCAAAAACTCCGGGATAATAGTTGATCAAAGAGCGAGAAACATGGCGCTTGACTTGACCGTTCTATCTTTCAACTACTCAAGACCCAAGTGACGGTTACAAGCCCCATGGTGAAAGGTAATATGAGTGAGTTTTGAGTCAGGATAGTTCACTCTGATCCGGAGGAGAGTTCTTGTTTGAACGCATGTGTACTTGTGAGGAGTGAAAGTATTATAGCAACTCCCGATCCATCTGAGTCTATCTTTGCTCGGGGACGAGCAAAAGGTAAGCTTGGGGGAGTTTGTTGACGGTCGTTAAGTATCAATTTTATACCGTCAACGCAGCAAGAGAAAGGACTAATATGAGTTCACCTGTTAGATATAGGGGTTACACGCCAGAATTCCACGAGTTTTGGTGATTGTCTATTTGCGGGGGTTATCGAAAGAGAACCAAAGGAGGCCCACATGTCATGATTACATAGAGATAAAGACCGAACGGGTAAAATTGTATAATCTAGAAGACTCCGAGAAGGCAAACCCGGAAGCTGGGGCCCACACAGCGGGGGTGGCGGTCGGCCGACCCGGGGGAGTCGGCCGACTCCCCGCCTCCACCAATCGGTGGAGTCTCGTGGATCCCCGCCTCCACCGCCTTTGAGGATGAATAATTATCGTCCATTTAGGTCGGTTTGATCCGAGGGCTGTGGTTCATCCTAGGGGGCTATATATTCAGAGCCCCTGGCCCCTGGGTGAAACCCGAAGCTAATTCATTCAAGAGTTCATTCTCTCATCGAATTCGAGAAGCCTTGAGCCACCATCTCAATTAGAGCTCCATAGTTTAGTAGCATAGCTACATAGGAATAGATCTAGAGGGAATCAAGCCTAGCTTGGAGTCCGGATCTATCGGAGTTCTTGGTAATTCCCCTCTACATTCTTGTAATATTCATCATTGTTCGTGATACTATGAGTAGTACTTTATTCTATTCTATTATATCATACTTGACTTTGCTCTATTTGATTATATTCTCAATTATATTGTTCTTAGTTTACTTTGATTATATGTTTAGCATAGTTGGACTAGAATTATGTTTATGCATAGGATCGTATAGCGCTTACTCATTAGATCGATGGGTGAGTGGTAAATATTGTGTAGGCGTGGTGCTTAGACCGTATTTATCGCGATTGCACCCTATTGGCGGGTCGTGTGGTAGATCGCGGAAGTGACGGTTCCGTTGAGTCCTTTGTATTCCATCCCCGTTGGTAGGTCTTAGTAGAACAACCTATTACATTGAAGTCATTGCTATGTCTCTTGTCTTCTCTGGTAATATCACTATGCATAGATATAACCTTTTCCCGCCATGATTGCTAGATGTTCTTGCACTAATCATTGTATGCTTTGACCTTATAGTTAGAATAACATAGGATTATACCCTAGATCATCCTAGTCCATGCTAGTGTTATAAGCTTAGAGTGCTAAGTTGAGATGGCTTATTACTATTATTTTATGTGGCTAATTGCTCTCATTTATCTTATGTCATTTATCATTCATTCCTATATTTTATGTGACACTTACCCCGTATGAGATGATCGATACGAGACAAGGTTAAGCTCTCCATTACAGCATGTGCATTGCTCATCACTCATTATCCAAGTGCATTCCCTTCCCAGTGGTAAAAATATAAATAACGATACCTGGATACTCCTGGTTAAAATGCTACATCGGTATTATACGTGCGCTTGCGGATCCCATATTTATTTCTAGTAGCGGTTGTATTATTTAGTACCAACATTTTTGGCGCCATGTTGGGGATGACAACCTAACACTGAGTGGCGTTAGAAATGTCAACAGCACCCTCCGAAGATGGGCCTCGGAGGGCCCACTCATGGGGCGGCCGCCCCCTACTGAGGCCCCTCATGCCCAGTTTCATCGTGTCAGTTCCTTATGACTTGGCAATGTTGGTTCTTTTGGTCACCTCCTTAAACACGTGAGGGATATGTCGGTTTGGAGATCTCCTTGGTGGCTACTCTACCTTCTCTTTGATGGTTACTCCATCTACCCCTATATAAGAGGAGGCAGAAGGCTCTTGAAGGCATTCATTCAATCATTATTCAGATACATCAGAGAGAAGAGAGTAGCAGTGAGAGAAGAGAGTAGCAGTTCCATCTTGTAAATATTAGATAGGATTGAGAGAGATACAAGATTAGAGAGAGTTTAGAGTCTTCAGCTCAGACTCTTAGGAGGAGTGCCGGACTTGTCGGCTCGCTCTACACTTGTACTCTACGGATCTAAACTACTTGGAGTTAAGGTTCGTGTTCTACTTTATCATAAGTTTTCTTATTTGATCTAGTTTAATTCAATCTTTATTTACGGGTTCATCGCTTGCTCTTATAGCAAGGACTCTGGTTATAGGACTCCGATAATAACGAACTCCTGACATCACATCAGAGTTGTAATCAATAGCATAGATGTGGTGTCTAGGCTAAAGGTTACCTTCGTTTGTCTCACTTTCCCACGGTTGAGGGGTAGGCGGTAGGTGGTGACAGAACCTATCATAAACCTAATTCTCCCACGTTGGGATTGGAGGCAAGTTCTTGGCAGACCAGGTGCGCCCCAGTCCTCGAAGTAAGTAAGATTGGTTAGATAAAAATTAGATAGAAAAGCTTAGTTAAAATTAGAACCTCATCCTAGTTGCTTTTCTGTCTCTACGGTTTAATTAGTGTTCAAAGATTAATTAGCAATTGTTCCCTGAGGAAATATGATGACCCGAATATCACTAGGTGAAGTGCTACGGTAGTTCACTTGTGGACTTTTCATTTGCACTAAAAAATACCAACAAGCATTTCGGGCGTTGTTGCCGGGGAACGGTTGTTATTAGTCTTCGAAGCTAGTCATCCCGTGTATCTCGTTATCTTGAAAAAATTTATTTTTAAAAAATCATATAAAAATATACATAGAAATGGAGCATACAACCATCCATGAATTCTCCGCTCCTAAGGGCGAGTTCTTAGAACCTTTAAGATCAGCAAAGCCAATCATAGCTTCTGGTTATGAACTTCGCCTTGGCTTAATATCCATGGTTCGAGAGCAACCTTTCTTAGGATTTGATTATGAAAATCCATATCACCATTTACGGGAGTTTGAGCAGCTCTGTGCATGCCTCACCATTGCGGGCATGTCACAAGATACACTTAGGTGGAAGTTGTTTCCTTTTTCACTTGAGGAGAGAGCGAAACAATGGTACGCCCATAACATAGGGCATGTAAGTGGGGATTGGGAAGAATTGAGGGACAGATTCTGTCTCGCATTCTTCCCTATATCTCGAATTGCTGTCCTGCGAAAAGAGATACTCAACTTCAAACAAAAAGAGAAAGAAACCGTAGGTGCAGCTTGGGAGAGATTTTCAATTCTTACTAGATCTGGCCCAAAGCTATCAATCCCGAACCATGTGCTTTTACAACATTTTTGGTTGGGATTAGATAGAGAATCTGCACTACAGCTCGATATAACTGCCGGAGGGTCTTTCACACATAAAACCACTTCAGAGGGGGAGCGCTTTTAAATCGTATTTTAGAAAATACGCCCCCCTCTAGAACCCATCTGCGTAGTGCCCGAACTAGAAGTTAAAGAAGTCTCATCAGCAATTGTTGAAACAATAGAAATTACCTAGGAACCCTTAACTGAACCGAAAATCTTGAAGGAAGATTTTCAACCTTCAGATCTTCCATTTTTTGATGATGATATTTTCAAAGATTATGGAAACACTTCGAAATATCAATGCCAGAAGAAGCCACCAGTTTCTAGTCCTACGCCTAACGAGATTGATAAAGAAATCCTTAAGGAATCCATTAGGGGCTTGATTTCTATTATGAACAAAGAATGGATGCAAGATGGGGAGCTTAATCCTAATATAATTCAAATACAGGCTGCTTCTACATCCATTCATTATAAAATTAAAAGAAACTAGATGGATATTCTTTATAACGCAATGGTCGGGATTAAGATCATGTCTTCTACTTTTGCATCTACATTTTATGAAGACAGTTGCTTAGAACCTTTAAATAAGTGTCTCAGAACAAAACCAGGGGACATCCTTAAGGGAATCGGTATTTTACCCGATGTAACTATTTACCATGAGGATAATGGGGTAAATCTTGATTTTCATATTTTCGAAATCTCGATTTTGATGTTTTGATAGGGCACCCCATAGAAAAGTAGACCCACTTGATTTCGAGAAAATCAAAATTAAACTAGGATGGGATACTTTCTCCATACCTTTAATTCATGCTAAAAATTCAGTAGGGGAACCACTTCCTGAACCAGCTTTAGAGGTCAATGCGGTTCTACCTTTTGAAACTCCCGAAATAGCTCTAGAACGGGAAGCTGAACTTTTAAAGAAATAGATGAATTGGGAGAAACCATTGAATTACCTAAGGATGAACCACCAAGTAGATGTCCACCAGAATTAAAACCTTTACCTGCTGGTTTGGGCTATGTCTTTCTACACGGTAATAAAGAAACACCTATAATAATTAGTGATAAGCTTTCTGAAGAGGAAGCATCCAAGTTAATTACCATGTTAGAAAAACATAGATCAGTTTTTGGATATTCCCTGCAAGATTGAAGGGAATTAGTCCAGCCCTGTGCACGCATCGCATCCCTACCAACCCTAAGAAAACACCTTCTAGGGAACCCCAATGAAAGTTGAATAATGCAATGCGTGAAGTCGTAAAGAAGGAAGTCCATAAACTTCTTCATGCAGGGATCATTTATCCTGTACCACACAACCAATGGGTTAGTCCTATTCAAGTGGTACCAAAGAAGGGGGATGACAAATCGTTGAAAATAATAAAAATGAATTAATTCCTCAACGACTAGTTATAGGCTAGAGAATGTGTATAGATTACCGAAAACTAAATTCAGGAACAAAGAAGGATCATTTTCCGCTACCTTTTATCGATGAAATGTTAGAGCAGTTAGCGAAGCACTCTTTCTTTTGCTTTTTTGATGGTTATTCAGGATATCATCAAATTCCCATTCATCCTGATGACCAAAGTAAAACAACTTTTACTTGTCCATATGGAATGTTCGCTTATAGGCATATGTCATTTGGTTTGTGTAATGCACCCGCCTCGTTCTAACGGTGTATGATGTCTATTTTCTCGAGACATGATTGAGGAAATCATGGAAGTTTTCATAGACGATTTCACAGTCTATGGAAAAACATTTGATCATTGTGCGGCAAATTTAGATAAAGTTTTGAAATGATGCCGGGAAAAGGACTTAGTCCTAAACTGGGAAAATGTCATTTCATGGTTACAAAGGGCATCGTTTTAGGACATGTTGTGTCGAAAGGGGAATTGAGGTAGATAAAGTGAAAATTTAAGTTATTGAACAACTACCTCCGCCTGTAAATATAAAAGGGATTCACAGTTTTAAAGATGCGCCCTTTGAATTTACGAGAAGAGTGTTTACATGCTTTTTAAACTTTAAAGAAAGCACTTGTTTCAGCACACTGTAATACAAACCCCTGATTGGACATTACCTTTTAAGATCATGTGTGATGCAAGTAATTATGCTATTGGCACAGTATTAGGCCAAGTTAAAGATAAAAAGCATCATGCAATCACTTATGCTAGCAAAACACTCACAGGAGCTCAGCTTAATTATGCTACCACTGAAAAAGAACTCCTAGCAGTTGATTTTGCTATTGATAAATTTAGATCTTACTTAGTAGGAGCAAAAGTAATTATTTATTCTGATCATGCTGCTTTGAAATATTTGCTCACTAAGAAAGATACTAAACCTAGCTTAATCGAGATGGATTTTACTACTCTAAGAATTTGATCTAAAAATAAAAGATAGAAAAAGAGTAGATAATACTGTTGCAGATCATCTTTCGCATTTGCAAGTCACTAACATGCGGGATCTTCCTATAAATAACTTCTTTCATGACGACATGCTACTAAAGGTGACAGACTCCAACCCATGGTATGCAGATATTGTTAATTTTATGGTTTCCGGCTATGTACCACCGGGAGGAGACAGGAATAAGCTATTGGTGGATTTTAGGCATCACATTTGGGATGATCCATACCTATATAGGGTATGTGCTGACGGCTTGTTGAGAAGATGTGTACCAGTAACAGAAGGACTTTAGGTTATCAAGAAATGTCAGGCAGCACCTTATGGAGGTCATTGAGGAGTATTCCGCACAAAGTCCAAGATATGGCAGTGTGGTTTCTTCTGGCCAACTATGCATGAAGACACTAAAGAATTTATTAAAAGATGCGTAGGTGTCAGATGCATGGAGGAATTACTGCTCGCAATGCTATGCCTCTCAACTATAATCTGCAAGTTGAGATCTTCTATGTGTGGGGCATAGATTACATGGGACCATTTGTCAAATCTTATGATTGCGAGTATATCCTGTTGCTGTGGATTATGTCTCCAAATGGGTAGAAGCTATGCCATGCAAGGCTGCTGATTCCAAGCATGCTAGAAGAATGTTTCATGAAGTCATCTTTCCTCGTTTTGGGTCACCAAGGATGGTGATCGTGACGGAGGATCGCATTTCATCGACAAAAACTTCAGGAAATTCTTGAGGGAGCTTGGATCAAAACATAACATTGCCACACCTTACCATCCTTAGACAAGTGGTCAAGCAGAGACATCAAATAAGCAAATAAAGAATATTCTGCAGAAGACAGTTGATGAGATGGGGAAGGGATGAAAGAAGAAGTTACCTGAAGCACTCTGGGCATACAGAACAGCATACAAAATTCCCATTGGAATGACACCCTACCAGCTCATTTATGGAAAGACCTACCATCTGCTAGTGAAACTTGAACATAAAACCTATTGGGCTATAAAAAAAATGGAATATGAATTATAAGTTAGCTGGCAGAAATCATCAAAAGTAGATATCTCGAGCCTGAAGAAATGAGAGAGAAGGCTTACCATAATGCCAAGCTTTATAAGGAACGAACCAAGAGATAGCATGATCACCGAATCAAGTATAAAGAATTTTGAGAAGGAGATAAAGAATTATTATTCAACCCTCAAGTGAAGCTCTTCGGCGAAGGAAAACTTAGAAGCAAGTGGAAAGGACCATACACGGTGGTCGAGACGTCATCACACGGCGCGATCACTATACTAGATGAAAAAGGTAATATTTTCAAGGTAAATGGTCATCGCTCAAAAGTTTTCTTAGAGCCTTCGTATAATTTTGATCATGAATTTGATGTGATAAATTTAACTAATTTTAGAAATATTGATAAATGATTAATTAAAATCAATTAGGATTATCCACAATTCTCATCTTGCTTAGCATTAAAAATTTTCTTTAATTAACGATCATTTATTTATGCTAAGTAATATCTCGTTAATATAGGTTAATTAATAAATGATTTCAATAAAGGAATGACATTTTTTCACGACCAAAAAAATTAGCCACCTCGGGAAACTAACTCTACATATCGAGAACTACACGTAGACAAAAAATTGGGGGATTTGGAGCCACCCAGGGCGGCCGCCCCCTGCTGAGCCTCCTTGCCTTCCCGTTTTGCGTGGTGCCACCGACCTTGATCCTAAATTTGTTTCCAATGGTCACTCATCGCAGTTAGTTCATTTCCTAGATCTAATCACCTCCCCATCTATATAAACAAGCCTTAATCACCTCATTTGTCATCAACTCTCATCATTAGCAGTAGAAACACAACCAGAGCCATTATGACTAGCCACGAGAGTAGCTCTGTCTTTGCTCTAGAAGGAGTTCCTGCTAACCTTAGCATTTGTGGGCCGGTCATGAGTGAGTTAGAGGAAGGAGAGATCATGGTGTGTCCAGCTTTAGCTATTATGCCTCCACCAGCAGCAGCTCCAGCTAGTAATAGTGTCGCTAAGAGACAAAGCATCTTAGCCCCACAGAAAACTGTAGAAACCAAGAAAACCACCGAGAGAGCTGGGCCAAAGGGGGTGTCTGGGAAGTTCATTAAGACAGCATCAGGTAATAATATCTTTCGTGCTACCCGTCCTGTTCCACCACTACCACCAAATAATATCCCATCAGATTTTGAGGTAGTAGGAGTACGTTTGCCAGGAGGGGGTCATGGGAAAGGTCTTATGTCTAAATCCAAGCCCAAAGCACCACCAGTTGCTACACCTAGTGAGAGAAAGAAAGAAAAAGCTGTAGAAGAATCAGTGGAGTTTGGTGAGACGGATGATTGGTGGGCTGAGTACACTAAAACAATGCCTGAGAAGAAGATTCCTAATGAGGAGGCTGATGAGCACCTAGCTAGGTACATGAAATCTTTGAAGAAACCTCCCATGCCTACCACTAAGGGACCTTAATTATGGGCGCTTTGATGACACTCCTGAAGCTGTAAAGAAGATCTCGCCTAGGGTCATGATGTGAAGGATTGATATTCAGCGTGAGCACATTTGGGGTTTAACTAACCTTGTCAGCGACCTTTGCAACAAAATCAAGAGTCAGGAAGACGAAATGAATCATCTCCGCCGCTCTACTAATCGTAGGATTAATAGTTTAGCGAAAGCGCTTGGAAAGATAGTTTGTGGAGCCATATTATTATTGTTAAATTTTATCTAAAGAATAAAATAGGCGCTTGTCTTATGCACTTTTTGGATTTCTCTCAAATTAGTTCCCTTTTTCATTGTAATGCGCCTGTCATTTGAATTAATGAATTACAGTGTGCTTTGTTATTCTGTTTTCATTTGTTCTTGTGTTTTCTTTAAAATATATAATAAATATAATAATAATAATAAATATATATATATAATATTATGAGGAAGAACAGTTAAACACAGGTACAGATCGGGCAAAAAGACAGCTGGGGGAGACCCCCACACAAGGTAAAACTGTATCTATATTTTAAAAGTTTTTAATTTAGATAAATAAGGTAAAATAAATAAATAATATTCCACTCTGATATATGTTATAAATATTTTGGTTTTCATCCATTGTTGAAATGATGAATAGATGCTGTGTTTTATGTTTCACCTGTGTCTAGTTTATAACCTTGATTTTCTAAGATTTGGGTTTAGTGGTTATAATATTTGTCTTAAAATCTTTTAAACCTGTGGGTTGCATAAAGTTTGAACTTTGACTAAATAAGTGTAGAATATGAATAGACACAGAACTTGCTATGACTTTATTCTAAGAGATGCTTGCAATCCGGAGACTTTTATAAAAATAAATTTTTATAAATATATGTACTAAGAAAGAACTGAGAAAAAAGGTCAAGTGACCGCCCAAATAAAAAAATGAATGAGAAAAAAGGTCAAGTGACCGCCAAATAAAATAAAAGATGGCCGAAGTCCCAATAGCCTCATAGTTTTAAAATAATTAGAGAGAATAATATGTGCAAAAATAAAAAAATATTCACTTGCACTTCTTGATCTAAGTATATGACTTGTATCTCCTTATGGTTCGATTTTTGACTCGCAATATTATGTGATATCTTTTTCTACAGTATTTATTAAAAAAACTCCAAAATAAAAGCAATCAAGAAATAAAAGATAAGTGGTTCTGCAGCTGTTCTATTTTACAAATAACTAAGACTTACTAAGAACTATAAGCCCCATGGTTGAGGAGACAGACAGATGAGTAGAGCACCATTTTATTAAAATTAAAGAGAAATCTTGGTTATAAATATGATACTCTTGTGATGTAATCTGCATTGCAGCATCTCCTAATCAACAACCAATGTTTATTTACTTGCTCGGGACGTGCAAGAGGTAAGCTTGGGGGATTTTGTTGGTGGTCAATAACGATTATTTTATACCACCAACTATTATCTAAAAATAGAGAAAACTATAACATTTATACATATATACATTTACCACTAACCTATTTCCACATGTATTGGAGAATTATTATTTTACATGACTTATAAGCAAAACAGTGAAAATATGGTGAAAATACGCTTTCCCAACAAGCGTATTTTGAAGATTTATGAAGGAGCCCAAATCCATATCGTGATCCAGAGACAACCCCCACCCAAAAGGGCTCAAGGAACCACTAAAAATAGCACCCTCCGAAGATGGGCCTCGGAGGGCCCACTCATGGGGCCCCCTGCTGAGGCCCCTCGCACCTAGTTTTGTCGTGTCAGTTCCTGATGACATGGCAATGTCGCTTCTGGTGGTCACCGCCTCAAACTCATGTGGGACATGTTGGCTTGGAGATCTCCTTGGCGGCTACTCTACCTTCTCCTTGACGGTTACTCCATCTACCCATATATAAGAAGAGGCAGAAGGCTCTCGAAGGCATTCATTCAATCATTATTCATATACATCAGAGAGAAGAGAGTAGCAGTTCCATCTTGTAAATATTAGATAGGATTGAGTTAGATACAAGATTAGAGAGTTTAGAGTCTTCAGCTCAGACTCTTAGGAAGAGGAGTGCTGGATGTATTGGCTTGCTCTATGCTTGTACTCTACGGATCTAAACTATTTGGAGTTAAGGTTCGTGTTCTACTTTATCATAAGTTTTCTTATTTGATCTAGTTTAATTCAATCTTTATTTATGGGTTCGTCGCTTGCTCTTGTAGCAAGTACTCTAGTTATAGGACTTCGGTAGTAACGGACTCCTGACATCACAGAGTTGTAATTAATAGCATAGACGTGGTGTCTAGGCTAGATGTTACCTTTGTTTGTCTCACTTTCCCACGGTTGAGGGGTAGGCAGTAGGTGGTGACAAAACCTATCATAAACCTAATTCTCCCACGTCTAGTTTGGAGGCAAGTTCTTAGCCAGTATCACTTGTGGACTTTTCTATTTGCGTTAAGAAATACCAAGATGACCCACGCCAGTAATCAGGGATCCTCGGCCCATGAGCCATCGGTCCACCAATCCCCAAGGCAGGCTCGGGATGCCGTCAAAGTCCCGGTGCACGCACGCCTGGGACAGAACACGTGACCGGCCAATGATGGCCAACTGTGTGAATGAGGTAGCAGGAGCTCAGAATCGGAGCCCCAATGTGACCGCCACCTGTGGCGAGGAGGGTGACACGACTTAGAAGAAGATCGAGACTTCAGCCCTGAGCCGACGAGGCCACGCTACTTCAGCTCACGTATCCATGCGGCACGGGTCCCGTCGCGCTTCCGCACTCCGACCTACGTACCAAAGTACGCCGAGGAAACAAACCCCAGCCTCTAGTTAGAGGACTACCGTTTCGCCTGCGAGGTGGGAGGGGCAGAGGACGAGAACTTCATCATTTGACACCTGCCGCTCTACCTCTCCGACACCGCCGGCATATGGCTGAAGCACTTGCCTAAGGGCAAGATTCGGTGCTGGGCCGACCTGAAGGAGGCCTTCGTCAGGAACTTCTAGGGTACATACGTCTAACCTGGGAATTCCAGGGACCTCAAGAATTGTAAGTAAAAGAAGGGAGAAACCCTATGCGAGTTCATCCGACGCTTCTCCAGGCAATGCAACGAACTCCCCGATGTGGCCGACGGGGACGTCATCACTGCGTTCCTGTCAGGGATGACCCGCGAGTCTCTGGTGCACAAGTTGGGCCGCAAGAAGCCCAAAACCACAAAGGAGTTGCTCGACATCGCCACCAACCACACCTCAGGAGAAGAGGCCGTTGGAGCCGTCTTCTAGAACATCGCCGGTAATAGGAAGCAGAGTGACGATGATGACAGTGAGGTTACATCGAGCCATCCACACAAGAAGGGGCGGAATCGGCAACGGAGTGATGGCTCGCGTGGTGGTCGTGGACCGCAAGGGAGGTAGGGCAGAAGGATAGGCCAATGACCACTTTGAGAAGATGCTAGAACATCCCTGTCCCAACCACGTGACTCCCGCCAAGCACCTCCTCAAGGACTGCAACCACATGAGGCGTTTCCTCTTTGGAAACTTGAAGAAGAAGGATGCCAAGAAGAAGAGTAACGAGGACGGAGAACATAAGGAACAACAAGATGGCTACGTTCTAGCAGACATGGCGTGCAGCTCCAAGCGTCAATAGAAAGTCACCCAACGTGAGTATACGCCACCAGTCCTGCCGCTCCTTCTTACCTCAAGTGGTCGGAAGCGACGATCACTTTCGATCGCGATGACCATCCAGAGTATGTTCCACACCTGGGAAGGTACCCACTCATCGTCGACCCAATCATAGGCACCAAGCGCTTGACTAATGTCCTCATGGACGGAGGCAGCAGCCTCAACATCCTCTACGCCGAGATGCTCGCGGCCATGGGGATACCGCGCCCTTGACTGCACCACTCCGAGGCCCTTTTTTGGGTCATCCCTGGAAAGCAGGCGGAGCCCATCGGCCAGATCGACCTACCAGTCACTCTTCGGTGGCCCGGGAAACTTTCGGAAGAAGACCCTCACCTTCGAGGTTGTCGACTTCTGTGGCACCTACCATGCCATACTCGGAAGGCCATGCTACGCCAAGTTCCTGGCCATCCCGAATTACACATACTTCAAGCTGAAGATCCTAGGTCCAAAGGGAATCATTACCATCGACGCAACCAACCAGCGGGCCTATGAGTGCAACACCGAATGTTGCACATATGCATCGGCCCTCATCGCCTCAAAGCAGCTCGTGGCCGAGGTGGCAGCGAACCGCAAAGAAGGTTCTACAGGAAAGAAAGTGGGCTCTTTTGAGCACATCGAAGGAACCAAGGCCGTCGTCCTTGACACAATCAACGGGAAGGATAAGGTGGTGCACGTCAGCACCGTCCTCTCTCCTAAATAGGAAAGCAAGCTCATTGACTACCTCTGCTCAAACATCGATGTCTTTGCATGGAGGCCTTCGGATATGCCGGGCATACCGAGGGAGGTCGCTGAGCATTCCTTGCACATCAAGCAGGGTTCCAAGCCAGTGAAGCAACGACTACGCCACTTTGACGATGAAAGATGCAAGGCGATTGGGGAAGAAATCAAGAAATTGCAGGTAGCCAACTTCATCAAGGAGGCACATCATACGGAGTGGTTAGCTAATCCTGTAATTGTATGCAAAAAGAATGGGAAATGGAGAATGTGTGTTGATTACACGAGTCTAAATAAGGCATGTCTAAAGGATCCGTTTCCTTTGCCTCGAATAGATCAGATAGTCGATGCCACCTCCGGGTGCGAAACCCTCTACTTCCTCAATGCGTATTCCAGATACCATCAAATTAAGATGAACGAGTCCGACCAGCTCGCCACCTCATTGATCACAACATTTGGGTCGTATTGTTACGTCACCATGCCGTTCGAGCTGAAAAACACGGAAGCAACGTTCTAGCGTACTATGGTCAAATGCTTCGACGAGTTGGTTGGCGAGACCATCGAGGTCTATGTGGATGACATCGTAGTTAAGTCCAAACAAACTAGCCAACTCGTGTATGACCTAGGACTGACTTTTGCTAAGCTAAAAAAGAATAGCATAAAACTCAATCCCAAAAATGCGTGTTCGGGGTGCCAAAGGGCATGCTACCAGGGTTCATCATTTCTAAACAAGGCATCGAAGCCAACACGAAGAAAATAGCAGCCATCAAAAAATAGGGCTAATCCACAAAGTGAAGGGGGTCCAGAGGATAACCGGGTGCCTCACCGCGCTCAGTCGATTTATATCGCGGCTTGGAGAAAAGAGCTTCCTTCTTTACCGGCTCCTAAAAAAGTCTGAGCAATTCACGTGCACGACTGAAGCTTAGGATGCGCTCGATCAAATCAAATGACTCCTAACTAGAACTTCGGTCCTAGTGTCCCCAAATGATAAAGAAAAACTCTTATTGTACGTCGCCACAACGATTCAGGTTGTAAGCGCAGTCCTCGTTGTAGAAAGGGAAGAAGAGGAACACGCCCATAAAGTACAGTGACCGGTCTACTTCATTATCGAGGTGCTGAGCAACTCCCAAACTCGCTACCCCTACCTCCAGAAGATGGTATACGCGGTGGTAATGACCAAGAGGAAATTGCTTCACTATTTGAAGTCCCACTAGGTGATGGTAGTAAGCGATGCCCCCTCGATGAGGTCATTCAGAACAAAGATGCAGCCAATCAGATAGAAAAATGGGCACTAGAACTAATGGATAAAAACATTTCCTATGCCCCCACGAAGCGCTATCAAGTCCCAAGCCTGGGCCGATTTTGTAGCGGAATGGGCCCAGACAACGCTGCCACCGGCGCCCGTCGACCAGGAGTACTGGATCATGTACTTTGACAGGTCACTCATGAAGATGTGTGTGTGGGCCAAGATAGTCCTAGTCTCCCCACTAGGGGTGCCAATGAAGTACATGGTCCGACTCCATTTCCCGCCATCTAACAATGAAGCAGAGTACAAAGCTCTCATCAACGGTATAGAGATCGTCATTGAGCTAGGGACGTCGGCTCGACGTTCGGGGCGATTCCCAGCTCGTAGCCAACCAGGTCATGAAGGAGTCGAGTTGCGTCGACCCACGGATGGTAGCCTATTTTCAAGAAGTCCACAAACTCATGTCAAAATTTGACGGCCTGGAACTGAATCATGTCCCGCGGCGACAGAATAAGATGGCCGATGCCCTCACCAAAGCAGCGTCTGGGTGGGAACCACCTCCCTTTGAAATTTTCGCTAATGACCAAATGCAACCCTCGATCTGACTCAAGGGATCGAAGGATGTAGGAAGCACAAGCCACACATCCACTTTAAATACAAACCACCAGCCCACGTCGGCCGAAGCCACGAAAGGGATGATCAACGTGATGGACATAGAGGAGCGAGGAGCGCCACCTCGAGCAAACCAGGATTGGAGAAAACCTTACATCGATTACTTGACCAAATGCATCCTCCTCTCAGACCAGACCACGGCAAGATGACTCGCCCGACGTGCCAAGTCTTACATCCTTGTCGAAGGAGATCTCTACAAGCGAAGCATCACCAGGGTCCTACAGCACTACATCCCCTCCAAGCAGGGGAAAAGCTGCTAGATGACATACATTAAGGAGCCTATGGACATCATGCGGCGCCGAGAACCCTGGTCAGAAATGCGTTCTGACAAGGTTTCTATTGGCTGCCAGCCATGGCTGACGTGAAGGCACTCGTGCGCACCTGTGAAGGATGCCAGTTCTTTGCCAGGCAAATCCACATGCTAGCGTAGGTGCTCCAAATGATTCCCATCACTTGGCCATTTGTAGTCTGGGGACTCGAGATTGTAGGACCCATCGAAAAGGCACGCGGGGGCTACACCCACCTACTCATAACCATCAACAAGTTTACCAAATGGATCGAGGTATGGCCCATCACCAACACCCAAGCCGAAGAAGCCATGCTTTTCTTCACCGACATCATTCATTAGTTCGGAGTCCCAAATTCCATCATCACAGACAACGGGTCAAATTTTACCGCAAGAGAATTCCTGGAATGGTGTGACGAGCACCAAATCCATGTGGACTGGGCCTCGGTCGCACACCGAGAGTCCAACGGTCAAGTAAAACATGCCAACAGCATGCTCTTACAAGGAATCAAACCAAAATAAGGCCGCCTATGGCTCCGAGAGCTCCCAGCTGTCCTCTGGAGCCTTAGAACGACGCGGGGTAGAGCTACCGATTTCACCCCATTCTACATGGTCTACGGGTCCGAGGCCATCCTCCCCACTGACCTCAAATATGGTGCCTACGATGAGAAAAAGGCAGAGACCTTCCTCAAGGATGCCATGGATCAGCTCGATGAAGCACGCGACGCTGCCTTCTTCATTCGGCCAAGTACCAACAAGCGTTGCGGCAATATAATGACCGGCGTGTTAGACCAAGGGAGCTTCAACCTGGCAACCTCGTACTACGCCGTATCCAGAGCAGAAAAGAATGACAGAAGCTTATGTCGCCATGGGAAGGACCCTACATCGTCCATGAAGTGATCAGGCCCGGATCCTACCGACTCAAAACCTTCACCGGCAAAATCTTCATTAGCACGTGGAACATACAACAGCTACGCTGCTTCTACCCATAAATTTCCATCAAAAGTTGTATACCATTATGTCCGTTGTATCGATAAAGTACTCTTCGAAGTAAGAATCAAAAATGTCTTATCCCTTCGATATGATATGGGGTCCCCTCAATGTGATGTGGAGTCGCGTCATCCGCTAGCCCCACGTCAGGCGAGGTGAACCATCGTCGGAACACCTCCCCACATCGGGCAGGACGGACAGACATTGGCCGCCCGCCCACGTCAGGCGAGGCGAAGTGACCTCAGAATCCCGTGCCGCATCAAGTGAAATCAAAACAACTAAGTCATCCATCAAGCATAAGGACTCCACACCGCATCCAACAAAGACCCTAAAATGACAGGATAAGGTTCATCTTCATCTCCACATGAAGTACCTTACCCGAGGCTAGGGATAGGCATAAGCTATGCGCCTTGAGCAACATTCACACATCGATGCCTTGAACAACATTGAGACAATGATTTAGAAAACCAAATAAAAATCCATGATAGGGTTTAAGCAAAAGCAAAAAAACAGTCTTTAGTCAGCTAACATAACTGGTGTACACACGCAATATGGCAAAAGCATAGCACAACCTAGAATCACAATCAAGGTGCCTGTTCTTGCACTTCTGGGGCCTCCTCGTCACCGACATCTTCGGCTTCAATTGCTTTGAACATGCCTTGCGCCACCGGCTCCATCTTCCCCTCGATGGCAGCAGCACCCTCAGTGTCGAGTCCCGGGCACCATCCCAAGCTCATTGCCACGAATGATATACACTGCCTTCAAGACCCCACACTGCATCCCGCTCCTGATGAAATCCTCTACCAGCCCAGGAGGGTGGGAAAAGACTGTCTCAAGGGGTTCCACTGGGTCAACTCACACCTAGAGCCTGTTTGAGCCATCCCCTCCGGTCATTGGCGTCCATTGCCACAGCCTTAGCATCCTCTAACTCCTTGCGGGGCTGCTCCTTGCTGGCCACCTTGGTGGTGAGACATTCTTTAAGACCTACAGAAACAAGAGTAACAGTCAAGAATATGGCCTGTGTAAACACAGCAGGAACAAGGGGGTCGAGCACTCATACCAGTTACATCAGCGGTGAGTCTCCCTGAGGTCACTGATAGGGCTGCGCTTTTTGTGTTCTCATCCTTGAGCTCCTTCTCAAGGGCCACCACCTTGATGCCTGCTTTCTCAGCCAGGTGAGTATGATGTGATGCAATGCCCGTAACGGCTGATAGCTCGTTATTGAGCTTCATGGCAGCTTCTTTATCTCGGCTCCGGCTGTCCATTTCTTGGTTAGCTTTGTTTTGGGCCAATACCTTAGCCTGCTTAGCCAGCAGTGCCACCTCTTCTACCTCGACCCTCCTGCTCTTAGCCTACTTACGCTCCACCATCTTCGCCTCATACTTCTGAAAAAACTCTTGCTCTACCAAGGTCGTCTTCCTTACCTCCTCTCGGGCCCCATCAAGCTCCGCCTAAAGCACCGCTATGGTCCATTGAGCCTCTGCAACAGCGAGCCACACACCTGCCTCTTGACGGATGAACAGAGACTTGAGCGTGCTTAAATCAGCTATAGCCTGTAGAAGCGAAGAAGACGATTTCAGAGATCAACCCACTCGACAAAAGAAACACGCAGCTAGAGGCAAGGATTTACATCAACACTTGGACGAATGAGCTCATTCCAAGTATGAGACAGGACCTCGATCCCTTTATGAACGGCCTCCTGATGATGACTCTCCTCCCTATCCTCTAGGGCATAAGGAACGTTCTCGGGATCATCCCGATGGACCCACTACGAGGAGGGGCCCAGTCGGGAATAAGGAATCATCACTAGCTTACCTAAGCCCCGAAAGTCCTGTTGCAGACGGGTAGTGATGGCGCCAGGATTGACAACGAAGCCATGCCCACGGCGGCCATCGAGGTCGAAGCCGTCGTGGTCCCACCCCTTGACATCGCGGTCGGAGGCAGAGTCACCCCTAAGCAGGAGCTGACGTAGCCATGGGCACGGTCCCCAGCGTCGTAGAAGCATCTTGCGCCGTGTCAGTTGCACCGACTTATGAGACCAGAGCGGGGCCAAAATCATGAGTCGCCGCCTCAGTCACCCCCGCAGCCGGCGCAGTGAGCGGCTGATTGGTGACGGCTTCCTCTGTGGACACCACACACGGCAGGGGCAAGGCGCCACCTCCCTCCAGAGCAGATGGCTCCGCAGTCACGTTCGGGAGCATGATTCCCATAGTCGGAGGTTCTGGGAGCACGCCCCTCTCAAGAAGAGGCCCAGCCGTTGTTGACGCCGTGGCCACGCCAGACGGTGCCTTCTTGCCACTGCCGCCCATGGTGACCATCCCAACCGACGTTGTTGTAGGAGCTCCCCTACTTCCCGTCGTGGCCCCTGCACCTAGCGATGAGCTTTGTGGCTGGAATACGGCCAGTCTTTTCAAGGGAGCCAGAGTGAGGCTACCAATGCGCTGGCCAGAAAAAAACCAAACATGAACGTCAGCCTGAATATGTAGAGAAGAGCATGAATAACTCAAGTGAAGGAGTGGAAAACCTAAGGGCAATCGAGCGACGCTTAGGGGTAGAGCTGGTCAGCATAGCTTTGATGAGAGCCAGACTCTGTTTCTTGGAGGAGGATAAGCCTGATAAGATGGGGGCCTTTCCACGACTCGATGGGTGATCCCCCTAGTGCACCGGCGTCTCCACCATGTGCTCGGGGGCTTCCACCAGTGACGTGTTCAACGTGGCCACCGTCGACACGATCACCCCCTCAATCGAGGGGCTCTCCTTCATGATAGGAAGGGACCCAAAAGGCCCTACAATGACATATCAACGAACATCTCCTCGCCATCATCATTGTCCTCGTCGGTGTCGTCCGACTAGGACGAGACGTCCTCTCCTCTTCCTGTTTTCATCTTCTTCTCTTCATTCCACACATAATGATCCCTCGTGCGAGCCTTGCCCGATGCACCTCGTCGCACTCACGGTTTGCCCACCTCACCTTAGTGGTCAAAAGGGGCGGACGGCAAGACTGAATCGACACCTGTCCTACCTGACGAAGAGAAACATGAGGATCCAAATAAGAGGAAAAACTCCAAACAATGAATGAGAGAAAATGAGAAGCTTACCAAGGCCGCGGTAGTCAAATCAGGGAGCATTACCGACACGCCAGCCATGGGATAGGTGTCAGCTTCCTCGGTCAGAAGTCAAATCTGCATCATAATGACGTCCGGGCTCGGCATCTCTGACATGGTCACCATCCCTATAGGCGGCGCCCCATACACCATATGAAAAAGCATCAGGGACCGCGCCCTAAGCGGGACTGCTCCCTTCATGAAGTAGCCGCCGATGACGTTGCGGGACCGTACACCGCCGTCCCTCAGCTTTCAGATTGCCTCTAGGGCATCGCCAATTCAAGCGAGTTGTCATCGCTGAGTCCATACGACCACGTATGGAAGCGCTCCGCCAGCATTATACCGGTTGTCATCGCTGAGCCCATACTGCCTTGTCGTTCTTCAGGTAGAACCACGATGAATGCCATCCCCTGTTCGACATGCGGGTAGGAGCCAGAACAAATTTGCCTCGATGCCCCGACCTCAACTTGATGACGGCGCAACCCATGGGCTGGTCTCTCAAGAAATCAACGGTGAACAAGCGCTTTCATTGATCAAAGTGAGGCTTGAAGCCATGATATCCCTCACAAAACGCGATGAACGTCGCCATCTGCTGGACGCCATTAGGATTGAGGTGATGGAGTTCTAGATGGTAGTAGTTGAGCAAACCTCAGAGGAATTAGTGGGTGTAACATCTCTGATGTTGTGGTAACTAAAACCTGACATGTCATCATCATCAGCTTTGCAAAGCATTCATGTTTAGGTTAACCCTGATCTGCATCAACTAAAACAAATTTACTTTATAGGTTGATTGTGTTCCTGAGATGATATTTTACTTCACCAAAAATCTTATTTTTGAATGTCATCTCAAATACTTAGTTTATGCTCTATGTACTTTGAGGTGTAGACAGTGTCTACACTAGTGTCGAGCATAGTGTATAAATCCGAGTCGATAAATAAAAACTTGCAAGCCTTTAAAATGATTTTCAAAAGTCAACTTGGTCAACCAAGGGTGTCATTGGGTCTTTGACCTGAAAATGTCTTTGGATGATGTTTGTGATCACTAATGACCAACCAATTAATGTAGAATTTAAATAAAGCTCAAATTCGTTTTAAAACCCCTGTTTTCTATAAAGCCCCGATTCACCCCTTTTCTCTAATTCAAAATCTACAAAGAATTTGAGGTTGGTTCAAAAAGCAATCTTGTAGAGCTTGATGAGACCTATAAAGTTTGTGTACAAAGTTTTTCAAGTTTCCAAAAAGAATTTTAAATAAATTTGAAAATACAGCTTTCTAGCAAATGTCCATTTTTGATTTTAAATCCATAATTCCAAAATTATGCATAATTTGGGAAAAATTTGTATATGGCAAATGTTTGGATTGAAAAGTTGAGCATTCCATAGATTTGAATATTTTCAAGTTCTATTGAAAAATCAAAAGTAATTTCAAATATTTGTTTCTAGGGTTTTGTTCCCTTTTCAAATTTGATTCAAATTTCAAATTTATACTCAGAATCTGAAAATCCTCCTTTTGAGAAAGTTGTAGACCTTGAAAAATTAGGCCAATGTTGTTTTTGGAAATTTTTGAGTTCAGTTCAAATTTTGGGAGTATTTTACAAAGTTCCTAAAAGCCCCCCTTGCTGACATCAGCATCGTCCTGTTCTCCTCTCTGTTGCTCGCCGTCGCGGTGGCCTCCGGCCCATGCTGGCTTGCTGCAGCCCGTGCCAGCTCGCCCCCGTGCTTGCAGCTTCATCGCTGCGTGTCGTGCGTCCCCGCTGCGTCGCCTGGCCGCCTTAAATGAAGAAGTGGACGACGCCATTTTCTCTTCTCTTTCCCCTGCTCTGTCGCCGTCATCGCCGTCGAGCTTCGTCGCTGCTCGCCATCATCCTCGTGCCACTCCAGCCCAAATTGACCGCACCATTAGCTCCGTCTTGAGCTCGCGCACCTGCCAAGCCCAGCCATGGCCCCTTGCCCCCGCTAAATCCCCCGCACGCCGTCATCTTCCTCACGGCCGGCCAACCGAGCCGCTGCGAGTCCGCCGTCATCTCCCGCCGTCGTCGTTGCTTTTCGTTCCAATCCAGCTTCACCGTTGCACTCGCCTTCATCTCGTGCTTACCCTGCTCCCTTTATTCCCTTGTATGGTGGACAAGAACCACCGGAGTGCCGTCCGTGTCATCGGAGTTCGCCGCCGCCGCCGCCCCGGTCCACGTCGAGCTTGCCTCTCCGCTGCCGTTGAGCCTTCATCTTCTAGCGCATCATGCTCACGGTGAGCTCATGCACGTGAGTGTGCCCTTGGTTTAGCCCAATTCGTCCAGTCCTCATTGCCCCACGTGTGCCGCCGCTGGCATAGCCATGCTGGCCGCCGCGTGCGTAGCTGCCGCAGCTAGAACCACGCGCTGGCCAGTTTAGCTCGGGCAGTACGTTCGTATAGTCGTGTTGGTCCTAGCGCTCACTTTTACCGTGCCGGAAATTCTCCGGTGAGCCCTAGCGCCACGCCGCCGTGCCGCCGTGCCGCCATCGCCGCCAGCGAGCGTGCTCAGTCGCGTCCGCCGCCGCATTAGCCAGCCCAGCAGCTTCGCCTCGTCGCGCAGGTCACGTAGGTGCTAGCAGCGCTGCCCAAGCTTCACCGCCGATGAAGTTACGCCACGGTCAGCATCACCGCCCATGGTCAACGTCGGGAGGAAGGGGACGACACTGTGCCAATTTTGATTTATTTATTTCAGAAAATGATTTAAATGCTATTTTTTTAAAATTCATAGTAAATTCATTTGAGCTCCAAAAATTATGAAAATTTTTGTGTGTGTTCCCTGTCATGAGCTTGATGTAGGGAAATTATAATATGCCAATTTTGAGTGTTTTTGCTATGTCAATAAATTAGCCCTTTTAATTAATAAATGTGTCTTCCATGTTTTTAATAAATTATTTTCTTATCCAAAAATCCTGAAAATTGTTTTACAAACTGGTCATGACATAATCTATCCAAGATAAAATGTTGAGCTTAATCTAACAACTTTTGCTTTAATGCTTAATTTTGCCTAATTAATTAATTAGTTTAATTAATCTTTTTAGTTAACCTTAATCCGTATAGGTTGAGTGACTTTGGGAATTGATTGTTGACCTCAGGGCATTAACCTTAATGACCTTTGGCAAGTTTATTTAATTATTTGTGTAATTCTTAATCCTATTTAGGGCTTAACTAATATTTAATTATTTGTTTAATAACTTTCATTAATAAAATAGTTAACCCTAGAACCAGGTTGATTAATGTTATTGATCTTGTTTAGCTTTCGTCGAGCATCATGTTTTATATTCTATCATGTTGAGACATGTCATTATCGTATAGACCACGTGAACGAGGAGAATTCCGTTGATCCAAGTCCAAAGGAGGAACCAGTTCCGGAGTTGGATTTCGGTCTTTCTGGTGTTGAGGAGCCCGATCTCGTCTACTCTCTCGATCAAGGCAAGCCCCGGTTACATTTAAACCCTACCTTGTTTTATAAAGTTTTTATCATTTATGCTTTTGTATTGTTGCATTAGATGATAGGAGTTGCGTGATAACCTAATTGATGCGTTACCTACCTTATTACTCGTATATCATCCTTGATACTTGTTTTTATTTTAAAAATGCTTAGTATGCTTAGCCTTGCTTTATTATAGGCTTTTTAAATGAAATATTTCAAAATGGTTGAAGTTGGCATCACCTGTTGAATTATGGTGATGGTTAGGGAACTTTAAGATCGGTCGGGAAACTTGCATCGAGGAACGTTGTTGATGTAGTGTTTCCGACTTGTCATTTAAGGCCCGTTCGTTGTAGGCTTGCTTAATCAAGACCTTGCAATTACTCACATATCTATGAAAAAGCTTTACCCTAGGATATTCTATTACTAGGGCAGTGAGCCAGTGCACTGGGAGTGGCAAGATGGTGGGGATACTAACTACCCTCGTGGGTCGTAACCCAGATTGGAGGTGTACATGTATTCTCGGGTGGCGCAGAAGCTGTGACTAATTCTAGAATTTCCAAAAGGTACCGTTGATATACTTGTGGGTTAGAGTCCCACGTATATCATGTGTTTAGGAATCCTTAGCTGAGTAAATCAATTCGAATCGTCGTGCTCCTCGATTATGGAAACTTAATCGACTGCCCTGCATTGTAGTTAAAAATGGTGGTTACTTGATGATAGAGGTAAAAGAGAGTTGTATAAATTATTTTGATCTGCTGATTTACTTAGAAGTAGGTTAGCATAATTAAACCAATAGGTTTAACCTAAGAATAAAATTTGAGGTTAAGGATTCACTTTTAGTGGCTTTTCAGCAAAAGAAATTGATTCTTGCTCGGACCTTGCCTTAATTCCTATCTGGCCTGCATTCCGAGTCTTCACCACCTTTTCGTCGGGTCAGTCTTGTTGAGTACTTTTGTACTCGGGGTTTGTTGAACCCTTGTTGCGAGGTGAGTGTTGGCGGTCCTTAACTCTTTTTCTAACCCCACCAACATTAGTTTATAATTCACCAAAACATTAGAAAATAGGATTTTATCTAACAAATTCCATAGTTTTGGTGCATGGGCTTGTTTTGCGGGACATCTCGAAATATATGAAGAATGGGCCAAGAAATGAGGAAATTATTTATAAAGAGAATATTTCAAATATAGCCCACTTCAAAACAAGTCCACCAAGGAGAAAAAAGGCCAAACCGATGTCAATCAACGGAATTCCCCAACATGGGCTAAGCCTAGGACCAGGGAGGAGGCCACCTGCCAAAGTCGGTCCGGTGGAGGCTGTTGACACCAGAAGTGGCAAACAGATATACCACAAGCGTGTGGTAGTCAATGTAGCCTTCACCGCGAGTATTCCAGGTATCGTATTTCCACAGGGAATGCGAAGTGGTTTAACTAGGCTCAAGATCGTCAGATGATGACCAAAGGGCTTAGGATTAGGTAATGAGAGGTCTTTCTAGTAGATAAACCCTGATCGGGTACTCTAAGTATACGAGAACTTAATCTCACCCTTTACTGGGGGCGATAGGTGAAACGGCAAGCAACAGAACACTTCCCGAGGCAGCTACCAGTGCAGCCCAACTATTATTTGACAACTTGCCTAAAAACACATGCGAGGAACTCTAAATCCTAGCAAAGCCTGTCACTCTTTGCTAGGCGTCTACACAGTGTGACAAGGAGTCCACACAGGTAAGAGTTAGTCTAGACACCATGTCTACACGAATCCTACTACTCTAAGCTCAGCTGAAGGCTTCGAGCACTTTAACAAGTAAAGCAATATGCCAATAAAATGCTTGTACACTTAAAGTAATAAACCAGAATGTAAATACCAGAATGGCTCGGATGAAAACTTACTAGAAGATTCGCATCCGCTGAGGCACTCCCTGAAGAAGACTCCCGACAGGCCGGGACTCCTTCTTAGGAACTCCTCACTCTCTTCCCTCTATTCTCACACTTAAGCTACTAAAGTAGTCTCTTCTTATGATACATCATGCTAAAGTAGGTGCTAATGGGGGGTATTTATAGTGGGAGGTGGAGTAGAGGCTACTCCACCGCCACGTCAGTGATCCGTGTGACACCATCTCTCCACCCATTGACAAAACTCATTGCAAATGCAAGTTGCACTCGAAAGGAGTTGTGTTGATCATAGCATGAGCATATATGGCTTTGGTAGGGCATTCCTTGCTAATGAGGAGTGAATGAAACTATGGTTTTTATGATTTTCAAAAACAAATCTCTAAGTACCTTGGATAGAAAAGGTGTAAATCATGAGCCAAGAATTGTCTCACTTTTATCAACAACTTAGTCAATATGTTTCCTAAAAGTGTTACCCAGGAGCATGAACACATGCAAGAAATCAACTTTATGGCACTATTGCTCTTAAACATGTCATAAATCAGTTATATTTTAATTGGGATGCAAAAATTTCACTTATTCTTTTCTTTGTTTTTATTGAAGGAGTGAGGAAAATAAAGAAATAAGTAAAACCGAGAAGGAGAGAAGGGGGCAAACCAGACAGTGGTGCAGTGCTCGACGATGTGGTGCTGACTAGTGGGCCCAGGGCACCATGGTGGGGTCGGCCGACCCCACCTGGTCATGCCCGTTGCTGTGGTTCAATTCTCCCCAGTTCAAAGTGTAACGCTACAAACTTGGTTTTCCTGGTGGCCACAATATAGGGGTCGACCGACCCCTTCATTGGGCAGTCCTTCGGTGTGTCAACGTGCTAGACCGAGTGCGACGTCGTGCGATGTCAAGTTGAGTTCAGGGACATCTCTGGGGGGTCAACCGACCCCCCCCCCCCAACACTTGGAGTCTTAGCACAACTTGAACTGTACAGGACAAGGAAACACTAAAACTTTTCATTTTATTCCATTTGATAAATTGGTAGGTACTTACAATGATTGGAAAGAAGAATGAAAAGGGAAATAACTTAGTGATCAAGCGGTGCGGGGAAAAAGGGAAATGACATGTAAATTTTAGAGGTTTGAACTAAGCATGAATTCTAGCATGGCAATTTGCAAGAAAAAGAAGGAAAGACGTAGTTTTTAGGAGTTTTGACTAAGTATGAATTCTATCATGTCAACTTCTTTTTCTACAGGTTCATGTTTGTTGACACTAGATACGCACACGAAAGAATCAAAGAGAAATAATCCGCAAGCGCACGGATATCGGTGAGCACTTCACCCGGGAGATAAGTCCTGAGTATCGTATTTGTTTTTATCCGCTAAGAGAAAACGTGCAATAGACTAACCCGATCTTTACTACTACCCCCTGGGGCTGCTAGTCAAGTGAGAATTAAGCGATATAGAGAGAACTCCTTCGTCGAGTCTTCTTCCAACCTATGGCAAGCTTTGAGACTCTTGTTCTAAGGGGGTACACGAGGAATAGACACCATAGAGGATGCTAAACCGGGCACAAAGGACCTACCTTACCTACCAACGGGAAGTGGATTACAAAGGTAATAAAGGGATTGTCACTTCCCTCACTACTACCACGGTTCCGGCCGGATAGGGAGCATCTACAAGTGAACCTAGCCTAAGCACCACGCTTATGCTAAAGAACGATTACTCTATTCCCAACGTGAAGCGAATAAAGTAAACTTGTAAACCAAAGAACAATAATAACAATGAACTTACTAGTATTAGAAGTTGAATTGCCGAATGATTCTGAAACCAAGCCTCGGGTTAAGAGACTTGATCCCGCAGGTACACTGGAGAGGAGACACCGACAGGCCGGGCTTCCTCCAAATCTACCTCCACTCTATACTCTCTCAATCTCTCTTGATACTAATACCCTATAGAGATAGATCCATTCGAGGGACCCTTCTCTATCTAACTCTCTCTCTGGATTGAAGTCTTGAATGAACTGGAGAATGAATTAGGGTTTCACCCAGGGGCCAGGGGCTCTGCTTATATAGCCCCCTAGGATTAACCACAGCCCTCGGATCAAACCGACCTAAATGGACGATAATTATTGATCTTCAAAGTCGGTGGAGGCAGGATCCGCGAGACTCCACCTGATTGGTGGAGCTGGGGAGTCGGCCGACTCCCCTCCCTGGTCGGCCGACCCTGGCCAGTGCCAGGTGGGCCCTAGGTTTCAGGTGTCGCCTTCTGGAGTCTTCTAGATTATACTTTTTCACCCGTTCGGTCTTTCTCTCTATGTAAACCCGACATGTGGGCCATCTTGGGTAGTTTTCAGCTGTCACCCTGCAGAAATAGATATTCACCAAAACTCGTGGAATTCTGTCAGTGGTAACCCTATATCTATCAAGTATTTATGAATAGATCCAATTGCATGCTAAGTTGACGGTTAATTTTATGAGTTAACGACCGTCAACAAACTCCCCCACACTTGTCTTTTACTCGTCTCGAGGAAAAGGATGGATTACTTTAAGCATAGCCTCAAACCAAGACATTAACATTAGATTATCCCTGATCATACCTGCACTGCGGGATTCAAAAGTGTCTACCATTGAACTTTGGGGAGTTGAAAGATGGAACAGCGTGAAGTAGAGATCCGTCTTCTGTCAATCTGTCACTCGGAGTTTTTATAATATTTTTGCAAAGAAAAACTTAGCTTACCCTTCTCCATCATGTAGCACACTCGAATCACTCTTTATATGTGGTATTTGTAGAGCTCACCATTATGTATAGAGCACTCAAATCTCTCAATGTATGTAGTATTTATGGAACTCACTTGAGGCATGTAGAAGGGTATGCCTCCTATTCTACTAAGGCTTATGTGGAGTTTAAGGTATTTCAAGGAATAGCATTTTTCACCTGTGTATATTGATTAGTCAAAAATGGGAACCAAGGAGAGGGGGACCTTACTCTAGATCAAGTGTGTGCAAGTGTGTGGAATATTTGGTGGCTAAATTGATGGTAATGATGCTCCTTCCCTCTCTTGCACACTCTTTTCTTGAACATTGCTTTGCTGATCTTCCCTTGAATAACTTTTTGAACTTCTTCAAACTTTCTTCTCTTGGGATCAGAATAATGGAGTTCATGGGCTATCTCTTTCTTTCTTTCTTCTTCTCTTCTCTTTCTCTTTTTTTTTTAACAAGTATTTTTGCATAGCCCATGCCTCAATCTTGGACACAATAACTTTCTTGAACATGATGATGACAATGACAATAATAATCTTTTTGCACATACTAGACGATGATAATAATCCTTGGAGCATATAGAAATCCTAGAAAGTGTATGTATCCTTCTCCCAGTATAGGAGATGGATGAATGGCGGAAAGCATGTTTTTGTGTACTCCCAGTGTAGGAGCAGCAGATATATATGTGGGTGTAAGTGCACTTGATCATATGAGTAAGAGACCCTTCTCTAAGGCTCTAATACCGCCAAGACTATTCTCAACACAAATAAAAAGCTTATGTGCTAGTCTTTCAGAATTTTGTCGACGAGGCTCTATAGGCATTTATAACCACAGAGGAGAAGTATAGCTAACATTTTAAGATTTTCGAAAAGAAATTCTCCAAGCAACTAGACATCAAGAAATTAGGTTCTCATGGTCCATGCTATATCACTGTCCTCAACAACTTAAGTAAAATGGGGTCCCAAATGAATCGGAAAAACGTGATCGGTATAAAATTTGGAACGTAGGGAAGCAAACCTGACCGTGGACGAAAACTGGAGCCAAATGGGCCCACCCCATGGGCGGCCGACCCTATGTATGGGGCGGCCGACTCTGGCAGGTAGCCCCTCGGGGTCCGCTTCGTCGTGCGTGATCTTTATGTCGTATGTTCTCAAATATTTTTCCGGTTCGCCGATATCCGTTAGTTTCGTCGTCGGTTGCCTCCCCACACTAGATTCCCGTTATCTTCATTCACAACAAGGTGGAGACAAAAAGAGGCAACACATATGCAATAATAAATATAACTAAAAACTTTATTTCATCTTTATTAAGGCTGGATTACAAGTATTGAAAGGAACTAAGATCGAACTATACTTTAACTAAGCACTCTTGCAAACTAAGACTTTAAATCTAAGCACACTAGGCCTTTCTGATGCTAAGATAAATCTCATCTAATCAACTCGCTTCTCTAGAGCGTCTAACTTCTTCTCTAACTTATCCGTCCTCTTCTCTAGCGCACTAAGTCTATCTATGAGAGTGACAATACTCGCTTCTGGACATCGGCAGTTTGCGGAGATGCAATAATGTCGCGCTGAGTTTCTAGCTCTGTCTCTAAGTCTGCAACGGTCTTGCGACGCTTCCTTGGAGCTTCTGAGGCGGCGAGAGCTGCTTTTGGGGCTTCCTTTGGAGGGACGAACTTCACTTTGCTCGGGTGAGCACGGACTCCCTCGAAATACGAGCGTTCTCCAGTGCTATACTTAGCACAGACGATCTCCCCTTGCTTGCTGGTCTTTAGTCCCATAAGCATCTCATTGTGCTTAGGAGGGAGGATCTTGGTGCCTTCTGGGAGCTTCACAATACGACCCTTTGGTGGAGGTCTATCTAGGAGCAAGGGCTTGGGTGCGGCGATGACTGGTTGGGCGAAGTAGCTATGGTTGTAAGCTTGAGGTTTTGGAGGAATAGAGGCTAGGGGTTTTGGCTCAGCAAGAATGATGGCCTTGGACTTAGGTTCCTCCTTTGGGATGGTGTTGAGATCAATCCCGAAGCGGATCAATCTCCTATCTAAATTCTCTGGCTCTGACTTCGCCATTGCTGCGTAGCAAGCTTGATGCTAGGAGGAGGAGGCTTTAGATGGAATGAGGTTGGCCTGAGGCTGGGCTTCTTTATATAGGGGGGATGGAGAGGCATCTAAAGGGCATCTAAAGGGAATCTCCGAAGGAATAACGCGTCAATGTGATCTCAAAAACCCTAATCGGCAAAAATTCCTGAAGGAAGAGTATGGAAGGATCACGAATGCAAAAGCTGGCGACGAATGGGGAGTCCATGGGTCGGCCGACTCCCCCTATGGGGCGGCCGACTCGGCAGGTGGACCCCCGGGGCTTTCGCAACCTATTTAGCGTATTTTTGTCATTCGGAAAAATACCCGGATCCCAAAAAACGAAAAGTAAAAAGGTCGGGCCCAACTACCTAATTGAGAAAAAGTTTAATTCATCTATTTCACCTATTTCCTCTATGGGCTCTAAAAATATTTTAAGACGTTGACCATTTACCTTGAATATCGTACCTTCGTTGTTGCGAAGCGTAATGGCTCCATGCGATGATGAGCTTACTACTTCGAACGGTCCTTCCCATTTGCTTCGAAGCTTTCCTTGCCCGAAGAGTTTGACCCTGGAATTAAAAAGTAATACCTTATCTCCGGGTGTGAACTCCTTGATCTTGATTCTCTTGTCGTGCCATCTTTTCACTCTTTCTTTGTAAATCTTGGCATTGTGATAGGCTTTCTCTCTCCATTCTTCTAATTCAGAGATTTGCATCCTCCTCTTCTCTCCTGCTGCTTCTAGATCCATATTCCACTTCTTGATGGCCCAGTGAGCTTTGAATTCTAGCTCTACTGGTAAGTGGCAGGTCTTTCCATAGACTAGTTGATATGGTGACATCCCAATAGGTGTCTTGTAGGTGTTCGATATGCCCATAGTGCATCGGAAGCTTGTCCTTCCATGCGGTTCCCATTTCATTCTTCGTCTTCGAAGAATATTCTTGATTTGCTTATTTGATGTCTACCTTGGCCACTTGTCGAGAGGATGATACGGAGTAGCAACATTATGGCGTACTCCATGCTTCAATAAGTATTGCTCAAAGTGTTTGTCGATGAAATGTGATCCTCCATCACTTATGACTATCCTTGGGACACCGAATCTTGGGAATATTATTTCTTCGAACATCTTCTTAGAGCTTGAGCTATCTGCCTTTTTGCATGGCAGAGCTTCAACCCATTTGGACACATAGTCCACTGCTACAAGGATGTATTCACATTTCTTCGACGGTGGAAATGGTCCCATAAAGTCAACTCCCTAGACATCAAAGAGCTCGATCTGAAGATTGTTGATGAGTGGCATGGCATCCCTTGAATTAATGTTGCCATGTCTTTGACAAGGACTGCATCTCCGAATGAAGTCTTTTGTGTCTTCATACATTGTTGGCCAGAAGAATCCACATTGCCAAATCTTCGCATGTGTTCGGAACACCCCATAATGGCCTCCATATGGTGATGAGTGGCATCGTTCGATGATTTTGATTCCTTCTTCAGTTGGCACACATCTTCTGAGCAGGCCATCGGAGCACAACCGGAAG
Source organism: Themeda triandra (assembly GCA_018135685.1). Taxonomy (NCBI): domain Eukaryota; kingdom Viridiplantae; phylum Streptophyta; class Magnoliopsida; order Poales; family Poaceae; genus Themeda; species Themeda triandra. The sequence goes on from JAENPR010000745.1 coordinate 312,889, forward strand.
AGGTAGGGTTCATCCCATATGTGAGTACGACTCTCCTGGATAAGTTTCCTTTTGTTGCCTCCTGGTGGTACGTAACCTGTAACCATAAAATTAACAATATCTGCATACCGGGGTCGATTCGTTGATTCCGTAGACCATGTCGTCCGGTGTGCGTCGTCGATGGGTAGTTCCTGTGGTTTCTCAACCGCATTCTAGACAAGTGATCGGCAACGAGTTTTCTACTCCCTTTTTATCTTTTATTTCTAAGTCAAATTCTTGGAGTAATAAAATCCATCTTATCAAACGAGGTTTAGCATCTTTCTTAGTGAGCAAATATTTTAAAGCAGCATGATCAGTGTAAACAATCACTTTGGCACCCACTAAGTAGGATCTAAACTTATCAATAGCAAAGACAATAGCTAGGAGCTCTTTTTCAGTGGTAGCATAATTAAGCTGAGGTCCAGTCAAAGTTTTGCTAGCGTAAGCTATTGCATGATGCTTCTTATCCTTAGTCTGTCCTAACACTGCTCCTACAGCGTAGTCACTTGCATCACACATAATTTCAAAAGGTAGAGTCCAATCAGGGGGTTGAATGATTGGAGCAGAAATAAGTGCTTTCTTAAGGATCTCAAATGATTGTAAGCAGGCATCATCAAAGTCAAAAGGAACATCCTTAGCCAATAAGCGGGTAAGAGGTCTAGCGATGTAAGAAAAATCTTTTATGAATCTACGATAAAAACCAGCATGGCCGAGGAAGCTTCTAATTCCCTTTACATTGATAGGAGGAGGTAGTTGCTCAATTACTTCTATTTTGGCTCTATCTACCTCGATGCCTCTTTCGAGACACTAAGTGTCCTAGTACTATTCCTTCTCTAACCATGAAATGACACTTTTCCCAATTAAGGACTAAGTGTTTTTCCTCACATCTTTGTAATACTCGATCTATGTTTTCAAGGCACTCATCAAAAGTTTTTCCATAAACGAAAAATCATCCATGAAAACTTCCATAATCTTTTCAATCATATCGAAAATATAGACATCATACATCTTTGAAAAGAAGCTGGTGCATTACATAACCCAAAAGACATCCTACAGTAAGCAAAGGTTCCATAAGGGCATGTAAAGGTCGTTTTGTTTTGATCATTAGGACGGATAGGGATTTGATGATATCCAGAATATCCATCAAGGAAGCAAAAGTAAGAATGGTTGGCTAATCGCTCAAGAATCTCATCAATGAAAGGCAAAGGAAAATGATCTTTTCTTATTGCCTTATTAAGCTTTCTATAATCTATGCACATTCGCCATCCTGTGATGGTTCTTTGAGGGATTAACTCATTCTTCTCATTTTGGACAACGAGTCATGCCTCCTTTTTAGGCACAACTTGGACGGGCTGACCCACTCAGCTTGTGTGGCACGGGGTAAATAATCCCGGCGTGCAACGGTTTTAAAACTTCTTTCTTAACAACTTCCCTCATCGCATTATTGAGTCTACGTTGAGGTTCTCTAGATGGTGGAATATCGGGATCTGTGGGAATGCGATGGGTACAAAGGGCAGGATTAATTCCTTTGAGGTCCTGGAGTGAGTAGCCAAAAGCTTTTTTATGTTTTTCTAGGACAGCCATTAAGCGAAAAGTCTACGCTCCTGAGTGAGAGTATCACTTATGATGACGGAGTGTCGGATCATTTCCTAGGAAGGCATATCTAAGACCAGAATTTGGTAAAGGTTTGAACTCAATAGGAGGCCTAGGTGGTAGGGTAAACTCGTCTAATGGTTCATTCTCGAAGGGTCAGCTTCTTCTTCTATGAAGAATCTAGCTTCGTCTTCTAATTCTGGTTTAACTAGGAATTCTAGAGAGGCTGCTCTAAATTCCTCCAACGGATCATAATGTGGATGGGGCTCGGTCCTAGCATTTAAAGAGTGTGAAATGGACATTGCAAACCGGAGTTTCTTGCCTAAACAAATGTTTAGCTTCCCAGTTTGTCCTTCATAAAGAAGTCTTCTAAAGGGTTGTCCTATCAACAGGTGGAAATCCCCTATGTCAAAGACATAAAAGCTTAAGTGGACAGGGGTTCCTTCTACCCGGAGTGGTAGGACATGTAGGATTCCTAAACAAGGAAGAATTTGTCTTGAAAGATTTCTTATGAACTTCACTTGTTGGGGTCAATGTCATGTTTCTTTGCAAATATTTTGCTAGTGTGGTAGACATGATATTTATACCCACAAGTTGGATTGTAGAGAGCGTCTATGCGATCATTGTTAATCATGCAATGAATGGGAAAGAAGATGAATCCAAACGAATTATTTGGAGGAAAGCTCGACTCTTCTAACCACTCATTGCTCATGACAGATTACTAACTCTCGAGGTCTTTCTGTTGGAATATCCTCATCAATACCGCATGGCTTTATTGGGTGATATTTGCCTTGTGGTTTCTTCACCTTGTGATAGTTGAAGATGTTTCCAAAATCGGAAAACGAGATCGGGTTCAATATCTAGCATAAAATCGGGAAGTGGAATGTCTTCCTTTTCTTGCTCAAGACATGGGTTAGCTGAAGTTGATGGTGTATCGGCAAGGGTTTGTCTTCGGCTACTTGAGGTTCTACTTCTAGGAGGTAGTCTAATTCACTTTGGATAGGATTTGGTCTAGGATTGATCTTGCTTTCTCGTGAGAGATATGCAAGAATGATCCTCCCGAAGTTGTGTCGAGCAGTTTTTCTCTTGTCTCTACTCGGACCTTTATAAAAGTGTTGTAAAAGAATGGGATCAGTATACTAAGGTCCGGATTTTGATGCTAAAAGTGTAGTAAAACGATTCCGGGATGAGGCCGGAGATTCTTCGGGTTCTTGCTTAATAGTCGGAACCGTGACTCTAAGGTCGACGATTTGGGAGATGGGATAGAAATCTAGGCAAAAGTTGGAGCGTAAGGACCCCAATCTCCTTGTTGCTTACCTACGGCTTTATCATACCATTGTCTAGCTTTTCCCTTTAATGAGAAAGGAAATAGCTTCCAACGGAGGGTTTTGTCGGACATGCCCTCTATGCGAAGACGGTCACATGTTTGCTCAAAGTCTCTAATGTGAAGGTAAGGGTTTTCGTCTCCTTCTCCGAAAAGGATAGGCTTTGGACCAATGCAATCAACCGCGGACTCAGCCTATAGCTAGGTGTTTGGATAGGTTGTGATGACTCATGTGGCACTAGGCTGGTCTCCGTGGGTGCGAGAAAATTGAAAGATAGGAATGGAATTTGAATTATCCATAAGGATAGAAAAAGATAAAATGTACGGAAAAGTAAAGTGCAAGAAAAAGATAAAAGTATAGGTACAAGGTAGAGCAAGATTTAGGTTAT
>JAENPR010000231.1:600000-824320 GCA_018135685.1 Themeda triandra
ACCTCATATCTCACTTCACAACATGTGTTATTGTGATATATATCTTTGTTCAAACTAATCATGCAGTTTTGTCTTTTAGAAAAAATAATAAATACTATGAGACAAACTAATAATTGTCCAATCCAATTGTAGATGGACCGATGATGACTAGTCGGATTGGTCAATCTGCTTGTTGACCGACGAACTGTGGACTTTTCGTGTTAGCTGGCCGACAAGTCATTCCAGGCCCGATATATAGTCACATTCTTGGTTTTTAGAACAAAATAATGATATCCTTGTGGCTTAAAAGAATACCACATTCTTGTACCTTAGAATAAGTCGTCCTGGTCTTGAAGCTAGGGAATTTTTACTTTTAGTTTTAAATTGAAACTTTCAACTTTCGCATGTTTGATTACCACCAAACATCGATTTTCTAGAAATATAATTCACAATAGTTTTCTTCACAAAATGTGGAGCCAAGATGGGGCCCACCTTGGTTCAGCCAACCCATGTCCACTTCGCACATTAACCTAGTGGTGCCATGCACTTCCATATACTCTACCATTTTCTCTCTTTCAGTTTCATCAAACTATGGTGCAAATGTAGTGTCTTGGTATCACATGACCCCATGCATGGAGGACCGAACCTCACCTTCTTTCTATAAAATGTTAGGATCCATGCCCTTAAGTGATTACCACAAATCCTTCGAAGAAAATTTCATGTTTCAAAGCTGCATGAGCTTTTAAGTTTTTTGAGGAGATTGTTTTGAGTTGGTTCTGGAAAACAAAGAAAACATAAATGTGTTATATTGCATAGACTTGTCTGTGCATTGCAGCGCAACTCCATATGTATAGAGATCAGACTCCATACTATCACTTGACATGAGTTGTTGGTACTTATATGAGCATAGGTCATAAGTCTGAAACACATACAAGATATGGAGGAGCGGAATCTAATACATATTAGTATTGGGCCCTGTATTTATCATCGCTAGACGCGAGCTATTCTAACTCGTAAAAGTACGAGTCATAAGTACGGATGAAGTACAAAAGCAAGATAGTAAAAACTCTCCACTAGCTGGGTAGTTAGAGGAGGGTGGATGAAAGAAAATGAGAAAAAAATTGAAGTATAGAAAATATTAAGTTAATATAGGTTAATATTTGGTATATAGATATAGATATAGATATAGATATAGATAATATATTGCACTCAGCGGCACTTTTCTGTATAATATGGTCAAACTAGGATCCATGCACATTAATCATTTCCATGTTTTTTCCATGTTTTAGGAAGCTACTAGATGGCTTCCAAATCTGAAGGCAGATTGATGACATAGTTGAACGCAAGAATATACTGTACCAAGAAAAGCATCGAAAAATCAGTCAAATGGCATAGATGGTTCCTGTTTATTTTGTCGCTTCTAGGCTACCCATGTACAACTATGTGTCAATTCGCCTAAATATAAAAAAATATATGTCTCGTACTCGTTAATTCCCATGTGCAATTGATTAATGAGCACTATCCCTTTCGCAGCCATATCGTGTGAGCATGCGTGTGATCGAGCTGAAACATATAGAACCGGCCAATAGTTGTTTGAATTTACAGTGGGTTTATGCTATATAATTGGGCTGCAACTCCATATAACTAGCAGGAGCTCCACCTATCAATTAGTTAGATTAAAACAGGGACATATATCCTTTAATTTTAGAGACCCTCCATATACATATGGTCTCCGTAGCAGTTGAATTTGGGAGTCAATCAATAGTACTATTTTTCTCCACCATTTGCTATATTTTTTTCATTCTTTGGTCATTGACTATGAAATCAAACTAGTGATGTCCTGCAGCTAACAATAACCAAGGCCGGCGCCGTTGTCTGAATTCAGTCTGTGTCCGTGTCCGTGTCGGTATTATGTGGCGTGTATGGGGGAGTATTACCTACAACCTCACCTCATATCTAACTTCGCAACTTGTGTTATTGCAATATCCAGCTTTGTTCAAACTAATCATGCAGTTTGTTCTTTTACAGTAAATAATAAATACAATGAGACAAACAAATAATTGTCCAGTCCAATTGCCTTTAAAAAATACCACATTCTTGTACCTTAGAATAAGTCCTCTTGGTCTTGTAGCAAGGAAGTTTTTACACTTAGTTTTAAATTGAAATTTTGAACTTTCGTATGTTTGATTACCACCAAACATCGATTTTCTAGAAGTATAATTCAAGATATTTTTTTCACAAAAATTGGTGCCAAGATGGGCCGCCCCTCCTTGGTTTGGGAGACCCATGTCCACTCCGCACAACACCCTAGTGGTGCAATGCACTTCCATACTCTACCATTTTTTCTCTTTTAGAGTTTCATCAATCCATGGTGCAAATGTGGTGGCTTGGTGTTGCTTGACCCCATGCATGGAGGACCGAACCTCACCTTCTCTCTATAAAATGTTAGGCTCCATGCCATTAAGAGATGCACCACAGATCCTTCCAAGAAAATTTCATGTTTCAAAGCTCTATGATCTTTTAATTTTTTGAGGAGATTGTTTTGACTTAGTTTTGGAAAATAAAGAAAAAAATGTGTTATATTGAGTAGAGACATGTCGTGCACTGCATCGCAACTCCATACGATAGAAATCAGACTGGATATACTATCACTTGACACGAGTTGTTGTAACTTATATGAGCATAGGTCATGCGTCTGAGTCACGTAGAAGATGAGGAAGGCGAGAGAGAGCGGCAACAGCGGCTAGGCCGAGGGTAGGGCAACCTCATGTTGCGTCAGTTCTGTTTGAATTGTCTTTTGCACTTTATTATAGGCTTCATTAAATCATCGCCATATAAATTGCAGAAAAGGTACGATTATCAGACGTACACAACACAAAATTCCAACTCCTGATCCTGATGTATATTTCAAAAGCTGATTATTACTATGCTTTAAATTATTGATCGAGGACGGAGCAACTTCGGAAACTTGGTTCATTGCGCACTGAAATTTTGGCAACTTTGATCAGATAGATTTATTTGGCAGCTATTTATATATCGATCGGTACCAATGTTGACGAATAAATCCGCCAATGCACCGGTAGTGGGCCTTGGACGCCCTAGAGGTGCCTTGAAGCGACCTGCAATGCAGCGACGACGTAGCGTGACCGGCAAACCGATCTAGAGATCAATAAGCCGATGTAGAGCCCGCCGACGGAAGGGTAAACCCTAGAACAACCTTCGAAAAGACCCGTCGGGAGGATGCACGTAGGGGATCTCCGAGGAACCAGTGGATGGCGCCTAGGATCGCCGATAAACTCGCGGAGAGAAGCACCGAACAACAACTAGAAAATTAGGGCAGGAGTAGACGAAGAAGAAGAAGATAGATTGATTGTCTCGATCGATCGTTGTCGGTTTTTGTGTGTCGATTGATTGGATGGGTTCAATCGGCCATAATCCCCTCGTATATATAGGGGGGTGGTCTTATCCTAGTAGGAAACTCTCCCAAAACTCGTCCATCAAGTTTCCCACGAGCACAACTGCCAAAAAAGCGACTCGTGGTCGAGTCGGACTTGTCGCGCCTGCGCCGGACGCGTCCGTCACCCCGCGCCTCCGCAGAGTCTCTGGTCCGCGTCTGTCGCAGCGTCCGTCTCCCCCTCGGCCGAGCGTCTGTCGCCGTGGTCTCCGGCCCGCACCCGTGCTGCGTCCGTCGGCCGCGTCCGATGCGCTGTCGGCACGTCCGACGCCCGCGTCCGGCGGTTGGGCTCCCGTTGGGAGTCTCCGGACCGCGTCCGATGTGCGTCGGACGTGTCCGGCGCTCTTCCGGGCCGCGTCCGGTGCTATGATTCACGCCGAAATCGCCCGTCTTCGCCGCTCGTCGATGCGTTAACTTGCATTTTATCCCTTTGCCAATTTTTAGTGTCAACACATGCTCCCCTGTTTTCAAGTGAATTTGCTCATAAACTTGAAAATACTCTCTTCACCTATAACCAACTAGCAACGATGCCCACCACATCGGCTAATCAGTGACTAAGGGCAATGTTTAATTTGCATCGGCCATTTTTGTTCTAAGGGCGATACATGTATCAGCCATTATTTGTAAGAGCACTAGGCTTCTTGCCAAACACTTAGGAAGTATTTTTTAAGATACCTCCCGTCGATTGCCTTGTCGAGACGCTCTTGCTTCAATGTCTCTAGCACATAGGAATTTCTACCTTGATCACTCTCAAAGGACCCTCCCAATTAGGAGACTACTTGCCAAATTGATTGCTCTTCAATCCAATAGGGAGTATGGTTTTCCACACTAAATCTCCTACTTGGAAAGATTTTCTTCTCACTTTCATGTTGTAAGCCCTTGCAACACGCATCTCGGTCACATCATCTATGTTGTCTATCATGAGATCATGGCACATTTCAGCGGATAAATCATTTTGTCTGGCAAATCTAAGTGCACCCAAGTTCACTTCAATAGGCAACATAGCTTCTTGACCATAGACTAATTCAAACGGAGTTACCTTTATTGCAACATGCTTTGATGTGCGATACGCCCACAAAGCTTCTGACAAGACTTCATGCCACCTCCTTGGGGTCTCTTCAATCTTCTTCTTGATGAGCTTGATCAAGGTTTTGTTACTAGCTTCAGCTTGGCCATTAGCTTGAGCATAGTATGGAGACGAGTTGATCATCTTGATTTTGTATGATTCGGCAAAAGCTTTCACCTCCTTAGCCATAAAAGACGTCCCTTGATCCGTATGCAATACTTGAGGGATGCCGAATCTATGAATAATATGTTCCATGATAAACTCTATCACCTCCACATGAGTTATGTTCTTCAATGGGACTGCCACACACCACTTTATGAAATAATCTGTAGCAACCAAGACAAACTTGTGTCCCTTTGAAGATGGGGGATGTATTTGGCCAACGAAATCTAGCCCCCAACCTCTGAATGGCCACGGCGATGTAACAGAATGGAGCTCCAAAGTGGGCGCCATTTGAATGTTCCCAAACCGTTGGCATTCTTCACATCCTTTGTAGTAGCGCATGCAATCGGCAATCATATTAGGCCAATAGAAACCAGCCCGTCTTAATAACCACTTCATCTTGTGAGTCGATTGATGCGTACCACAAACTCCTTCATGGACTTCTCCCATAGACACTCTTGCATCATCAGGCCCCAAGCACTTTAGTAATAGACCATCGGCTATCCTCCTATACAATTCATAATGCTGCCATGTGTATTGGAAAGCAAGCCGCCGTATGGTTTGATCAATTTTAGTACTAGGATCCTGCAAATATTTAATCAAGGGAGTCCTCCAATCCTCTAAATCGGTACTAAGATTACTAGAATCTGAATTAGACCGATTTGAGACATCATCAGTAGCATACGCTTCAGAAGAATTGGTTAAACCGATCATATTGGACGGTCGATCCAATTCATTTGTTCCTGCACAAATCAGATTTATATCTTCAAACATCGGCTTCGTTTATATATGAAAATTCCGTTTACTAACTTCAAAGTCGGATGCTTGTTGAGCTAGCTTATTAGCCCTCTCATTCTTGTCTCTAGGAATATGCCGAATTTTAAATTCAGCAAGCTTGGAAATATAATCTAGACAAGTATTAAGGCAAGCACATAGTGATTCATCTAAATATTGAATTTCTCCACTAATTTGTTGAACAACTAGTAATGAATCACCATATGCTTCAACATGCTGCACATCCATGGAAGTTAACATGATCAATCCGAATAACAAAGCTTGATATTCGACTTGATTGTTAGTACAAGAAAATTCTAATCGGCTAAGCATCTCGGTTATAAGACCATTGGGAGAGATTAAAACAATTCCAATACCTCGACCGTTTCTGCAGACTGATCCATCAAAATACAATGTCCATGGGGCAATTGTGATGTAATTAACATCATCACTAAACTTTATGCTATGCTCAACAATAAAATCAGCAAGTACTTGGCCTTTGATTGCTCGCAATGGCTCAAAAACCAAATCATATTCAATTAAAGAGTACGCCCACTTGCCTAACCTCCCACTGAGGATTGGCCGATACAGCATGTGCTTAATGACATCGGCCTGGCATGCTACAACACATGTACTTGACAGCAAATAATGTATCATTTTATGGCATGCAAAGTACAGTGATAAGCATAATTTCTCAATGTGGGTGTACCTTGTCTCGGGATCAAGAAGACGACGACCAATATAAGCAATAACATACTCTTTCCCTTCATCTTCTTGAGTTATCACGGAACCAATCACCTTCTCTTCGGCAGCAATATATAGCTTGAATGGTACTCCTCTACTTGGTGCACGAAGAACCGGTGGTGATGATAGATATTCCTTTATCTTGTCAAATGCTTCTTGTTGCTTTGCCCCCAAGCAAATTCAGATTCATCCTTCAACTTGAGTATGGGGGTAAAAGAAATAATCTTCCTGGACAAATTAGCAATAAATCTTCTCAAATAGTTGACCTTCCCCAAGAATTTCTGCACATCTTTCTTGCATGTGGGCGGCTTGTAGGGTCGAGATGGACTAGGGGGGGTGAATAGTCCTTACTAAAAACTTACGCACCGGCTAACCGAAACAAGTGCGGAAATAAAACTATCGGTCTAGCCAAGACTAACTCCCACTAACTACAACTCTAGTAGCACCTTGTAAAAGATCCTAAACAAGAAGCAAGGTGCTAAACTAGCTAGTGCTCACCTAAACAATTCTAGCTTGCAAGGTCACACAAACCTAAGCAACTAGTACTTTGCCACACCGGGGAGCACCTACCCAATTCTAATGAGCAAGAGCACAAAGCCAAACCTAAGCTCACTAGATGCTCAAGGACAAGGCTACACAAGCCGAACCCAAGAGCGCAATTTACTTAACTACACAGGCTAAGCAAAACACTTACACTACTTCTAGCTACACAAGCAAGAAGGTGCTCAACTAGCTACACAAGCAAAAGAGGACAAGAGCCACTACTCAAGCTAAGCAAGGAAGTAATAAGGTAAATACAAGCTTGAGCTAGAGGGGATGCAAACCATCGCGAAGAGTAGACACAAGATGTCACGGCGGTGGCGAATCACCGGGCGTAGAGACGAACCACCTGCAAACAAGCTCAAGGGAGGTCGAAGCCTCACACACAAGAACAAGGAGGTCGAAGCCTCGGCAATCACAAATCGACACACGATTTTTCCCCGGTTCACTTGGTCGCCACCAAGCTACGTCCGTTGTGGCGATACACCGACTTGGTGATGAGATGGCCGCTCAAGTTGGCTCACTGCCAACAACCCCTCCGGGGAGCCCCAACTCCAATCAACACAAGACCGGGATCCTCTAAGCCATGCTCAACTAGAGTAGCCAATTCACGCACACGCGGGGAAGGCTCAAGAACCCCTCACAAATCCTCCTTCGGAGCACCGCACAATCTCCACGGGTGCTACAACGAAGTCTCTTGCCACCAAGCCGTCTAGGAGGTGGCGACCTCCAAGAGTAACAAGCACACCGGCTTGCAACACGATCACCTAGTGCCACTCGATGCAAATCTCTCAATGCAACGCACTAGAATTGCTCTCTCACTCGAATGGATGCATGGACACAAAGTCCCCAAGGTGCTAGCTACCAGCCATGGCCGAGCAAGGTAGGTATTTATAGCCCCCATGGGCCTCTAGCCGTTAGGCAACTCGGGGGTGTGAAAACACCGCACCGGACGCGTCCTACGGCGCCGGACGCGTCCGGGCGCTCCGCCGCGCCGCCCAACGGTCGAATCCCGGAGATGATGTCGGGTCCGATGCCCGGCCACGTGTTACGCACCACGACACGCCGCCGGACGGGGCCTCTCCTCGAGCCCCCTCCCGCCCGGCCCTTCCGCCCCGCGTCCACGCGAGCCGGACCGCCCGCCCGTGTTATGCCACCGAGCCGGACGCGTGCCCTCTCGCGTCCGCGAGACCCGAGCGCGCCCTCGACCGAACCGCCGGACGCGCAGAGCCAGCGTCCGGCGCTCACAGAAGAGGCGATCCTCAATGTTTCTTCGCGCCGTCTTCTCAACCTTTGCTCCAACATGCTAACCAACACGTGTACGTCTTGTGCTCCCAAGTTAGCAAGTTTTCTCCAAGATTTTGCATCCGGCGCAATAGAAAATATGCCTCTAATTTTCTCGAAAGCGCCGAATCCCGCCGAGCGAGCGAGAGAAGGACCCAAACCCATCTCAACCCTACAAACCAAAGCGCGATCAACATCACCTTTGTAAATGTGCCAACACCACCAAGTGAACACCACCATGTGCATGTGTGTTAGCATTTTCACAATGATTTTTCAATGGATTTCAACGCCACTCGATCCTAGCATGTCGCAATGTTAGATCGCTTAAGTGGCACTAGATGACCGAGATGCAAACAAGTTTGCCCCTCTTGATAGTACGGCTATCAATCCTAAATTCGGTCATCAACTTCTCTACACTCCTCATGACCGGTGAAATGAAATGCCCTATAGCATACCTTTGCCTTGCGCATTTCCACTTCCACCGTCTTCCACCAAAGTGCCAATGCAACACATGCACCGACACGATCTCAAGTTGATATGATCCACTTCATATCATTATGCAACCTTCACGGTCCATCGATCTTGATCTCACTTGCTCTTCACCGCCTCATGGTCCATCGGAGCCAAGTCATGCCCGAGCTTCACCCTCACTAGGTCCATCGCTCCACTGCCTCGACTTGTTCTTCACACACCCTCCGGCCTTGAGCCAAGCCTCATCTCGATCTTCATCATTGGTCATATGACTCCATGTCATGTCACATATGCAATGAAGCTCCTTCATCTCATATTCACCTGTGGACTAAATCCCTGTGTATTCTCATGATCACACAATTAGTCCACCTAAGTTGTCACTCAATTATCAAAACCAAACAAAGGACCTTTCAATCTCCCCCTTTTTGGTAATTGATGACAACTCTACAAAGATATGGAAATAAAGTTCATAAAGGACCCTATGTCTCTTATCCAACATTTAAGCTCAATGTTATGATTTGGATAAGTGTCACAAAGTCAACTTGGTAGTGATAGCTCCCCCTACATGTGTGCTCAAATGGTTTGGTTTCAATCTTGCACACATGCATAGATATGAAAATTCTTGGGAGAGTTATCACTACTAAGTGATGCTAAGGTATATAGGATAAACCTTTGAAGTGTGATACCAATAAAGTTGCACATTGAAGTTCATCCTTAGCATCATCATGGTTAGCTAGAAATCACTTGAAACAACACTAGAAACCCCGTGAGATCAACATTAGAAGCAAGGTTCTAGTACCAAGTGGAAGGAGCACAAGTGTCTAGCTAAACCATCCTATGCATGCTAGTTATCAAATCATCAATCAAGACTATGACTAGCATACACCACACAAGCATTGCATATTGAATTTAAGACAATGCAAATGCAAGCAAGCACATGAATATGCACATATCAAATGCAATCAATCAAGTTCATGAGCTTGCTCCCCCTACTTGTGTGCTTCTCTTGTCCAAGAACTTTGATCCGCTTCAATGTTGCTCTTCTCAGCTATGTCCATCTTCTTCTCCCCTTTGTATGCATCTTGCATATCTTTGTACCAATCTCTCCCCCTTTGTCATCAAAGACCATAAAGGGTCCAAGACCACTTGTATGATACTTCATGTAAGACAAACTTCTTGATGTAAAGGATTGGAGCTCGGGGTTGATGGTTGATTCTTGAATCTTCCTTTTGATGGACACACCATATGTTGGAATGACACCACTTGTAATCTTCACACGTAGTTGCATGAACCCACTTGTCACTATGCATTGGGCACTTCCCCTTTGTCATAGCACCAAAGATACCACATGTGTAGGTCACTAAGATCTTTGCCTCTCATACCAATGAAGTGGGGCTCCTCCCCCTATGACAAATCTTAGGTCAAACCAAATGAGAATCTTGAGCAAATCTTGATTTGATCACTTAAAGTTGAGGATCACTTGTGGAACCACCTTGTTGGAATATGCATGAATACCACATTCTTGAACTAGATTGTTTTCATGAGCTTCTTTCTCTTGAGCTTGAAGTAACTTGAATTGCACATGAGCTTCCAAGTCCGGATTGAACCAATGACAAGCTTCTTCACACCTCACTAGAAGGTTTATCTTGCCAATGTTGTACTTGTAGCTAATGTGCAATCCAAAGTAGATCAAGTACATGGGTTCACTAGCTCATGAACATGTTATATGTTACCACTAGAACATGTAAGGCATAGAAGCAATAGTGGCACCATATAAACTTCAAAACCTTTTGATTTTTCATGAATGCTCCTAGATATCATGACTATATGCACTAAACAAGTCCTTAGCAAAATATGTATGCATATGTCAATCAATGTGAAGTCCATTCAATAGCTTGGTGAAGACCAATAGATACTCATGATGAAAGTCATGCTTCACGCATACGAAATGAGAACCACTTATGATCAAGTGCACTTTCTTGTTGTAGTTGGCTTGCTTCTTCTCTTGATCTTTGCTTGCATGAGAGAATACCACTTGCATTATTACTTGATTTGTCATGTATTGCTCTCTATTTGGATGTTGCTTGTCTTTCTTGATCAATCTTCTTGATATATTTGTCTAAGCATCTTGAACCTCCTTAGATCATCACTTCCATGTAGGCCTTCCAAGCTCACTTGTCAATCCCATCTCCTCATGGGCGGCACACCTCCCCGGTGGAGAGAAGTGATCTTACTAAGAACAGTCCTTGACACTCAATTGAATTGCCATTCACTTGATTGATCCTTGGACTTGATATGATGAATCATCTTGAGTTCCTCTTTAAGTCCTTTTCTTTATTTTTCTTGAGCTTGATCTTGATCTTCAATAAACCAAACATAGGTTCCTCAACCACCTGTAATCATGATTCCAACTTGAGGACCTTTCAATATGAGTGACACTTGATACATCCAATGTTTGTCATTTTTCTGGCAGCTTCTGCAACCTTAAAAGATTGACTCATATCTCCCAATGTACAGCTCCAAAAGCCATGAAATTTGATCGAGATGAGCATCACTAAGTCTTCATGCAGCTGTAAAAATTTGAGCTACATTGGCCTTCTAGATTGCTGTCAGATTTCACATCATCCCACACTACTACAAGCTGAAAACTGCTGCACTATAGCTGGTAAAGACTACTCCAAAACTGTAGCAATCCTTATCCAAATTACTTGAAATTTGCACAGCATATTGACTCATAAGCATAGAGCATGCATACCAAATTTCAAGCCAATCCAATAAGACTTGATCCTTCAAACTCAGACTCGAACATAGCAAGCTCAGATTTCAGAATTTGGACAGATTTAAGCAATTGAGCTATGCTTCTTCAAAAGTGAATCAAACTTGATGTCAACTTGTTTGAACATCATCGCAAGACATATATCCAGTCAAATCACTCACTAAAAGTCATCTTGTGATCATATTCATCCAAACTAACTCAAATTTGAATACTAGACATTGAATCCATTCAAACATCTCATAGCAAGCAACCAATGCATATATATCCAATTCAATCAACTCATATGCATCCAAATGAATGTGATCAACAAAAGATATACCTTGGTAGCACATGATCATCCAATAGCAAGCTTCTACTCAAGACAATTGCAAGCCATCACATATGACAATTGATCACCACAACTTGAATTTGCACTTGTATGTTATAGTACATTGGACTACAATTGTCATGACTTGGCATTGGGATGAGAATAGCAATAAGCTTCAATACTTGGTTCAATCACATGATGAAGAATATGAACCCAATTGAATCAAGCCTCCAATGCCATGGTACCTACAAACAATCATCCACTTTTTGATGGTACCCAAACTTGTTTGGGTCCTCTCATGTTAGGAGCAACATACTTAGGCAATGCCTTAGTATGAGTAGCGGGATGTTTTGCAATAGCAACCGATGAGGTACCATTACCATCCTTTCTAAGCACATCATTATCATTAATTGAAATGGGCTTAGAAGTTTTACCTAGGGGACATGAATGAGCCATGTGTCCCCTTTCCCGGCATGAATAGCATCTTCTCTTTGCTTGAGCCTTTTCTTCATTGCTCATGTGATGCTCTTCATTGCCTTCCCTCTCATGAGTTGCTTGAGCCTTCTTCTCAAGCTTGTTGGAACACTTCGAGGCAAAGTGTCCCTTGTCTCCACACTTGAAGCACTTGATGTGAGCATGGGCTTTCTTCTCTTCAATCTTGCTCATCACCATCTTGGCATCTTGGATATGAGTTGGATGCCTTGCTCTTCCACCCCTTCTTGTCTTCTTCTTCATCTTCAAGTCATCAACTTTGGCTTCATGGTTGATATTGACTTGAGCTAGGGGTGACTTCTCTTGCACAACTTGTGGCTTTGGTTGAGGCTTCTCTTGATACTTCACCAGTTGCTTGGTTGGACACATTGAGGTGAGGTGACCCCGAATGTGACACTTGAAGCACTTGACATGCTTGAGCCTCTCTTCTTCTTTCTTCATCTTGAGTTTCTCTTGATTGGGGCAAGCATATACAAGGTGTCGCTTTTCATGGCATTGATAGCACACGAAATGGGATAGCTTCATCTTCTCTTGCCTCTTAAGCTCTTTTGCCACTTTTCTTCCTCCCTTTGTCAACTTCTTCTTGGTGAAGCCAAGTCCACTCTTGTCATTGAGGCTTCTTGGATTCTTCACTATTTGCTCAAAGAGGACCTTGGAGTTGTAGCGCCTCTCTAACTTGTTGCTCAAGTTCTCCACCTTCTTTTTGAGCTCATTGTTCTCCTTCAAAAGGTTAGTCTCACAAGACAAGGAAGTAGAACAAGCATCTATATGTGAAGAACATGGCATAGCAAGTAAATCATCACAAGAGGTGGATACATGCTTCTTGCCTACATCACAAGGGTTAGTAACATGTGATTGATCATTTGACCCAAGTGATGAGCTCTCACTAGTTTTAGCTTCTTCATTGCAAAACTTCTTAGTGAGAAAAGCATGTTCTTGCACCAAGTTATCATGAGCAACACTAAGTTCCTCATGAGCCAATTTTAGCACATCATGTGAACAAGTAGTAACATAAAGTAGATGCTCTTGTTGTTCACATGTGTTCTTTAGAAAAGAGTTTTCTTTCTCCAATTGGCTTGTTTTAGCAAACTCCTTTTCTAAAGCTCTTGACAACTTAAACACAAGCTCAAGACTTGGATCATCACAATCAAAGATCACATTGCCAATCTTTACCTTGCGGTCACCATGTGACATGTAGCAATGTGATGAATTAGGAGAGCTTGTTGTAGTGTCATCACTCTCATCGCCATCATCAAGTGAGCTTGAGGTAGAATCTTCACTTGCTTCAATTGAGGCATCATCATCATCTTCACTTGACCTTGAGGTGGAGCAATCCTCCACAACAACTTTGTTGTGGTCATGCTCAACATCCTCAAGTAGCATCACCTCGGGCTTCTCCACCTTGAACCTTCCATCATCCCACGTGGAGGCATCACCAAAGGTGTGCTTGATGGATTCCCACAACATGTGGGCGGTTCCCTCATGGTTCACCTTCATAAGCACATCACAACTCAAAGCATCTATTAGATAACCAAGTGCATTAACATCAAGATAATAGATTGCTTCTTGAGCCTTGGTGATGTTTTCCTCATCCAATGGTTGGGTGAGACCATTGGTGACAACCCACCACACCTTAGCTCCCGAGGGACAAAAGTGATCAAGCATATGGTGTTTCCACCGTTTAAAGTCCGTGCCATCAAAAGTGTGTGTGTCACAAGAGCACTCAACATCTATCCCTCTAGTTGCCATCCTCTCGGGTCGATGAAGACCACTAAAATGAGAGACCTGGCTCTGATACCACGTGTAGGGTCGAGATGGACTAGGGGGGGTGAATAGTCCTTACTAAAAACTTACGCACCGGCTAACCGAAACAAGTGCAGAAATAAAACTATCGGTCTGGCCAAGACTAACCCCCACTAACTACAACTCTAGTAGCACCTTGTAAAAGATCCTAAACAAGAAGCAAGGTGCTAAACTAGCTAGTGCTCACCTAAACAATTCTAGCTTGCAAGGTCACACAAACCTAAGCAACTAGTACTTTGCCACACCGGGGAGCACCTACCCAATTCTAATGAGCAAGAGCACAAAGCCAAACCTAAGCTCACTAGATGCTCAAGGACAAGGCTACACAAGCCGAACCCAAGAGCGCAATTTACTTAACTACACAAGCTAAGCAAAACACTTACACTACTTCTAGCTACACAAGCAAGAAGGTGCTCAACTAGCTACACAAGCAAAAGAGCACAAGAGCCACTACTCAAGCTAAGCAAGGAAGTAATAAGGTAAATACAAGGTTGAGCTAGAGGGGATGCAAACCACCGTGAAGAGTAGACACAAAATGTCATGGCGGTGGTGAATCACCGGGCGTAGAGACGAACCACCTGCAAACAAGCTCAAGGGAGGTCGAAGCCTCACATACAAGAACAAGGAGGTCGAAGCCTCGGCAATCACAAATCGACACACAATTTTTCCCCTGGTTCACTTGGTCGCCACCAAGCTACGTCCAGTTGTGGCAATACACCGACTTGGTGATGAGATGGCCGCCCAAGTTGGCTCACTGCCAACAACCCCTCCGGGGAGCCCCAACTCCAATCAACACAAGACCGGGATCCTCCAAGCCACGCTCAACTAGAGTAGCCAATTCGCGCACACGCGGGGAAGGCTCAAGAACCCCTCACAAATCCTCCTTCGGAGCACCGCACAATCTCCACGGGTGCTATAACGAAGTCTCTTGCCACCAAGCCGTCTAGGAGGTGGCGACCTCCAAAAGTAGCAAGCACACCGGCTTGCAACACGATCACCTAGTGCCACTCGATGCAAATCTCTCAATAAAACACACTAGAATCGCTCTCTCACTCGAATGGATGAACTCTATCAAGAACAAGTGAGTAGAGGGCTCTCCAAGCACTCCCAAGCATGGACACAAAGTCCCCAAGGTGCTAGCTACCTGCCATGGCCGAGCAAGGTAGGTATTTATAGTCCCCATGGGCCAACAATCCGTTAGGGAACTCGGGCGCCTGAAAACACTGCGCCGGACGCGTCCTACGGCCACCGCCGGACACGTCCGGCGCTCACTGCCGCGCTGCCCAACGGTCGAATCCAGAGATGACGTCAGCGTCCGGCGCACACCACCAGACGCGTCCGTGGGTCGGGGCCTCTCCCAGGCTTTCTGGTGTGCGTCCGCCGGCCCGCCCCAGCGTCCGGCGCTGAGCACCAGCCGCGTCTGCCGCAGCAGTCGGGACAGCCTAGCCACGTGTTACGCCACTGACCGCCGGATGCCAAGCCCCCTCGAGCCCGCGTCCGCCGCCCACGCGACAGACGCGTCCGCCGCCAGAGACCGAGCCAGCGCGCGCCCTCGACCGAACCCGCCGGACGCGCAGAGCCAGCGTTCGGCGCTCACAGAAGAGGCGATCCTCAACGTTTCTTCGCGCCGTCTCCTCAACCTTTGCTCCAACATGCTAACCAGCACGTGTACGTCTTGTGCTCCCAAGTTAGCAAGTTTTCTCCAAGATTTTGCATCCGGCGCAATAGAAAATATGCCTCTAATTTTCTCGAAAGTGCCGAATCCCACCGAGCGAGGGAGAGAAGGACCCAAACCCATCTCAACCCTGCAAACCAAAGCGCGATCAACATCACCTTTGTAAATGTACCAACACCACCAAGTGAACACCACCATGTGCATGTGTGTTAGCATTTTCACAATGATTTTTCAAAGGATTTCAACGCCACTCGATCCTAGCATGTCACAATGTTAGATCGCTTAAGTGGCACTAGATGACCGAGATGCAAACAAGTTTGCCCCTCTTGATAGTATGGCTATCAATCCTAAATTTGGTCATCAACTTCTCTACACTTCTCATGACCGGTGAAATGAAATGCCCTATAGCATACCTTTGCCTTGCGCATTTCCACTTCCACCGTCTTCCACCAAAGTGCCAATGCAACACATGCACCGACACGATCTCAAGTTGATATGATCCACTTCATATCATCATGCAACCTTCACGGTCCATCGATCTTGATCTCACTTTCTCTTCACCGCCTCATGGTCCATCGGAGCCAAGTCATGCCCGAGCTTCACCCTCACTAGGTCCATCGCTCCACTGCCTCGACTTGTCCTTCACACACCCTCCGGCCTCGAGCCAAGCCTCATCTCGATCTTCACCATTGGTCACATGACTCCATGTCATGTCACATATGCAATGAAGCTCCTTCATCTCATATTCACCTGCGGACTAAATCCCTGTGTATTCTCATGATCACACAATTAGTCCACCTAAGTTGTCACTCAATTATCAAAACCAAACAAAGGACCTTTCACGGCTCAACCTTCTTGATCTTCTCAATCCTCTTGGGATCAACCTCTATGCCTTTATCATGAATAATGAAGCCTAGAAACTTTCCAGCCGATACTCCAAAGGCACACTTGAGTGGATTCATCTTCAAACCATAGCGACGCATCCTTTCCAAAGCAAGGCGCAAATCGGCTAAGTGAGATTTATGGGCAGCCGATTTAATCACAATATCATCAATGTAAACCTCCATAATCACCCCAATTAGATCATGGAAAATCAGATCCATCGCTCTTTGGTAAGTTGTACCTGCATTCTTCAACCCAAATGTCATAACAATCCACTCAAACAAGCCAACAAAACCGGGACAAATGAAAGCTGTCTTTGATGTGTCTTCTTCCGCCATAAAAATCAGATTATACCCCACGTTACCATCAAGAAAGCTAATCATCTTATGCCCCGAAGCATCATTGATCAACATATCGGCTATATGCATATGATACTCATCTTTGGGAGTGGCTCTATTTAAATCTCTGAAATCAATGCACACTCTAATCTTGCCGCTGTCCTTCTTCTCAACCGGCACAATATTAGAGACCCACTCCGCATATTGGCATGGTCGTATGAACTCCGCCTGCAACAACCTTTCGATCTCCTCCTTTATTCGGTCATGGATGGCCGAATTGAAGCGCCTTGGATGTTGCTTGATAGGTTTGAAGTTCTTCTTGAGAATAAGCCGATGCTCAACAAGATCTCGGCTCAATCCCGGCATCTCGGTGTAGTTCCATGCAACACAATCAACATATTCCTTGATAAGCGCGATTAATTCAGTTTTGAAATCGACTTCCAAGTTTTGATTAATAAACGTCGGCCATGGCGTAGTACCATCCCCAATGTCAACTTGATCCAAAGGGTCGGCCGATGTAAAACCTTGGCCCAACTTATTGAGTTCATCAAAGTCATCAATTGCTTCACAAGTATCGGTCTATTCAGCCCGATATTGTTCTAAACGATGCTTTAACCATTCACGATTATCCATTAAATGATTGTGTTGAGCCGATTGTTAATCGGCTTGAGAGATATGGGAACAAAACAGCCCCTAGAATAATCACATAATCATACGTAGAGAGATGTCTACCTGACAAGCATCCCATGGCACCATGTCCCTCGGGCTCGGACGAATCGGCAATTGCAATTTCAGCCGATGCATCCGCATGGACAACCTCCACAGCGTCGCTGACCCACTGGATGAGAAACTGGTGTAGACTGGAAGAGACACACTCATTAGCATGTATACAATCACGCCCAAGTATCACATTGTAGCTCCCTTTGATGTCGGCGATGAAGAAAGCGGTAGCCAAGGTCTTGCTCCCGATGGTCAACTCAACGTTAGCAATTCCCTTGGCCGGAATTGAAGCATCTCCACCTACTCCGGTGATGGTCATGTTGGTCCGGATTAGCTCCTCCTCCTTGATCCCTGTTGGGTATTTTAAACGCACACAGAATAATCCACAAGCGCACGGATACCGATGTAGCTTTCACCCGGGAGTATTCCAAGGTATCGATTTTCCACGGGGAACGTGAAGTGTACTAATTAAGGTTCAAGATCGCCCAAGGATAACTATATGTTTTTGTGGAGAGATAGAAAGTGTTTTCCTATGAGTTCTCTAATTGATCTATGAATCAAGGTTACTTCAAGATTACTTATTTCGGGACATCGAGCACTAGCCACGGAAATGGATGAGAATGGGGCTAGGAAGGTCGACTACGGTCCTACTGAGACACCAATCCGAACGAGGTGGAATACGTCGGCCGTTAGGGCTGTCACTACCCTAGGGCTACCACAACAATCCGTAGGATTGGGTGCAATTCAGTAATCGCGGACTAAGCACCACGCCTAATCTATTAATTACTACTCTAGCGTTGCAAAGACTAGAGCACTTGATGCAAGCGGGAATCCAATAAATAACTTGAAAGTAAATGCTTTGAAAGTAAATAAAGAACTCGGGAATTAAGAATTGATGAACCTGGAGAGTAGCTGGAAGATGAACTAGATGCTGCAAAAGTACAATGTTGAGGAAGATCCGACAGACCCGGCTCCTCCTCCGCTCTCTCCTCTTCTCTCTCTCTAATTTTCTAGATACAACTAGATGAACTAGAACTAGAACTAGATGAACTAGAGCTAGATCTAGATGAACTAGAGGGACCCTCTTCTACTTGGATGGAGGATGAAACCCTAGCTTTTGATCTGTAGAAGAATAATGATGGGAAACCCTAGGGGGGCGCCCTCCTTATATAGCCCTGGGTGGAGTAGCCCTTAAGGAATCGCCATGTCATCGATCCGCGTGAAGCGCCATGTCATCGATCCGCGTGAGGTGCCATGTCATCAATCCAGGAGACTGTCTCCTATTGGCTAGAGAAGGGGGCGCCACCTTAGCCTCTATGACAGGTGGGCCCTCTTGTTTTGTCTCTATGTAAACATGACAGGTGGGCCATCCTCCTTTGTCTCTACGTAAACATGACATGTGGGCCCTCCTCCTTTGTCTCTATGCAAACATGACATGTGGGCCCTTTTTGGCTCTTTTCAGATAACCCCCTGCAGAAATAGACATTCACCAAAACTCGTGGAAATTTGTCAGTTAAACCCCTAAGTCTATGGTGATATTACAATTATGCCCCTTTTAGCTATTTATTGACGATTAAAAATAGGAGTTAACTACCGTCAACAAACTCCCCCAAGCTTACCCTTTGCTCGTCCCTGAGCAAAGATAAACTCAGTAATGGATCAGCAGTTGCTACAATGCTTTCACGCCTCAAAAGTACACTTGCGTTCAAACAAGAACTCTCTTCCGGATTAGAGTGGACTATTCTGACTTCAAACTTACCCGTATTACCTTCCACCATGGGGCTTGTAGCCTTCACTTGGGTCTTGAGCAGTTGAAAGACAGAACGGTCAAGTCAAGCACTATGTCTCTAGCTCTTTGCTCAACCTTCATTCCGGAATTTTGCAAGATTTTCAAATAAAACTCAGAGATTCCTATGTATGATCCTCTCAAGTCTCTCCTTTGTGGTATTTACGGATCCTTACCAAGGCATTAATGGTGTATGCCTTCTCTCTTCTCAAAAGATATGTGGTATTTTTGGCATAAGGCGGAAGTAACATTGCGCCTTCACTCTCTCACCCTACCTCTAATAGGCTTATGTGGAGTTTGTAGGTGGGAGCTTATACATATGTTGCATAGTCAAACCATGGATCCGAAGAAACTGGACATACAATCAAATCAAGATGTGCATGTGTGTGGTCCTATATATGGGTTAAGTGGATATATGGTGATAGTGGAAAATGGCGATGATAGATATAAGATGAAATGAAGGGGAAAAGGGATGATAAAGGTCAACACCTAACTTCTACTTTTGCTCCTTGCGAAATTCATACCTCCCTTGAACTATGAAGAATTTGGGAGAACTTGGACTGCATACCTTGCTTGAACTATGAAGAATTTGGGAGAACTTGGACTGCTGGAAATCTCTCTATGTTGGGACATTCTGTTCTCTTGCTATTCTTCTTTTTTTTTTCTTCTCTTTTTTTTTCTTTTTTTTTTTTTGATGAAGCACCGGGATCTCTTCTTTGGAAAAATTGATGGATGTAGCAGCAAACACATACTTGGAGCTTTATTGGATAACAAAAGGGCTAGCAATGGATGAAGGGATATTTTTATGCTCACTCCCAGTGTAGGAGCAGAACAATTTTGGGATGTGTCTAAATGGATGATTATGATAGCGCGTACTTCCAGGGTAGAAGTAGCGAGGGGTGCATGATGTACGTGTGTGTGATCTTGACTTTAACTGTATGACGAGTTTCTAAGGGTCAACAAAATCGACCACACTCAAAGCATAAGTAAGTATAAGTGGACTTCCTAATCTATCAAGCATGCATATATGGCAGTGGTAGGAATTTAAACTCTCGTCATATAGGAACTCATCATGGAACATTTTGAATTTTCAAAAGATAAATTCTCCAGAACTCTAGTATCACTTAGAACAAGATAAACAGCTGAGCTCAGACCTTCCCATATCATACCCGTCAACTACCTAGACTTAGATCAAGCATTCGCTACCCACAAGTTTCAGGTTCAGAGCAAATCTTAGATCAAAATAGTGTGTCCAAAACTTGGGAGAGTTCTAGGTTGAAAACAGGCACTTGAAAGGAATTACGGCGAGCAACTATTCATCATCTCCAAAGAGTTTATTCTAGGGATTTATTTTAGCAGGCAAAAACGTGTACACTTTCTTTTTATTTAACAAACTTAGACATTATACAAAACTAAATATATAAAGAAAGCAAATTTTAAAATATATAAGAAAGTAATAAGAAATACTTAGCTAGATACACGGGAGATGCTCTCCCCCAAGCTGGATGTTGGCATAATCTCTCACTCTTGGGATTGATGTAGGTCTCACTCTTCTCAAACTTAGCAAATCCTGTAGAACTCAAATAGACAACAAAACTCGTGGAGCATATTAAGGGTTAGGTAATCGAGCATTAGTTGTCTAGAGCTTCGGTTGATTGAGTTTTAATGTGGGAATTCTATGAACTCAATAACATCGAGTTCCTCAACTTGTGTTGATTTGTGGCTCAAGATACACTTTCAAGCGTTGGCCGTTTACTTTAGAAGTGTTTCCTACATCGTCTTGGATGGTAATGGCCCCGTGGGTTGAAGTGTCAATGACTTTGTATGGTCCATCCCACTTACTTCGCAACTTTCCATGTCCAAAGAGTTTAACTCTAGAATTGAATAGTAGAACCTTGTCTCCAGGCTTAAACTCCTTGTACTTGATTCTCTTATCGTGCCACCTTTTTGTTCTCTCTTTATAGATCTTAGAACTATGATAGGCCTTTTCTCTCCACTCTTCTAGCTCGGATAGCTGCATCAGACGATTCTTGCTAGCTAGGTGGAGATCCATGTTCCATTTCTTGATTGCCCAATGGGCTTTGAACTCTAATTCTACGAGCGAGATGACATGTCTTTCCATATACGAGTTGATACGGTGACATGCCTATGGGTGTTTTGTATGCAGTTCGATAAGCCCAAAGTGCATCATGGAGTTTGTCCTTCCATCCCTTACCCATTTCATCTACGGTCTTTTGCAGAATATTCTTGATTTGTTTATTGGATGTTTCTGCTTGACCGCTAGTCTGAGGATGGTATGCCGTTGCGACATTGTGACGAATTCCATGATCTGCTAAGTACTTCCGGAAGTGTCTATCGATGAAGTTGGAACCTCCATCGCTTATGACTATCCGGGGTGTACCAAAGCGAGGAAAGATTACTTCATGGAACATTCTCTTGGCATGTTTTGAATCAGCTTTACGACAGGGCAATGCTTCTACCCATTTGGACACATAGTCCGCCGCTACTAAAATGTATTCGCAATTCCCGAGACATAGGGAATGGCCCCATGAAATCAATGCCCCAAACATCAAAGAGTTCAACTTGGAGATTGTTTGTGAGAGGCATTGCATTTCGTGAGTTAATATTCCCATGTTTTTGACATTGGTGGCATCTCCTGACAAACTCCTTCGTATCTTCATACATCGTTGGCTAGAAGAAGCCACTTTGCCAGATCTTGGCATGTGTCCGGAATGCTCCATAGTGTCCTCCATATGGCGAGGAATGACATCTATCCATAATTTGAATAGCCTCGGCCATAGGGACACATCTCCTCAACACTCCATCGGCGCAGACTCGAAAAAGGTAAGGCTCATCCCAATAGTGAAAACGGCTATCATGTAGCAATTTTCTTTTGTTTGCACCAGGTGGGACATAGCCTTTCACTATAAAGTTCACGATGTCTGCGTACCATGGATCGGAGTCTTGTATTTTGAGCGGTGTCATCCCTTAGGTAGTCATTAATGGGAAGCTCATGTGTTTCCTTATCGAAGCCTAGACAAGTGGTCGGCTACAGAATTTTCTACTCCTTTCTATCTCGGATTTCTAAGTCAAACTCTTGGAGTAGAAGAATCCATCGAATTAGCCGAGGCTTAGCATCTTTCTTAGTGAGGAGGTATTTAAGAGCAGCATGATCCGAATAGACAATTACCTTTGCCCCCACTAAGTAAGATCTAAACTTGTCTATAGCAAAGACAACAGCCAATAGCTCTTTTTCAGTTGTAGCATAATTGAGCTGTGGTCCGGACAAGGTTTTGCTAGCGTAGGATATGGCATAATGCTTCTTATCCTTGGTTTGGCCTAAAACAGCACCAACCGCAAAGTCGCTAGCATCCCACATGATCTCAAAAGGAAGCTCCCAATCAGGTGGTTGGATGATTGGAGCTGAGATGAGTGCTTCTTTGAGGATTTGAAAAGAGTCATGACACTCATCATCAAAGATGAAAGGTGCATCCTTAGCTAGGAGACTAGTCAAAGGTCTAGCAATTTGAGAGAAATTCTTTATAAATCGCCTATAGAACCCCGCATGTCCCAAGAAGCTACGGATTCCTTTCACATTTATGGGAGGTGGAAGTTTTTCAATAACTTCAATCTTTGCCCTATCCACTTCTATCCCACGTTCTGACACCTTGTGTCCTAGCACTATTCCTTCCTGGACCATAAAATGGCATTTTTCCCAGTTCAGGACTAAGTGCTTTTCTTCACACCGCTGTAAGACCTTGTCTACATTCTCCAGACAATGATCAAAGGTTTTGCCATAGACGGTAAAGTCATCCATGAACACCTCCATGATTTTCTCGATCATGTCACAGAAAATAGACATCATGCACCGTTGGAAAGAAGCTGGAGCATTGCACAACCCGAACGACATTCGTCGGTATACAAAAGTTCCATACGGGCATGTGAAAGTTGTCTTATTTTGGTCATCTGGGTGGATCGGGATTTGGTGATATCGAGAATAACCATCAAGGAAACAATAGAAAGAGTGATTTGCAAGCCGTTCCGGCATTTCATCAATGAAGGGTAACGGGAAGTGATCTTTCTTTGTAGCCTTGTTGAGTTTTCTATAATCAATGCACATACGCCACCCGGTGACTATTCGTTGAGGGATGAGTTCATTCTTCTCATTCTCAACAACCGTCATTCCTCCTTTCTTTGGCACTACTTGGACGGGACTAACCCACTCGCTATGTGGCACGGGATAAATAATCCCAGCATGTAGGAGTTTAAGGACCTCTTTCTTAACGACCTCTCGCATAGCATTGTTAAGTCTACGTTGTGAGTCCCTTGAGGGTGTACAATTGGGATCAGTAGGGATACGATGTGTGCAAAGAGCAGGACTAATGCCTGTGAGGTCTTCGAGTGAGTAGCCAAAAGCGAGATCTATGTCTTTCAAGCACAGTGACAAGTTGTTGTGCTTCATATTCGAAAGCTTGTCGCCGATGATTCTTTTGGAGTGTTTGGGTTGTTGTGAAGAAAGACATATTTAAGGCCGGGAGGAAGAGGATTTAGCTCTATCATAGGAGGTGGAGGTTGTTCATTTATGTCTAGCTCAATGGGCGACTCATCTTCTTCTTGAACAAAGTGTTCTACATCGAAGAATGGTTGAGTCATCTCCTCTTGAGACACCATTAAGACTTCCTCAATAGGGTGCAGTTGAGGTTTGGGTTCCACTATTGTGTTAATTGATCGATCAAGAGGAACAACAATAGTGGAATTCCCAACCTTGAAGTCTAATTGACCTCGTAATGGTTGTTCTTGTAGTAATCTCATGATTGGTCTCGCCAATCAATAGAGGAATCTACGGGATGTCAAAAATGTGAAAATCTAGACATATCCCGAGTTCTTGATTCTGATGGGAATGGTCCTCGTACCCCATGACTTTCTAAAATAAATCCCGATGGATCTTGTAGAAGTTTTGAGATGGGGTTAAGGACGTGTCGGGATAAAGAGTTCTAGCTAACACTTTTGAAATAATATTTATCTGACGAAGGATTGTAGTGGACCTTCCTAGCAGATCTTCTAATCTGACACAGAAGAATGGTTGAAGGAGAGATGATTCGAGCTACCTCGGGGGACATCTCTGCTTCAGTTAGCCATTCATAACTCATGATCGCCGAAAGGCTTTGAATGTGTTCTACAACCATCGACTCTTTCTGTGGATTAGATGGAGTGGTCTTTGCTCGAGGTCTCACTTGGATTGGAAAATTCGAGGCATTTCCATAATCTTCAAAGAGATCTTCCTCGAATTCAAAGGGAAGCTCTAAAGGAGATGGTTCATCATCCTCTAGGGGGTTTGCATTCCCTTACTAGGAGGTTTTTCAACAACCAAATTTTAGAAGAGTCTATTGGAATATCTAATTCAGTTGTGGGTTCCTCCTCTTTTGGTTCGGGGATGGGCTCGACTTCTTTTTCTTCTTCGGGAAACTCATCAAAAATGCCAGTGTAAGGGGTGTTCTCAAGAATTTTCTCAAGAATGGCCTTCCCCTCATCTATGGTTTTGTGTGAGAACGAACCTCCCGAAGAGGTGTCGAGATGTAGAGCAGCTTCCTTGTTAAGTCCTAGATAAAAGTGTTCTAAAAGGACATTTTCAGGCAAGGAATGGGTTGGACAAGATATAGTAAGGCTCATGAATCTAGCCCAAGCTGCTCCTAGTGTTTCCTTCTCTTTTTGTTTAAAGTCAAGAATTTCTCTACGGATGGTTGCCCTTTTAGAAAGAGGGAAGAAAGCATGACAAAATTTTTCTTGAAGTTCATCCCAATTTCCATCTACACCTCTTACTGAGAATGAGCATACCTTTGTTTTGCTCTACCCGAAAGGAGAACGGAAATAATTTCCATTTAAGGGTCTCTTGTGTCATGCCGGCAATTGTTAGGCAAGAACACAATAGCTCAAATTCCCTAAGATGGTTGAAAGGGTCTTCATCTTTTAGGCCGAGAAGGGTTGATCCCGAACCATGGCTATAAAGCCGGGATGGAGTTCATAGTTTGGAAGCTGTAATTGGCTTCGATGATTGTGGTGGCTCTAAGAACTCGGCCCTTGGTGTGGAGAATTTATGAATAGGTGTGGAATCCATGTGGTGAGATGAGAAAGGTGGTAAAAGGAAAATAAAAAGGATACACGGACGACTTGGCTCGAAACTAGCACAGCTACCGTTCCCCGGCAACGGCGCCAGAAAGCTTGTTGGGTATTTTAAACGCACACAGAATAATCCGCAAGCGCACGGATACCGATGTAGCTTTCACCGGGAGTATTCCAAGGTATCGATTTTCCACGGGGAACGTGAAGTGTACTAATTAAGGTTCAAGATCGCCCAAGGATAACTATATGTTTTTGTGGAGAGATAGAAAGTGTTTTCCTATGAGTTCTCTAATTGATCTATGAATCAAGGTTACTTCAAGATTACTTATTTCGGGACATCAGAGCACTAGCCACGGAAATGGATGAGAATGGGGCTAGGAAGGTCTGACTACGGTCCTACAGACACCAATCCGAACGAGGTGGAATACGTCGGCCGTTAGGGCTGTCACTACCCTAGGGCTACCACAACAATCCGTAGGATTGGGTGCAATTCAGTGTAATCGCGAGACTAAGCACCATGCCTAATCTATTAATTACTACTCTAGCGTTGCAAAGACTAGAGCACTTGATGCAAGCGGGAATCCAATAAATAACTTGAAAGTAAATGCGAAAGTAAATAAAGAACTCGGGAATTAAGAATTGATGAACCGGAGAGTAGGTTTGGAAGACGAACTAGATCGCAAAAGTACAATGTTGAGGAAGATCCGACGAGACCCGGTTCCTCCTCCGCTCTCTCCTCTTCTCTCTCTCTAATTTTCTAGATACAACTAGATGAACTAGAACTAGAACTAGATGAACTAGAGCTAGATCTAGATGAACTAGAGGACCCTCTTCTACTTGGATGGAGGATGAAACCCTAGCTTTTGATCGTAGAAGAATAATGATGGGAAACCCTGGGGGGCGCCCTCCTTATATAGCCCTGGGTGGAGTAGCCCTTAAGGAATCGCCATGTCATCGATCCGCGTGAAGCGCCATGTCATCGATCCGCGTGAGGTGCCATGTCATCAATCCAGAGACTGTCTCCTATTGGCTAGAGAAGGGGCGCCACCTTAGCCTCTATGACGGGTGGGCCCTCTTGTTTTGTCTCTATGTAAACATGGGTGGGCCATCCTCCTTTGTCTCTACGTAAACATGACATGTGGGCCCTCCTCCTTTGTCTCTATGCAAACATGACATGTGGGCCCTTTTTGGCTCTTTTCAGATAACCCCCTGCAGAAATAGACATTCACCAAAACTCGTGGAAATTTGTCAGTTAAACCCCTAAGTCTATGGTGATATTACAATTATGCCCTTTTTAGCTATTTATTGACGATTAAAAATAGGAGTTAACTACCGTCAACAATCCCAAGCTTGCGGAACAGCGTGTACGGCATGACATTGACGATAGCACCGCTGTCCACTAGCATGCTATGCACCGGAGTCCCATTGATGTGACCCCTCAAGTTGAGAGGCCGAAGATGATCCACCTTAACTCCCAGCTTCTTGAACACGGCATCCTCCACCGCAAATACTAACTTCGCTGCTGGTGGCTCCTCCTCATCATGATAGATCATGTAGTAATCTGAAGATAGATACACCACGTTGATCCACTCCGGCGATGGCTCATAGTCCACCATCTCATTGTCTTGTTCCGCCGGAGCTTCCATACCTAGTACATCGGCAACCACAGTAGGAAACTCTTTGGGGTTCTCCCCAACATTCTCAGAAATTGCTAGAATCAGTTTCGTCACCTTGGGAGGAATTGCAACCAATTCAACAACCTCTGGAATAATTTAAGCATCCACCGGCTTAGCCAATTCCTCAATCGGTTTGGTCGGTTCATGCTTCATCATCTTTTGAGCCACCTCCACCGGCTTTGCCGACTCCACGGTCGGCATAGCCGGCGCCGGCTCCACAGCGACGCCGGTGTCCTTTGGCACACTCCCTTGAGGATTCTCAAGAGCTTGCTTCTTCAATTTCTTGGCCCGGGCGCGCTGCAACTTCCGCTTTTGGGTCTTGTCCATGTTGGGTGGACACCACTTGGGTTGTGTGTACTTTGGATCCCTTGGCGGCTTCTCTTTTCCAGCAACTTCCTTCATGATTTCATCTTGTGCACTTGCTGGAATTTTAGTGTCAACCACAATAGGTTCATTGTCGGCAACTACCGGAGTCGACATTGACCCAATGGCGATTTGTGGTGTGGGAGCTTGCTTTGGAGCAACCTCCTTGTGCGCCTCCACCATCCTCGGAGTCTCAACCTTCTTGGGCACATAAGCCAATTGCATTGGCACCTTTCCCTTCCCCTGCAAAGATTGAGCATTGTGTGGAAGCTCTTGCCTCCTCCCGCTAAAACTCGATTGTTGAGCCAATCGGTTAAAGACGGATGGATTCACTTAATATCCAGCAGCACCTTCAAACCTTGGATGCATTGATGTAACATTTCGGTATGGCACTCACACACCTTGGGCGCCCCACTGCGACAAAGGCAAGACGGATGGAGCTGGAGTAACCGGTGGTCCCCAACGAGATGGCCGTGAACGAGCAACCTGCGAATAAGAATCAGCTGAAAGAGTCATAGCCTTTTGCTTCTTATCTTCATCCTCACGTTTAGGAGGCGTAGACTCACTTTTTTTATAGGCCAATTTCCCGGAATTGGCCTTTTGTTGCTTGTACTTCGCCATAAGTTGATCAAAAGTACAAAGTGGCTTCACCACAAATTTCTTAGGCTTCTGCACTTTCTCCTTCCAAACTCCTACCTCGGGCTTGTGTGGAATGAATGTGCGGGTCACATGGATGCTGGAAGTAACGGACTTCCCAGGAGATTGTGAATCAGTTTGACCGATTGCATCAATCGGTTTGGCCGAATTGGAAGTACTAGGAGCATCATCAGCGGGGGCAGCCTTGGGCGCCTCCCCATTGCTTGTAGGGTCGGCTTGGCCGACTGTAGAGTTTAGCCGTGCCGGCCGTTATCGCGCCACTTGAGTTTTATACCATCTTTGTGTAGGGTTATGAGGGTGCTACGCTAGCCGGAAAACAAAACTTTTCTACCTCATATCCCAGGATCTACTACTAGTTACAGGTTACGGGATTACCACTAGATGCGCAGATGCAGTGGAAGACGACTCGATGTAGTCGAACACATCGCAGCAGGCGTGTAGTTGCGTGGTCGTCTAGCAACTCCTCCCACCACTTGTGGTTCGTCCTCGTGCTCCAGATGCAGCACCTCCGAGGTATCACACACGTACGAAGGAGAAGCGATGCGCCTCCGGACTGCTAGGTCCGCGAGGAGCGAAGGCGAGAGCGTGGAGGGTGATGGCGGCTGCCAAAAGGCATGGATTAGGTTTGGCCGTGCCCCTCCCCTCTACTTATATAGGCGTCTCTCATGTGGTCCTGAGTTGGAGGCCCATTAGAAACCCTAAGCCTTGTCTAATTCGGGTGCAACCCGAATTAGGCTTCCAGCCTCATAAGTGTGCGACCCTATGGGTTCACGCACACATAGACATGGGCTGAATACTCCTATTCGCCCAATAGCTGACAGTGGCCTCTAGCAAGGCGTGACAACTCCTATGTGCACGTAAATAATCATATCAGACGAACTACCACGACCACGTACATGTTACTCGCTTGCCTCATGATATTTGGTTCTACTCGTGGGTTAACACTTAACCCGAGCACGGCCATGCATTTGTTGATCCAATCACTTGAGTGATCAAGTGATATCACTCTCATTAGAGAGGGGCAAGTCCTATCTTGATTGTCTATGTCTCATAGCATGTTTCTCGACAAACCCGAGGACGTCCTTTATAACTACCCAGTGACGGAGTAGCGTTTGTCACTCCCTAAGCAAGTCGATACACATCTCAAGTACATACAACAATCTCAGGTCGAAGGACATAACGTATATGATGTGTATAGAGACAATCTCATGTCGGGTCAGTCCGGCCTACATGTCATACATGTGCCCACATTATTAGTTCGACATCTCCATGTCCATGACTTGTGAAACATAGTCAACTAATAATGTGCTAGTCTAATGTTTATGTGTGTCCTCACATGAACTCCGACCAGGGACATATATAGAATAACCATACAAGTAAAAGAGTTCCACAAACAATTCACATAATTGTCAATCAATACAAGTTGTCTTTCATGGATATTCAATGGACACATTACATATCATGGATACATGCGGAATATCATCATCTCTATGATTACCTCTAGGGCATATTCCCAACAGTCTCCCACTTGCACTAGAGTTAATCTCTAAGATGTCTAACCCCCATAGACCTCATGTGCGCCTCATGCTTAGGCTGTGGAAGGGCCTTTGTCAACGGATCTGCTACATTCAAATCCGTGTGTATTTTGCACATCTTAATTTCACCTTCACTGATGAACTGTCGAATGAGGTGAAATTTCCGCTGTAATGTTTGTTCTTCTGGTGATTCCTTGGCTTCTTAGCCTGCGCTATCGCCCTATTGTTGTCACAATGTAGATTCAATGGGCTAGCCGCATTAGGAAACACACCAAGATCAATGAGGAAACGCCTCATCCAAACACCTTCCTTTGCAGCTTCGGAAGCTGCAATGTACCCGGCTTCTGTTGTAGAATCGGACATTGTCTCCTGCTTGGAACTTTTCCAGCTTACTGCACCACCATTTACTGTGAACACAAAACCTGATTGAGATTGTCACATCCCAAAATTTTTAATTTTGGGTTGTGATTAGAAAACCCCAATTAAAATTAATGTTTTGGGATTTGGATAAAATTTACTAAGTTTAGTTTGAGCTAGCGCTTCTTGGCTCAAACTTTCGTTGGGAGCTTCTTAATATCTTTTCACGGTCACCCAAAACACTTGCAGTTTCTCTTTCATCAATCAATCTCTACAAACTTCATGGGAATTATTCTAGCCTTTTCGAGAACCTGTTCCCATTTACCTTTGAGCATAATCTAATTTTAGATACTCTAAATTATCTTTTCATGAGCTCAAAATATTTTGTTGGGGTTGCCCATATTCCAAAATATCTCTTAGGGTTCTCTATGAATTTTCGGAATCCTCGGAGTATTTTCATGGCTTAAATATCAATTCTATTCTTTTCTAGAATTGTTAGTATACATGAAACTGAATAATTCTGAAATTAGTTCATCTTAACCTTTGGCCAAACATTTTAGTTCTTTCAATTACTAATGGAAGAAGGCCCGTGCAATTCTCTTGGTACTTCTATCTATTGGTACTTCTATCTATTCTTTGTGTTTTGTTCTTTAACATGATGATGACATAATTCACAAAGCATAGATAACCGGGTCGTATAGCAATCCTAGTAATATATCCATGCACGCCTAGGACACCATGTCCATCACGTCTTGGTGTAACCATCTATTTCTGTTTTCCTTTCCAATCTGCTGCCATATATGCCGTACCAGTCAAGGACTGCTCCATAGCCCTCACGCCATGCTTGTCTATAAATAGCAGTCTTGGCTTCATGTATTTTTCATTAACTAGTCGATCATAACCCCCAATTCCACTTTAGCGTTCGTTCATTGGTTTCGTTTCCAGCGAACGTTCCGACCGTGCCTGTCCTTTCCTTTCCCGTTTCGTTCTCTATTCCTGTTTAGGGGCCGATTGCCCGAACGAGTTTGAACGAACAATCCCGCATACAAGGTGGTCCATCGTTGCCGACATCACTCTAAAAAAGCAAAATATTTATTTTAAATTGCTATAACTTGAAAACCGTGTATTTATTTGTAATTCCGTTTTCATTAGTGTGTTCTACGTGACGAGATGAATAAAACTAGATCCCACTTGAATATGTCTCGATGATTTTTTTCTCTATGCTACAGTTGTTTGCATGTATAAGCTTTCGCAATATTCGTACCTAAGTTATACGTAAAAGTTATATATATAAGTTAGATTCTAAATTTGTAATTTATAAGATATGTGTTTTATGTAATAAGTTAAATAAATAAGTTATGAGTATAACTTAGAAACGTAAAGTTAAGTGTATAAGTTAGGTTTCTAACTTTACAAATGTTATAAAATATGTGTTTCATGTAATATGTTAAATGTATAAGTTATGTGTATAAGTTAGATGTATAAGTTATAGAATAAAAGTTATGCTTTGAATTTGTAACTTTTGTCTTCTTTTGCTAAAAATAGAAAACTTTCTAAAAAAGGAAAGTTGCGGGAATTTTTTTTTGCCAAAAAAGGAAAGTTAGAGGTTGTCCGATCGTTCGCTAGTTGGGCTTCTAATGAACGTTCGCTGATTAGCAAAGCCCATCATAACCCATCGCGATGGCAGCCAGCCATAGCACGTCCTCCTTAACAACATGTATCTGTCCAATGTTTATCCTATATCACAGCATGCAAGACCAGGAAAACACATCCATGCTCTAGCTCTCGTCCGAGGGCCTGCCGCCGAAGTTCATCAATCCACGCCGCCTCTCCTTGCTATATCACCCCCGCCCTAGACCAAGCCATGCCGTCCGGCTCCATTGTTGCCGTGCGTCGTGACTGCCAGAGCACGTCGATCGACGCCACCACCGGAGAGTTCTTGCGTTCCTTCGTACACTCGATGCCACTGTTTCATCATTGAAGGCCATTGTCTACGTACAGCTTCTACGCAAGGTCTCGATATCCGACCCATAGCGAGACCATCATTTGTCCGATCCAATCTTAGTTCATCGTCGCCGATCAGCTTTGGTAAGAAGCACTCGCATGATGATCGCTCGTCTATCATATCTAGAAGTCTCTTTGATTGTTGATCATCACGTACATACAGGATCTCCATCCACGTATATGATGAATATATGTGAAGGACTATCTAGCGGTAGCTCACATGATTACCATCGCCACAAGGGAATAGAAATGGTAAAGCACTATCGAATACGATGGACGTCACGACGTTGGAGGAACCCAGCAGTAGAGTTCACAGTTTATTGGTGAAAACCCGATCTTGCTTCTCTCACGATCGTATTGCTTCAATGTGACGTTGGTCGCCCCCTAATCAAAATTGTTACTCTTCTTTGGTGAGGACTCTCTTGATTACCATCGCCCACAGTAAAGCTGAGTGTATGATCATCAGCTTGTTGCCGTCCGTGCGGCCTCCTGTCTTGCGCCGTGCTGAGTGTATGATCATCAGCGCTTGATATATTCTTCTTTAAATCCTTCGTTGTTTCCACATCTAAATTTTGTTTTAGTAAAATCTTATTGCGTTGCGCTAGTGGTGACTCGAGTCGATCTGCGAGTACAAGGAGAGTTGTTCGTGTGCGTTGGAGATCAGGAGCTGCAAAATTGGAGATTGATGAAATTCTACGAGAAGTTGCTTTGGGTGTAAAGGAAGTTTTAAGGCAAGTATAGCTTGGGTTTATTTCTGTGATCATGATCTTGTGACTTGATTAATGTTTAAGCAACGAACGATAAAAATAACTTTTAGCAAATTGATGATTTATCTGTATGTGATTTATCATGAATTTTCCGTACAACTATGAGGGCTATATGGCTCTGGCTTTAGTTGTTTAAAAGACCTTTTCTAACTTGTTAGAGGTTCCCCGAAAGGGCGCACGGGGGGTGTGACTCGGGTTGGGTGTAGTGCGGCTTCTGTCCTAATGTGTATAGGCTGCGGGTCGTTGTGCCATTGGAAGGAGGGCCCTACATTTGCAGATCACAGAAATCTTAGCGTCCCTAACTTGTTAGACGAACTTTTAAATGGCTTTATATGATTTCCGGTGTTTGGACCTTGCAAACCCATGCATTTGGAATTCATGACTCATAGTGAAAGTGTACACCTCTGCGCAGAGTTAAATCGATATATCGTCTGTGCCCACGGACAGGGCAGCTTTGACACATTTACATTGGGATAATGATTCTTGTCATGTTAAGATGTTCATTTATTTACCATTTATGATTTACATTATTTATGTTACATTGATAATGGGTTTATGGAATCCAAACTACTTGCTATACTTGTTGAGTTCGCATGAACTCACTCTTGCTATTCCCCCCACACCTCATGAGAAGTTTAGGCTTGTGATCAACCAGTCAGTTGGATCTAGTGAAGTGGAGTCCTTACAAGAAGATTGGAGTTGTCTTTCCGCTGATTGCTACCTAAGGGTATATCTCTTTAGTACTATGTACGTTTTTTTAAGCATTGTTTACTGATACTACCCTTTACTTGTAGCTATATGTGGGAGTTGACTCCTAGGACTCACATATGGTGTATATCTGGTTTTGTTCTTAAAACCAGGTATGACAGAGATTGTGAATCATCTACATCAGTTTGGAAACTAGCATCGGTGTAACCATTTACAACGAGCTCCTCCTCACCTCCATAGATCAGGAACTCATCCTTAGTCCTTCTCAAGTACTTAAGGATGTTTTTAACCAGCGTCCAGTGACTCTCACCAGGATTGCCTTGGTACCTGCTCGCAACACTTAGAGCATATGAGACATCTGGGCGAGTACATATCATGGCATACATGATGGAACCAACTGCCAAAACGTATGGAACCTAACTCATGCGTTTGCGCTCTTCATCTGATGAAGGACATTGCTTGTCACTAAAGCGCATACCATGTGACATAGGCAAAAACCCTTTCTTGGATTGCTCCATGTTGAACCATTTCAACACCTTGTCAATGTATGTATCTTGGCATAATCCTATTAGCCTCTTCGACCTATCTCTATAGATCTTAATGCCCAAGATGTATCTTTTGCATCTCCTAAATCCTTCATAGAAAAACTATTATTCAAGTGAATTCTTTACGATTGCAACATAGGAATGTCATTCCCAATCAATAGTATGTCATCCACATACAAGATTAGAAACACAACAACGCTCCCACTAGCCTTTTGGTAAACACAAGGCTCTTCTTCATTCTGACGGAAGCCAAACCCTTTGACAACCTCATCAAAATGAATGTTCCAACTCCGAGATGCTTGCTTTAACCCATAAATAGATTTCTTAAGCTTGCATATTTTTCCAGCATTATTTGGATCAACAAAACCTTCGAGAAATTTGTATCATATACACGTCCTCCTCTAAATTTCCATTTAGAAAGGCTGTTTTAACATCCATCTCGCCAAATCTCATAATCGAAATAGGCGGCTATTGCTAGAATGATCCAGATAGATTTAAGCATCGCTCTTTGGAGAGAATGTCTAGTCGTAGTCAATTCCTTGAACTTGCCGAAAACCCTTTGCGACAAGTCGAGATTTATAGACGTGAACATTTCCGTCCATATCTTTCTTCTTTTTATAGATCCATTTGCACTCGATGGGTCTAACACCATCAGGCGGGTCAACCAAGTTCCAAACTTGATTATCTCCCATGGAATCTATCTCGGATCTCATGGCACTCTGCCATTGCTCGGTATCTGAGTCCATCATAGCTTCTGCGTATGTTGCAGGTTCATCATCGTCCAACAATAACAGATCCCCACGCAACTCGTGAAGTCTCGCTGATCTTCGTGGTTGTGGAGGTGTTTCAGTGGCCACGGGCATCTCAACTTGTTCTGCTACATTAGCATTTCTCGTAGAGTCCTTCTCGACTGGCTCATCTTGAACTTCTTCAAGATACACCTTTTGTCCACTCTTCTCTCTTTTGAGAAATTCTTTCTCTAAGAAAACACCATTTCGAGCAACAAACACTTTGCCCTTTGAGCGGTTGTAGAAGTAATATCCTAAAGTTTCCTTCGGATATCCCACGAAAAAACATTTGTCCAATTTGGGTGTTAGCTTATCTGATATAAGCCATTTAACATAAGCTTCACAACCCCAAATTTTTAGAAAAGACAAACTAGGACTCTTCCCAGTCCATATCTCATATGGTGTCTTAACTACGGACTTAGATGGTACCCTATTCAATGTGAAAGCGGCTGTTTCTAGAGCGTACCCCCAAAATGATAAAGGTAGGTCCGACTGGCTCATCATAGACCGAACCATGTCCAGCAAAGTTCGATTACGCCGCTCAGACACGCCATTTCTCTGCGGCGTTCCAGGTGGCGTAAGCTGTGGAACAATTCCACAACTCTTAAGATGATTGCTAATCTCGTGACTCAAATATTTGGCTCCATGATCAGATCGCAAGGCCTTAATTTTCTTGCCACGTTGATTCTCTACTTCATTCTAAAATTCTTTGAACTTTTCAAATGTTTCAGACTTATGCTTCATTAGGTAGACATAGCCATATCTACTAATATCATCAGTAAAAGTTATGAAGTATTGAAATCCTCCTCTAGCTGTCGTGCTCATTGGTCCACATACATCAGTATGTACTAGTTCCAACAAACCAGATGCTCTCTCAGAAAAACCTGTGAAAGGCGTCTTGGTCATCTTGCCTAATAGGCAAGCCTCACATGTCTCATAAGATTTAAAATCAAACGAAGTTAGAAGCCCATCATCATGGAGCCTCTTCATGCGTTTTTCACTTGTATGACCCAAACGACAATGCCACATATATGTTGGACTTAACTCATTAAGTCGAGGCCTTTTAGCATTAACATTACGATGACAGGTGCATCATCAAGATTTAATATAAATAATCCATTCACAATGGATGCAAAAGCCACAAACATATCATTCTTTGAGATAACACAACCATTGTCTTTACTCGCAAATGAATAACCATCCTTCATCAAACATGAAGGTGACACAATGTTTCGACTTAAGCTAGGAACAAAATAACAATTATTCAATTCCAACATAAATCCTGACGGCAGGTGAAGTTGCATTGTCCCGACGTTCAACGCAGCAACTCTTGCATTGTTGCCCATGCAAAAATCAACCTCTCCTTTCTCGACGCTTCTACTTATTATCATTCCCTGCATCGTATTGCAAATATGAGCAACCGATCTGGTATCAAATACCCAAGAATTGATATAAGAGTTAGCGAGGAAAATGTCCGTAACATAAACAACAAGCGTATGAGCGGGAGTACCTTTACTACCGCCGTCCTTCTTAAGGACGCCAAGTACTACTTGCGTTTCTTTTCCAGTGACCTTCCCCACCACAATGAAAACATTTAGCATTAGTTGGTGGTCCCGGCTTTGGGGCGGGCGGAAGCGGCTTGGAGATCTCATCTTTAGCCTTGCCCTTTTTCTTCCCCCACCCTTCTTTCTCTTAAAGTTAGGCTTGTTCTGGACTGCCAACACTTGGCCACCAACCTGCTTCTTAATATCAGCCTCTGCTGTTTTCAGCATGCCACACAACTAATTCAAGCCCCTCTCCGCCCCATGCATATGGTAGTTCGAGATGAAGTTTCCATAGCTGGGCGGCAGAGACGAGAGAATGAAATCAGTAGCCAACTCTGGGCCAATTGGGAAGCCTAGCTTCTCCAACCTCTGAGTGTAACCAACCATCTTGATTACGTGTGGCCCAACAGCTGCACCCTCTGCTAGCTTGGTTTCAGCAAGCGCCTTAGAGATATTGAACCTTTCAGTCCTAGCTTGAGTTTGGAACATATCCTCAAGCGCCACGATCATATCGTTCGCTGAATGATTGTTATCGAACTGCATCTGCAGATCCAATTCCATACATGCAAGCACAAGGCAGCTTATCTCAAGATCAGCATCACATGCTTTCTTGTAAGCATTTTTCTCAGCAGCAGATGCATTTTCAGCAGGCTCATCTAGTAAGGGGGTGTCTAGATAATCCTCCTTTTCTCAGCCCTGAGAACAATTCTCAGATTGTGGATCCAATCCGCATAGTTTGTTCCATTCAACTTATCTTTCTCAAGAATCGAACGCAAAGTAAATGGTTGCTTAGAAGACGCCATTTAATCTACAACAAAAGTAATGCAAAATACTAAGACAAAGTATCCATAATAGAGTAAATAATATCAAATATAATCTACTCCCACTAAAATCAATATCCCTCGATTGAAACTTAGTGATCCAAGACCCACAACTAGCAAGTCGACTAGTGAGCTTTAGCATCACCGCTAGAAGACATGATAGATCGGTAAGCAACTCTTTGCTCATCATATCGCATATGACTCTTGTTGTTGGATAGCATCTCTATGCTTGGGTTACCAACTTCTTATGCTCCAAGGTCCCTAACCGTTAGGATGACCTTGTTCAAGCAACCAAACCTTTGCGGTAAGTGTATCCGATACGAACCTGTCTAGTCAAGGAAAATCGGTGGCACCCTAATTTCATAGACCCACCACCAATTGTACAAGACAGCGACAGTGCAAGGTTTGGGGGAGCATGAACTCAAACATTACTGAGGGATCGTTTTATTTCACTACCGCATTTATGTAGACAAAACATCATCGCATATGAAAATAGAACATAGTAAGAATGGCATTAAACAAATATGACTTGGTATAGACCATTGTTGTTTTCGAGATCTCCATCTCATCAATCTGTTCATCATGGTGATCTCCATCTCCACGATCCATGTATGCCATCCTTCAGTGATGAATCCGCCATGACTAACCACCACTAACGCCAAAGCTAGTGAATTATATTACATAGTCGCGGATAGTATCATCACAGATTGGCACATAGGCCATTACATTAATTTTGACAATATCTATATGGCTCCAGCCCATATTGTCATCCTCATGATGTGCAAGCCATGAATTAATTACATACATGCATCACATACACATAAGGGCTATACCAGTCATGAATTCCTGCAAAACAGAGTTAACCGATTCCGACTACTAAAAGTAAATCGTGAAAAACTCTATCTTGTGGACCTTATTTCGCAATTCTAATGTCATCGAATCCGACGAATTGGGATTTGGTTGGTTCCATCTCGAAATTCTCCACAAGTTTCGTCTAAAGATCGTCTCCATCCGAGTTACGGTTGAAAAGTTATGGCCGTTTTACGAACAGAACTTTTCTCGGCAACCCAGCGCCCGGCGGCCGATCCAATCTGCCACCGCCACGCATCACATGCGCTCGGCACTTGTCCTAGGGTTCAATTCGATCAATCTAATTGATCTCTAATTCGCCGTGACTGGATTTACATGTATCACTTAACTCGGATGGCGGAATTCCGACCGGTATGAGTAGATCGTTACAAGACCAACGCGGCAAGACCATGAACCAAGATCGGAAACTCATCTATAACCATGCATATCACATATGCAGCATCCAGAACCTATAACAACGCAGTATAGAGCTCTAATACCAATGTAGGGTTATGAGGGTGCTACGCTAGCCAGAAAACAAAACTTTTCTACCTCATATCCCAGGATCTACTGCTAGTTACAGGTTACGGGATTACCACTAGACGCGCAGATGCAGCGGAAGACGACTCGATGTAGTCGAACGCGTTGCAGCAGTGCCGTGCAGTTGTGTGGTCATCCAGCAACTCCTCCCACCACTTGCGGTTCGTCCTCGTGCTCCAGATGCAGCACCTCTGAGGTATCACACACGTACGAGGGAGAAGCGATGCGCCTCCAGACTGCTAGGTCCGCGAGGAGCGAAGGCGAGAGCGTGGAGGGCGACGGTGGCTGCCAAAAGATGTGGATTAGGTTTGGCCGTGTCCCTCCCCTCTACTTATATAGGCGTCTCTCTTGTGCTCCCGAGTTGGAGGCCCATTAGAAACCCTAAGCCTTGTCTAATTCGGGTCCAACCCGAATTTGGCTTCGAGCCTCTTAGGCTTGCGACCCTATGGGTTCACGCACACATAGACATGGGCCGAATACTCCTATTCGCCCAATAGCTGACAGCGGCCTCTAGCAAGGTGTGACAACTCCTATAAGCACGTAAATGATCATATCA
Source organism: Themeda triandra (assembly GCA_018135685.1). Lineage (NCBI taxonomy): Eukaryota > Viridiplantae > Streptophyta > Magnoliopsida > Poales > Poaceae > Themeda > Themeda triandra. Next base: position 639,084 of record JAENPR010000231.1, read on the forward strand.
GACGAACCACCACAACCACATATATGTTACGCCCTTGCCTCATGATATTTGGTTCTACTCGTGGGTTAACACTTAACCCAAGCACGGCCATGCATTTGTTGATACAATCACTTGAGTGATCCAGTGATATCACTCTCATTAGAGAGGGGCAAGTCCCATCTTGATTGTCTATGTCTCATAGCATGTTTCTCGACAAATTCGAAGATGTCCTTTATAACTACTCAGTGACGGAGTAGCGTTTGTCAGTCCCTAAGCAAGTCGATACACATCTCGAGTACATACAACAATCTCAGGTCGAAGGACATAACGTATATGATGTGTATAGAGACAATCTCATGTCGGGTCAGTCCAGTCTACATGTCATACATGTGCCCACATTATTAGTTCGACATCTCCATGTCCATGACTTGTGAAACATAGTCATCAACTAATAATGTGCTAGTCTAATGTTCATGTGTGTCCTCACATGAACTCTGACCAGGGACATATATAGAATAACCATACAAGTAAAAGTGTTTCACAAACAATTCACATAATTGCCAATCAATACAAGTTGTCTTTCATGGATATTCAATGGACACATTACATATCATGGATACATGCGGAATATCATCATCTCTATGATTACCTCTAGGGCATATTCCCAACACTTTGCCTTCTCAATGCCTCCGCTGATCCAGCGGTGATGGTGAGCTTGTTCTTGCCATCTTGATTCTTCTCCATCACCACCTGCCGCCCTGAATTCTTTTGGACATTCGGTGGAGGACGTGGTTCTTCGATGATGACATTCTTGCCTTTTGCTCCATCGGCTTGTTCAGGACGAATCAAAATAGCGGGAGCCCCTGCCTCAATAGTGTTAGTGTTGTTCTTTGGGAAGGGATTCCGCTTGATCTCCATTTCTGCAAGACTTAATCATCCCTCATTAAGGGTCGATTGTATCTGTCGATGGAAATAATTACAATCATTAGTGGCATGAGAATAAGAATTATGATATTTGCAATAAGCTCTCTTCTTAATCTCATCCGGAGAAGGCATGGTATAGTTAATTCTAATATGTCCGATTTTCAGCAACTCATCGAAAATGCGGTCACATTTAGAAACATCAAAAGTAAACTTCACTTCCTCACCCCAATTCTTTTGAATCGGTTTGAGAGAAGGACAAGTCACAAGCTTATTCTCTGTTGGCCACCTAATTTCAGCAGCAATGCATTCACCGTTTTCACCCTCCGAACTATCTGAAACAACATCAAAAGTATGCATGTTTGAACAATAAGATTTATATGCCTCGTGAGACTCTTTAAGGCGCGATTCCCAATAAATGGCCTTCTCGATGAGGTGGTTGAAATTATTAAATTGAACATTCTCAAGTTTTTCACGAATCCTAGAATGCAACCCATTAAAGCATATATCAACCAGATCTCTCTAGGAGATCATCAATTGAAAGCATCGGTTCTTAATATCTCTAGCCCTTCTAAAGAAATCAAGTGCAAATTCATCTCACCCTTGACGAACCGATGTGAGATGTGACAACCTAGTTTCCTGGATTCCGGTATAAAAATGACTATGAAATTTCTCTTCTAATTGAGCCCAAGAACCAATGGTGCATGCAGGTAATGCAGTAAACCAAGCAAAAGCAGTGCCAGTAAGAGATAAAGGAAAACAACGCACTTTCATGTAATCAAAGGCACATGCTTCACCTAATTGATCTAAATACATGCTAACATGCTCCATAAATGTTTTATCATAACTACCACTAAATTTCTAAAATTCTGGCACTTTCCAACCTATGGGGGTTTTCATGAAATCAAAGTGCACCGGGTATGGCTTGTGGTAGGTAGTTTTGCTAGGCCTAAGGGATACACCTAGAGTTTCCTCAAGAGACTTAGATAAATCATCCTTAAACCGATTAAATGTGTCGGTATAATCGGTAGAAGGGGCTGTTTTAGAGCTAGTTTGGTTAGGAATCACACTAGGTGACTTCGGCGGGTTTGGGAGGATTGATTCTCCCGCCGAAGACTTACTCTTTTGTTGACGTTGGGTCCGTTGGGAACGATCCGAATCATCGACAAAGGTAACCATAGCCTTGGATTTAGCAGAATCGGTCTTACTTATCTTATGTGTTTTGAAGCCCGATTTGCTTCTATTTGCCTTTGCATAAAGGGCTTGATTCTCATAATAGTTAGGAGGCATATCATATTCATAGTCTACTTCCTCAACATCCGATTTGTCCGAATCGGATTGCTTGCCTTCTAACTTATCGAATCTAGCCATGATCATATTTACCGCAGTAGCTAAATTACTATCTACAACCGTTTTCTGATTATCTAGCATAGCGGCAAAATCAGCATGTGTAGGGTATTCATCATCAAGCTTGGGTTTGTCTGTAGTTACCTTAGCTCCTGATGATGAGGACGCTAATAGCCCGGCGTAGTCCGGCTCCTTGTATTGCTTGACCTTATCCTTGCGCCCCTTGCTGCAACTTTCGAAGAAAGCCTTGCACACGGCGTCAAGTTGTCCTTAGAGCTTGCTACGGAATTCGTCGGGAAGCTCGTCCATGTTCTGCGAACTAGATGATGTTCTTGGTGTTGATGTTGGAGCGGTCATCCCCACTTGAATCACCATCTTGGCTGCTCCCCATGTTGGTAGATGGAAACTGGAGACGGCGCCTTGCGCTCCCCAGCGGAGTCGCCAAAAAGTGTGTTGACGAATAAATCCGCCAACGCACCGTTAGCGGGCCTTGGATGACCTAGAGGTGCCTTGAAGTGACCTGCAACGCAGCGACGACGTAGCGTGACCGGCAAACTGATCTAGAGATCAATAAGCCGATGTAGAGCCCACCGACGGAAGGGTAAACCCTAGAACAACCTCCGGGAAGACCTGTCGGGAGGATGCACATAGGGGATCTCTGACGAAACAGCGGATGGCGCCTAGGATCGCCGATGAACTCGCGGAGAGAAGCACCGAACAGCAACTAGAAAATCAGGGCATGAGTAGACGAAGAAGATAGATTGATCATCTCAATCGATCGTTGTTGGTTTTGTGTCGATTGATTGGATGGGTTCAATCGGCCATAATCCCCTTGTATATATAGGGGGGGTGGTCTTATCCCAGTGGGAAACTCTCCCAAAACTCGTCCATCAAGTTTCCCACGAGCACAACTGCCAAAAAAGCGACTCGTGGTCGAGTCGGACTTGTCGCGCCTGCGCCGTCCGTCGCGCAGGGCGCACGTCCGACGCGTAGCATCCGTCGCCCCGCACCTCCGCAGAGTCTCTGGTCCGCGTCTGTCGCAAAGTCCATCGCCCCCTCGACCCAGCGTCCGTCGCCGTGGTCTCCGGCCCGCGCCCGCGCTGCGTCCGTCGGCCGCGTCCGACACGCTGTCGGCGCATCTGACGCCCGCGTCCGGCGGTTGGGGTCCCGCGGGGAGTCTCTGGACTGCGTCCGACGCGCGTCGGACGCATCCAGCGCTCTCCCGAGCCGCGTCCGGCGCTATGATTCGCGCCGAAATCGCCCGTCTTCGCCGCTTGTCGATGCATTAACTTGCATTTTATCCCTTTGCCAATTTTGAGTGTCAACAACCGGTATATGTAAACTAGGCTGGCTACTATAAGATGTAGGAGCATTGCTTAACTCTGGCTTCTTGCTACTGAGCTGGTGAAGCTAAAAATCTAGCTTACTTTGTTAGAGCTAGGAGCTAATTGCACTCATCGAGTAAAAAAAAGAAAGAAAAAAAAGAAACGTGTGCGTTCATTGGCCATGTGCGCTCGCTTGGACGATTATTGGTTGACGTCCACATACGTTTGGCTCACTATAACTACAGCCAGACCCAGCCCAAAAACATTGTACGGTCAGTCCGCTTGCTCTTGCTCTTGCCTGGTCTAAAGCGCATACTAGCTGGCTTGATGTAATCTTCATTTGAAGCCGTGGGGTGAGGGCTTTTCCTTTTAAGCATAGGTCAATTTGTAGGGTTAATAAGATGTCACGTGAATGAGTCCGTTGCCACAAATCCTCCGATAGATCGATGGCATGAGTGCGAATTGAAATGCTAACTACTGTAGATTGATGAGGACGATGGGTCGTTTACATGCATCGTTTTCACTCCATGTTGGAAAGGGGATGATCATAAATTGTAGATCCATTCTCTCTGATTTGTCTTTGCGCGCACTTTATGCGAGCTAGGGTTAATTCATTCATCGCCACCATAAATTGCAGAAAAGGTACTACGACTATTCATGGGAGCACAAGATTTTAATTGAAACCATAAAAATCCAAAAGATGATTATTACCGCGCTTTAATCTATTGACCGATAACCCGATCTCTGATCTAGGATGATAAACTAGGCTACTACTAGCTAGCCAGGATAGGATTTTGTTATGGTTCCATCTTACTATATTTGACACTCATTTTTTTCCTGCGAACAATTTGAAGCCTAGTAGATATATTTATTTAAGGTTTTTTTTTGAACTCGGGACCCCCAATTTCCATTTATTAAAAAGGAAATACACAGCAGATTTATTTGCCATGATTTAATCGGAGAGGTATGTACTGATGGACGCACTCACCGTGTCAAAAAAGAAAAGGAAAAAAAAACGTGGGCATTCGTTGGCCATACGCTTGGACCATCATAAGCTTGGGCCCTGGGTTCACGTCCACACGTTCGGCTCACCTAGCGATATACATAGGGCGTTGCTGCCGATCGAACGTTCGTTCTTAGAACGAACGTAAGCCCAGTACGGCCCGCAACCCATACGCACATACACATCCGATACAACGCGCGTGCACACACGGTATGGCACACACGCACATACATACACACGGCCGCCTCACCGCCGTGACCCCCCACCCCCCGCGGCCCCTGCTCCTCCGTGACCGGATCCGCCGTCGCACCAAACATGGACGTTGTGCTCTCTGAAAACAAAAAATCAAAAAATTAAAAACAAAAAGTAGAAAACAGAGAACAAAAGAGGAAAATGAAACAAAACTGAGAGAGTACAAGAAACAACAATAACAAAATAATTGAAACAAAATGGTTGAATCAAATGGAACAAAAACAGAAAACAATACGAAACAATAGAAAAATACAAACAAAACAAACTGAAAATCGCCATAGAAACAACAAAAAAAACCAACATTACAAACAAAGATCTGAGAAACAAAGCGTTGAGAAACATCTGAAACAAAAAAATGAAACAAATAAGAGACAAACACTGAAACAAATGATGAATTGAAAAAGAAACAAACTTAGATTGAAACCGAGAGAAAGCAGGGCACAAAAAAACCCACTCCAGTTGTTTTGCTGAAACATATATGCAAAAACTGGTGAAACAAAACGAAAAAGCTATTGACAAACCAAGCAACAAGCATCAGGCCACACCGTATCGGAAACACAAGAAACATCGACTGCAAAGATGATGAAACAAGCCAAGCACCGCAATTGAAACAAAAAAAATAGGGTTTGACCTGTTTTTGTTCTGAGCGTCGACCTCACCATGGCCGCAACAGTGGTTGCCTTCCGCACAACACGCTCCCATCTGTGTGAGCTCGCGGCTTGCCGTGACCGCTGGACCCGCCCGGCCGTGCTTCCGCGTCCACATGGCCGGAGCAATTGGGGCGGACACAGGGGGCCTCCAGGGAGGGGCAATGCCGCCGCCGCGAGCTCCCGGCCCCGCCTTGCGCCGAACGATGGACAGCCCGGCCATGCTTTGTCGTGCCCAAGATGCTCTCGCGGGATTGGGGCCACACGGTAGAGGGCCGACATGGGAGGCCGCCGTCGCCTAGGGGGCGCCCGGGGTTGGGCGGCGCCGCCGGGGAGAGGACACGGGGAGGAGGTGGAGGGGGTCGCCGCGCGTCGGGGAAGGTGGAGGAGGCCGGCCGGCCGGCTGCGACGCGCCGATCCGGGCGGGGGAAGGGGAGAGGGCGCCGGCGAATGGATTCGGCGGCGTGGGGAGCGATGTCGATGTAGAGGCGATGAAGGAGTGCTGAGCAGAGTGGATAAGGACAGGGACGGACGATGGAGTGGGCGATGACGAGAACTCTCGTGCGGTCGCATGCCGTCCCACCACCGCTGTTGGGCCCGTGCCGTGGCCCATGAAGGCCGTTCGACGCATGGAACGTTCCATATGGAGCATTACCGATATACATAGCCAGAATCAGCCCAAAACACATGGTACGACGAGTGTGTGACAACTTTCTGGGCCGGTATATCTTTTGAACTGGTGATGCCTTCGAAATTTCCGAACATATACATGGTTTTGATGAGGTGTTTATGGTGTATCATATATCCAAGTTGAGGCACACCAACCTGAATGCTTTCAATTGAAAAATGATGCTGGAATTCCACACCGACGATTCTTGCCAATCTACGTCTCTAAGTACCTTTACTACCTACTGACATCTGTTCATTGCAACGATGATGGGCGTACAAAGCACGCGCGTACCCGTGGCCTAAAAAAAGGTAACTACTAAATATTACTCTCATTCCTGAAATATTGTAAGAGATAATAGCGGAGTTCAAAATTTGCACTCCCTTTTATCGTGAAATATAAGGACATAAATGGTTTTTAAACAAAATAAGCAGCTTGGAAAAGGACAACTTTATCTCTCATTAATTGGAATAGGGAGTAGTTAAGTTGTTACTTTTTTAAGATGCTTTTTAGAAGACACCATGTTTAAAAGGAATCTCATATTATAAAGCGAGCTGATAAGTTCATGAAAAAACCTATAGGACGGGGGAGTATCAAATTATAAAATAATTTTAGAGTGTCCATCAGCCTCCTTCGTCGTCTTCCCACCTACCGAGACCGGGTGGTGCTGGCCCTTGGCTGTCCTGTCTGCTGTCACCGGCAAGGGAAAGAATAAGGGTCGGCCAACTGCTCGGTTCCAATGAACTCGCTGCATTACTGAAGAAGAATTTTTTGTTTGACAATGAGATCAAGGAAGAAGATTATGCTATAGGATGGTGGGAAGACGAGTTGTGGAGTTTAGAAAGAATCACATTCATTACCAGAAACAGGGACTTTGTCGAGTGCAAAATTATTTGCCAAGTGCTAAATATCATGGCAAAGAGCTATTTAACCGAGTGCCGCACCAACAAAGAAGGCTTTGCTGAGTGTCCGGCATTCAAGAAAGCCCGACACTAGGTAACTGTTGACACAAAAAGTGACGCACTGTGTCTCACACACAGCAAGCCGGAAAGCGTAGCTTCAATCGGGTGCCCGGGCGTTTCTGAATCCGGTGGCGTGCCAGTCGATTTGACCTGAAAATCGACAAGGGATAAAACGGTAAGATCAAAACTGGAACATGTCGGGTGAGACCAGACAGTTCCATATTTACGGCCCTGAAGCCACTTACGACGACATATAGCTATAGAAGCTATCTGCCAATCATGTTTGCAAGTCATTCGGCTAATCCAAGATAAATGATGTAAAGAGAAATAACTGCCGAATACGCGTACATGAAGACATGTTTGAACAAGATTGAGTCATTGAAGCATAACAAACTATGTATTAAGCTAAAAGCATTATCAATAATGAACAATTACAGATAGGCAACTTGCAAATATAAATCTATTAAGATAACACATGCATAGGCTAATCCAACTAATCTGCCGCACGTCCAGCCTTCATAAACCCGTCAAGCACAAAACCAAAGTAAGTTAATCCACCGCATGATACGAACTACTAAGATTATATGCCACTCCCTACTCTTAGATTAATCAACCGCATGATACAATCTAATAATAAAGAGCTAAAAGCATGCAATTGTCTAAAAAGATCCATAAATACTCATTACACGTGTAAGCATAACCGTATCGGCAAGATTGCCGAATCGGGTTCCATGAGGAAGCAACAAGCAAGCTATTACGATCTAGAGCTAAGCAAAGCCTACATCTGCCGCACGATATCCAGCCTTATCCAAGATCTAAACGCTCTAACATGCATGAACCCGCAACATGTAACAACCATGATTGATCTAGTTCGGCTATTCGAATACATGATCACGAGCCGAACAATATCAATCTAGGTTGGGCAAAAGAGTGTTGCAAATATATAAAACATTAAACAAACATGCAACACGTGATAACTTAACGAATCAATTAGATCTTGCCAAACCTAATAGAGCCTGATAACTATTTTTACTCATGTCTTAATCCGCCGCACGATACAAGGCATAAGCAAAAACCTCCCATGGTCGAGCTTAGATCTACCGCATGTTCTAAGCTAAAACAATGAGACTACTTGCATCATAATCTAAATCCACCGCATGATACTAGACATGATAGCAAGGTTGTCGGGACTTATGGAGGTCGACGGATCAATTGTTGCTCTCGAAGAACTCGATGACACGACAAAAAGGACTCGAAAGGTGGCACGGGGCCGGTTGTATTGATTTGGTTGTGAACACTTATTACAATGGTCGAGGGTTCATATTTATACCCTGGACAAAATATGAGTCCTAAACGACTACGATCTATTAAATAAAATTGGAAAAATACATGTTCCTAATTCTAAATTTGATCGGAGTCCTTGATCATCATGACTCCTTTCCTTTTCGGTCAGCCCTCTCTTGCCACCTTTTACCTCCCGAATGAAGTCATTGCCCAGCTGAGGATAACGACCGCCTGAGCATTTGCCGAAACGTGGAAAGTTAGCCGACCGCATACGCACTTGCCGAATCTTTCTCTCTGTCGAACGCGGGTCTACCTGTCATCTTCTTTACCAAATTTTGGTGTTAACACATGCCCCCTTAATTTTGGGATAAAAGGGATTTTATTCTGAAATTGACCACAAGCGCACTTCTCCTAGGTCAACACTGCCAACACCATAGCTGCCGCCTGAGAGCTTGCTCCGCTCCAACTGTACTTCTTCAATGGCGACTCCAGAGGCTTCAATCCGTTCCATTCTATCAACGGGAACCCAAGAGGAACTTCTGGAGGTAACCCTACCCGCTTCAACCATTCGGCAATTTTTAAATTAATCTTTGATGCACTTTTGATTCATCCACCCTCTCATTCTGCTATGAAGGAGATGAAGAACGATATTTTGATTCCCCATCTTGCGCAACCTGATTCCTTCTTTCTCGGCCCAATGGGAAATCCCGATCCCAAAGATTTTATTGAGAAGGAGACTCTGAGGATCCCTTTCAAATCTGGAATTGCTCCCCCAATAGATGGCCGAATACTTTCAAAACCTGGCCCCTTCCTTCAATCTTAGGCTGGCGAGATTGGTACCGTAGAATGTAGGCTAAGAACAGCTCTCTCTGGGAAACTCAGGATATTCAGCATTGTCTAGAGTTATCTTTAGCTGATATGCCCAGGAATGACTCCCTTTTGATAGTTGCATCCCATTTCTGGCCTGATGCTTGTTAATGCTTTCATTTTTGGCCATGGCCCAATGTCTATCACCTTGGCAGATATTTTTTTGATGACTGGACTGAATGTCACCAAACCAGCATACCCAACTAAGTACAAAGGCACCAGTACTCAGAGATCAGTCAAATCAGGAGGTGGATGGATTAAGCATATTCAGGCTTATGCATCAACTGGGGCTGTATCTGACAAGGAATACAAGGCTTTCATGAACATGTGGCTATGCAGATTTATCTTTTGCAGCAAGTCCAATGAACCAACTTTAAATCATATAGTGATGGCTGAAGATTTAGCTGCAGGCTAACTGATCCCTCTGGGCAAATATCTTTTGGGTGCTGTCTACCACATGATGCATCAAGTCACTGTCCAAATGCGCCAACATGATGAGATTTCATGTGTCAATGGCCCTTGGTGGCTGGTCCAGATGTGGCTGCAACTGTACATGCACCAAATTATTTCAGTGGATCTTCATGGCTTAGGTTTTCCATCAATCAGTTATGCTGAAGGTGAAGACCTCAAACAGAAATCTTGCCAGACATATGGTGAAGCTGCATCATCTATTGTCATTGACATGGATCTTGGCCACCTTTTCAAGATATTCTACAAGGGATTCAACCAGATGACTTGGTTTCCTTATAGAGAGAATGAAGATCTAACTCTCCCTTGCAAATTCAGCTATGAACTTGGCTGTTCAGATGATGAAACCAAAGAAATTTTCAATTCCTTCATTAAGCCTTGTGCTTTGCCAGCAGAATTCCATCATAGCAGGCAGGTGAATCCAACATATGAATTCTACAATCCAAATATGTTTGTCAGGCAGCTGGGACTTGGCCAATTGCCCCCAAAGCTACATTTTTCAAACATCATAAGGCCTAAAGAAAGATTGTAAGATAGCACCGAGGCTAACAAAGTTTTTAATCTTGGATGCAACCTCCCATCATATGCACCTGATCCATTTGTGCTTATTGAAGTTGCTCACCCTTGATTTAACTCCTGGTGGCAAGAGTGGCATTCTCATGTCTTCAGTACTCAAGCCCATCCTCTGTGCCAGGCTCTGCTACCTCAATTTGCCTCTGACAGTGAGGTAATCTTCTCAGAACCCTCATTTCTCTGAACTCTCATCTTTTTATTCTGAGTACCTTTTTGAACAGGACAATGCTCCTCCAAGCCCTCCAGAAGTCCAATATTGGCAACCGGCCCTATTGCTGCTTTAGGACATAATGCCCCAACTCTGGCAGCTTTCAACAAAACCCTTGCTAAAGACACAGTGCTCCCTAAAAGACCTTAAGAGGAAAATTCCCTCTTCTCCCAGCAAAGATATTGCTATACCCAAGAAAACAAGGTCCAAGAAAGCCAAGCCACTTCCTCAGGTATGAATGCTTCCAACCCCTTCCTGTCAATGTTGGTGCATCCATACTTAACATTCTTCAAAAGATACAGGCTAATCCTCAGGACTCAGCTAACTTGGTGAACCTGGTGGACTCCCCGAAATATCCACTGATCAGGCAGGTGCTCATGAAGCTGCAGACAATACTGGTAAACACCTGTGCTCTGCTTTCCTTTTTATCCTTTGATCAGGCCCTATTTTCACTCTAATTCCCATAATTTAGATGAACAAGGAGAAGCAACAGAAGAACTTTCTTCTCATCAGGTTCCAGACTCACCAACCCCGGCTATTCAAGGTATTCCAATAAGCCACGAGGCCATTCACCCAGATGCAGCCCTTACTCCAAATACTCAAAATATTGAGTCTACTCAGGATGCAATTGACCAAGTGTTTGCAGAAGAGGTAACATCTCTGCTTTATCAAATATCTTCTGTCTAAACTGAAGCATTCGGCTAAAACACCTTCCTTGTTAACAGGACAACACTCAGCCGCAAGCCAGCTTCTCTCTCATTGCTGAAGAGTTTGTTGGAGACAAAGATGATGAAGTTTCCTCCCAACAACAGCTATCAGCAGAAAACCAAGCCAGATTGAAGGGCATAATTCTTCTTCTGAACAAAGATGTTGTCACTCTGACTCAAGAGGCAGATCAGATAAGGGAAGTTGCAGATCTCATTGATCAAGAAATCCCTTCTAGCCTTAAAGCTGCTCTGGAAGCCTTGTCTCATCTCGATGACCATTTTGCCTCTGTCAAAAGGGCAAATAGAAATATAGCTGCCAGAGCCAATCTGAAGAATGACAAGGTGACCAAAGAACAGCAAGTCAAGGAGCTTTATTCTGAAATTCAGTCGGCTAAACATTCCTTGGACACCTTAGGACCGGAGCTGCAGACCATGAGAGAGGAGAAAATCAAACTGGAAGCTCAATTGGCCCAGCTGAATGCCAAAATTCAGTCTCACGAAGCCAAGCTTGCTGATCTGCCAAGCTCTCTTGATTCGGCTAAAGCCAAGATAACATCAATCATAAAAGAGAATCGGCAAGTCAAGAGCAGGTTGTCCAAGATTCAAAGCTCTGAAGAAGAAGACCAGAAAGTTCTTGATGAAGTTATTCGAATCAAGACTGATGCTATTGATGTCATCAATTCCTTTTTGAATGTATAAACACTTGGCTTGCAATGTGGATGCAATACCATGCTTCTCTGAATATGTTGTATCAAAACACTTTTACCTTTCTTGGGGAATGGAAGCTTCTTTTTTTCTTTCCTGTCACTTACTTTTAGCCGAATGCCATCGGCTCTCTGAACATGACTGTATTTCTAATAGGCAAATGTGCCTAAGCATGAGCATCTCTCTTAGCCGAATGTTACCTGTCCCTCTGAATGCAGCCGCTCTCTATCCAAATTGACGTGTAGCCGAATGATTCTTGCTCAGATACATCCAGCCGAACGCACTCCGTGTTGTTCTAAGGCAGAACCTTAGAACCCCCTCCGGTGGTAGACCCGAATATACTCAAAGAATAACGCTGAATCCAACTACGGAGTTGTGCACGGAACACGAAATGGACAGAACACAAGCTCAATGTATTCCATTATGTCTCCATCCTTTGTACAGTCCCATCAGGGCAGTATTTATAGGTGCTCGTAGGCTTTTACATGACTATAATGCCCTTGGGCCGCTTCCCGAGCTATCCCGCGGTTGGTAGCGAGGGCGTAACGATCTTCTTGGTGCTTTTCCGTGGTTGCGGTCCGAATGGCCGACAACACCAGGCCCGCCAGGCAGCGAGCATTCTTCACAGGAGCAGTGGCATGACGTCCCTGCACAAGTAAAACATTTCGCCGGCCGCCCAGTAATGATTCGGTTAGGGCACCGAAGCCCCCCTTTGCAAAGGGTGCTTCGGCGCCCCTACGCCCGGGCGACTGAACCGTCAATCCACTGACTAACGGCACCGTCGACCGAATTACCCTAATTGCGATTCGGTCGACTAACCGAATCAGCTGTCCGTCCGTTGTCAGCCAGTTCAACTAACCGAATTGCCTCGGCGGCCGATTCGGTTGACCAACCGAATCGACACCTTGTTACTTCGGCGGGACCGGGTGCCTAGGTCCCGGTTGCCACCCAACAGTAGCCCCTCAGCGGTAGTTTGTAGATGATAACCGAAGTACCAAGCGCCGTCCCGCGGGGAGGACGATTTTTTTTACGCCGTTGATCCACATCGGGATGCGTGACGGACGCGACGGTTGGCCTAACCGCCCGGCTCTTAACCGCCGGCCTGGCCGCCGCGGACGCCTATAAAAGGCCCCCTCGACCGCCAGCCGTCACTTTTCGCCGCACGCAACCTTGAGCCCTTGCTACTGATTCGGTTGCCTCCTCCTCCGATTCGGTCGGCTGATTCGGTGCCCTAGCATCCGATTCGGCCATCCGTTTCGGTGTCCTGCTCGGAGCAGCGTTTCGGGTTACCTTCCTTCCCGGCTGCCTATTCGGTGTGTTCGACCGAATCAACCTTTCGGTTTCCAAGCTCCTTGGTGTAATTCGTTTCCGCCAAGTCACTCCTTTCGGTTTTCTTCAAGGTGAAAACTCACTGCCTTTAATTTTCTTTACTGAACATCTTTGCTGAAGTGTACTCAATTTCATATTCTGTATTCTTGAAACCGTTGTCTTGTTTTAATTCCCCGTTTTTTCCTTTTATAGTCACAGTGGGTTTTTTCATTGTGTATTGCTAACATGTCGCGGGTCCCGACTAGCGCTGATATTTCGGCTTCAGATGCCGAATCAGGTGATCAATCAGCTTCGGCTTCTGAGTCAACTTCTGGGTCCAGCTCTAGCGAGAGTAGTGAACAAAATATTCCGCCAAGGAAAAGGCCGATGCCCCTCAGAGCCGTCCTGCCCAAATCTGTTCACGAATCTGATGAAACAGAAACTGAGGAAGAGGAAGAAGAAGGCGATGAATATATTGAGTGCTTTGACTCGTCAGATGATGAAAAAGAAGCTCGTGTCACTCTGGGCAAGGATGAGGGTAGTTCGGCTCCTCACGCCGAAGAAGTAGTCGAATCTACTCTTGCTCGACCACCAAGGCCGCCAAAGGGACCAAGGCATACTGGCGGGACATGCCGCCTTGATCGGTCCAAATCCACAGTGCGTATGTTGAATCAATACCAGCGAGATGGTATCTTGACAGCCGCTGAACGAAGCCGAAGCCGTTCTCCTGGAACCGAAGAATACCCGAACCCCGAACCTACCGAAGCTCTCGTGTTCAGGGACTACTTTAAGGCGGGACTACACTTCCCCCTTGAGGGCTTTGTTGCAGAAGTTTTGGATGCATTTAACTTGCAGCTTCACCATCTAACACCGAATGCGATAGTGCGCCTCAGCTGCTATGCCATGGCACAGAAAATGATGGGCAGCGGATTGAGCGTTCCGGTGTTTGCTCGGCATTATGAGACTCAGCTATATTCCACTTATGGGACTGATGAAGCAGGGACGAAAGAACTTCGGTTGGAGGTTGGGTCTTATAACTTTGTTCCGCCCGAGGTAACACGGCCTTTGCATAGTTCCCACTTTTAAGAACAAGTGGCAGGATTGGAAAAAACACTGGTTTTACTATCGCGTGTGCGATGATGCCGATGTGGCACTTGCCAGGGAACGAGGCCAACCGAAAGCTCATCCACTGGTTTCTGTTATGACTTGGATGGAGGGGCTTGTTTCGGCTCCTGAAATGGGTATGGGGCCACTTGATGATGCCGCTGCTGAATCCTATCGGCAAACAGCCGTAAGGCAAACTAGCCGAGATCTGGTTGAGGAAATGCTTTCTCTTGGTCAATGGCCGCTATGCACTGGCCTAAAATTTGATGGCTTTTCATACCATCAAGGGTACCGAGGGCCTTTGGGCAATCTGGCCCGACCACCTGGCTATGAGTCAAACTCTGATTTTGTGAAGGAAATGGAGAAGAGAGCCAATCGGCTATGCGATCCGTATAATGACAAGGAGTATGATTTGAGTATGGCCAAACTTGGGTCCCTTCGGCGCCTCAACCGAATCTGGGAGCGCATGAATGTAGAGTATCCTGATCGGCTACCCCCAATCAAGAGACGGAGGGTTGACGCCACAGTTGGCCCGGCTGATTTGGCTCCGCCACCGAGTGTGGTGCGCGGTCTTGGAGGCAGCCGAGCTCTAGGCCACGGCGCCCAAAATGTTCGTGGTACGCGCCAGGCCAAAGCGCAATGGCGCCGTGAAGTTGGTTGTCCGAAACGGCCTCGAGAAGATGAAGACGTCCGGGTATGTCGCATGCTTGCCAAGCGAGAGTGGGTGAAACCCATAAAACAGAGCCGCAATCAAGTTATTGTCGCGGCCGAAGCTGATTCGGTTATGTCCGGGCATACGGTAGAAAGACTTGGCTTAGAAATCCAACACGCACCTTTCTTAACTAACTCATTTTAGCTACCTGTCGTTTTATTGATTAATTCGGCTTATTTTGATTCGGTTTTTCTCTGTTTTTCAGGAATTTGCCGAATCCAGCGAAGAGGCTTCGTCAATGGCAGGCGGCAAAATGAGGAGCGCCCGTGACCTGGCGATCGATGATCAGCCAACGATGAGTAGCTTCAAGGTGCCATCCAAGAAAAGGAAAGTTCGGGATGGAGCTACTTCGGCTCACCCCTCGCAACTTCGGCCTGTGGGGACGGTCAGTGGCCTAAGCCTTGGTGCCCCTACCCAAGTTGCTGCCCGGGCTACCGAAGCGGCGGCCCAAGCTACTTTGGGTAGTGTGCTGGAGGTTGCCGGTGGGCATCGCAGTATCACCCTTGCTGTTCGTCATCCTGGTAAGTCTCGGTTTCATGCCGAATCAACGTGCATGACACCGGAGATGTCTACGAATGTCTTATTCGGCAAGGGCTTTGTTTCCCTTGAGCTGTCTAGCTTTCGTTTTGGCCCCATGAAGGTGTACTCGGGCTCGTGCTCTGCTGATGAACGCAGCCCCGAACGGGAAGAGACTTACGAACTTGCTCGTGCTTTAGGAGTTGATTCTGACGCCCGTTTGGTGGCGTATGTGGACCCTCGCGAAGTGGGTATTCTGCCCTCCCAAGCTGCTTTGGGCTTTGGTCAGGAGTGCGGCTCGTCCTTTTCGGCTAGCCAGACCGAACAGGCCTTGCTCGCAACAGACCGAAATGAGATGCTTTCGGCAATTAACTTTCATGCCATTTCGGTAAGGACCTCGAATCGCCTTTATGTTTTGATTTCCTATTTGCTCGAACAATTTTTACAAGTGTTGGCGTTTATCTTTTTATTTGTTCACAGGCTTCAGTCCTGTCTGGTGCGCTGTTGAAACAAGGACATGCTACCCTTGCCCACGCTGAGAAGCAACTTCTCCTTCGCGAGAAGGAAATTAAGCGGCTAGAGACTAAGCTTGCGGACACCGAAGGCCTCCTTACTCAAGAGGTTGGGAAAACCGAAGCAGCCCTGGATGCCCAAAGGCAAGCCGAAGCCGCTCTGGAAACCCAGAAGCAGCTTGAGCGCGACGCGCGTCGGGCTGCCGAAAGGGGTCAAGCTGCCGAGTGCGCTGTTGGTGAGAAACTGGACGAGCTAACTCTCCTTCTCCGCCGAATCTTGAATGGCGTCGGTGGAGATTGCGAGCCTCCTGCTGCTACCGAATCAGCGTTGGCGAAGATTCGGTTTCTTAATCAAGAGATGTCCCAGCTTGACCATGCCATTCAATTGGGCCGTGAATATGCTGGTTTTGAAACCGCCCGCGCTTTGATGAAGGCGGTGAAGGAGAAAGGCTGCGACCACTTTGACAAGGCCACGTGCTTTGAAAACGCCATGAGCTACTGGAAGCCTGATGAAGATGTTCAAGCTGCCGCGAAAAAGTGGTTCTTTGACCTTTCGGACCGCCGGGGACGAGATTTGGCTCTGCTTCGGGCCGCTTATGCTTGCGCCAGGGTAACTAACTTTTGCTATCATGCCTGGTTTTGACATTCGGTATATTTTGTGCATTCGGTTTTTATTGCCGAAACTGACATGGCTTGTATTATTGCTTGCAGGATCCTAGTGAATGGCCAGTTATCAAAGCTAGGATTGAGGCTTACTTGGAGGAGCGTAATGCCCGGGAAGGTTCCCCAGCCGTGCAGACACCGGTGGGCACCCCGAAGCCCCTCATGCCTCTGCCGAAGAACCCGTCGCCGAAGGACAAGCACTTGGCGCTCAAGATGACAGAGCGCAAACCGAATCTGTTTCGGCTGCCGGCCCTCATGAGGCTCCTGCTTTGAACCCCTCTACCTCGACTCCTGGGATTTGAACTATGTGCACGTGACTGTGGAAATACTCGTAATATTTTGCTGAGTTTGGTGAACTTCTTCGGCCAGCATGTTGGTTGTATGTGCGTGTCTTGTAATGCTACAAGTTTAAGTTGGGATGTGGCTTCGGCTCTTAAAGCCGAATTGCCTAGGATAATACCTTCGGTGTTAAAGTTTGGTTTGACCGAAAGCTTATTGCTGGGTTCGGTGTTTATTTCGATGTGTGATGTTCTTCGGTCTTCGAGCCGAGTACGTGCTTGAAAAGCGCCGTCCCGCCCCATCTTTTTAGACCGAAGAGCGGGTGACTGGCTAACCTTAAATAAGGATTCGGTTTGCATAACTAAATTGCTATCGAATGCTGGTTGTTGGTTTTCGAGGCCGAGTATGAGCCAACTTTATCTGATTAGATTTGTAGTACGGATAGCTATCGTGCTGCCCTTCAGTCTTCATACCGGATCAAGGTGTGCTTGGAAAGCGCCGTCCCGCCCCGTCTTTTTAGACCGAAGGGGTGCATGTTGCTTAGTCTAACCCGGATTATTCGGCTATTGTACTGAATTAACTTTGTAGGATTCGGTAATCGAATTTTGATGGGCTTGCAAGCCGTTTCGCCCCGTCTTTTTGGACTGGGGGAATATTTTTAAACAAAAGTGTAATGATGTTTCTCTTTATTCGCTTTATTACAAGTGTGCCAATGCTGGCTATTACAGTTGAGGGTTTATTTGTAACACTATGTTGGCGCATCATCGCCCGAAATATCTTCGGTTGGACCGAAGCCATTCTATGGCCCTGCAGTTTGTGGCTAGGATGCAGAAACCCGTGGTCGATGGCGTTGTGTTGTATACACGTTATTAATTGATACGTCATGCCCCAACGCCATCCGCTGCTCTGGATGAGGAGTCTGTGGTGCCCGAGGCAGCCTCGCTCACAGATGGAGAAGCTCTCGTGGCGGGTGACACCGGCCAAAATACGCGAGATGTTGGCTTTGGTTGGCTAACCGAAGCCTTGGCAACCGGCCCCGATGCTGACATCGTGCTGCGTTGCACCATGATCTATGGAAACCTCATTGTGGCTCCATATCACCATTAGCTGGCACATGGTCGTGCAGAACAGAACGCGGTGAAAAGCGCGTGCTTTTTGGCTACTTGCCGGACTGAGGCCGGGTCTGACCTTGGGACTGTGACCGCTGAGGTATATCTTGTGAGGACCGAGTTATCCTCACCAGGAACACTGAAACCAGATGCGGTGTATCTCTCTGCCACCCGAATTCGCTCTTTCCTGAAGCCTCTCATGCCTATTTGCCAATGACCTAACACCTCTCTTATATTTGAGATAGAGCGGGCTTGGTAGAATGATCTGTAAGTGCATTTTGGATGCTCTTATATAGGCTGCTGTGACCTTAAGGTTCATAAATACGTTGAACCACCTTGGTTATTAAATTTTGACAGGTACTTTTTGTCATTAATTACGCCTACTACAACGCACATGGCTGTGTGTTGAAGGTTTCTCTTGCCGTTTTGGTTTGTTCTGGTTGCTTGCAACCTTATGAATTGATGCTGAATATATGGACAGGTGCTTGTTGCCTGACCGTTTTCGGTGAATGTGTGGCTGATGTTATTGCTTTTCTGAGTAACATGGTCATACAAACTATTATACAGACGTATCTGCATATTTGGGGTATCTCCTGTTGTTTTCGCAGGATTTCCCGCCTTCTTCGGCTTTTGAGGTTGCTTACAACCTTTTCCTATCGGTGCTTACCGAAACCTATTCGGTGAGTACGTCGCAGACATGAATATAATTCCGCAAAGCGTAACCATAGATGGAGTTAAACTTATTACACGGGATGCCTCATTAAAAAACCTCAGTGAGGAAAAAGAGTGCAGAGCCCCAAATGTCTTTAGGCAAGTGTACCAAAATTGCATAAAATTAATTTATTACATCTCCCTTTCTGGAGCACGACATCATCATGGATAGAATCGGCGCAGATTGTCTGCATTCCACGTGTGGGCTGATTCGCTTCCATCTTCGGTTACCAGGGTGAATACACCAGTGCTAACCTTTCTTGCCACGATGTACGGTCCGTACCATGGCGACTACAATTTGCCTTGTTTATCTGGTTGGCGGATGAGCACCATGTCCCCTGGATTGATGTCTTTCCTTAGAATTTTATTGTCTCTCCAACTCTTGGTTTCGGCATGGTATCTGTCTAGATTATCTGCGGCCTGGAGCTTCCTTTGGTCTGATGTTTCCACGTCTACCATTCTTTGAATTGGGTTGGTGGGCGATATCTCTGTTCTGAACGAACCCATTCTTACTTCCTCTGGTGTTATGGCTTCTTCGCTAAACAACAACCGAAATGGGGTGAAACCCGTAGCTCTGGATCTGGAGACGTTGTGACCCCAAACAGCTGTGACCAGCTCTTGAGCCCATTTCCCCTTCTTTGATTCTTCGAGTGTCTTTGAGATAGTGGTGAAAATATCACCATTTACTCTTTCGACGCCCCATTCGACTCGGGTGATTCACCGAAGCGAATGAGTTTAATCCCCAATTCTTCACGTAAAGTTCTGAATTGCGCCGAATCAAATTGTTTGCCATTGTCGACTGTGATGTATGAGGGTACCCCGAAGCGGCAGATGATTCGGTGCCAAACGAAGTTCACCAATGTCCCCGAAGTTATCTTAGCCAGCGGCTTGGCTTCCACCCATTTGGTGAAATACTCCAAAGCCACTGCTGCATATTTGAGGTTCCCGGGAGCTGGAGGTAACGCTCCAACTATGTCTACACCCCAACGCTGAAGCGGCCAGGTCGGGAATACAGGTGATGTAGGGTTAGCTGGAGAATTCTGCTTTTTTGCGAACATCTGACAACCCCTGCATGTTTTCACTATCTCTTTAGCGTCAATTACTGCCGTTGGCCAGTAGAATCCCTGCCTCATTGCTCTGTGTGTGATTTCGTGGTGACTTCTGTGAGCTCCACATGAACCCGAATGTATCTCAGTAAGCAGTTGTTTTCCTTCTCCCCTACTTATGCACTTGAGCATTGGAGCGACTACGCCCTCTTTGTACATGTTTTCCCCTACAATGGAGAATTGTTTCGTCCTGGAGTTCATTCGGTGCATGTCTTTCTTTGAAGCTAGTTCATATGTGCCATTAAGGTATGCCCAGATGGGCGCCCTCCAGTCGTCACTTGCGATTGCATGAATGACCGAAGGTGACTCTTCTTCTTCCTTGACAGCCTTGACTGTTAGGACTTGGTAAAAGACATCAGCTGGCAATGGATTGGCATTGGCTGCTGCTTTTGCCAACTCATCGGCTTCTGTGTTCTCAGATCTTGGAATATACTTCAGGGTGAAACCCGTGAAATATTTCTCCATTCTCCTTACGGTGGCCAGGTATGTGGCTAGCTCAGGGTCCTTTGCTGTGTATTCTTTCTGAACATGACCAACCACTGCCTGTGAATCAAACCGAATCACACAGCGTCGGACTTCCAGTGCTCTAAGCTTTCATAGCCCAAGTAGTACTGCTTCATATTCGGCTGTGTTGTTTGTGGTGAGGAATTGCAATCTAGCTGCGTATCGTATTCTTGGCCCATTCGGTGGTGTCAGTATGGCTGAGATTCCTGCGCCTGCTGAGCACCACGTCCCATCGCAGTGCACGATCCATTCAGGTTCGTCAAACTGCCTTGTGGAGTCATCTGCATTCGGTGTCCAGTCTGCTATGAAGTCTGCTAGCACCTGTGACTTGATGGTTGACCTGTGCTCAAATGATATTATATATTCGTTCACCTGTTGCCCACTTGCTGATTCGGCCTACCGTCGGGGTGTTACGAAATAGAGATTCCAAGTGGGCGAAATGGCGACAAGACCCGAATCGGGTGTGCTTGGAAATAGTGCTTGAGCTTTCGGAAGCCATCACTACCGTGTATGCAATCTTCTCTAGCTCGGTGTAATTCACCTTAGCACCCGAAAGAGCTTCTGAGACGAATTAGATGGGGAATTGGTGCATTTTGCCTTCATATTCCTTCTCCTCAATCAATGCTACGCTTACCGCTGCTGGCGCTGCTGATAGATACAATATCAGAGTTGCTCCGGATGTTGGTTTTGACAGTGTGGTGAGTCTAGTGAGGTACTTCTTGAGTTCCTCGAAAGCTTGCTGCTGTTCAGGTCCCCAACCGAAAGTCGATGCATTCCGGAGTGCTCTGAAAAATGGTAATCCTCTTTCGGCTGATCTTGATATGAACCTTCTCAAGGCTGCAATTCTCCCCGCAAGTTTCTGCACCTGCTTTCTGTTTTGAGGCGGTGCCATGTTTGCGATGGCTGCGATCTTTTCTGGGTTGGCTTCTATACCCCTCGCGGAGACCAAACAACCGAGTAGCTTCCCTTTGCTGATACCGAATACACACTTGTCGGGGTTAAGTTTGAGGCCACTTGAGCACAGATTTGCGAATGTTTCTCTGAGATCATCGATATGTGCGTCCCTTTGGTCGCTCTTTACCACAATGTCGTCCACGTAGGAAACGAGATTGTTTTTCTTCTTCTGCTCCCGGAATATTTCATCAGTTAACCTGGAGAAAGTCGGTCCGGCATTCCTTAGCCCTTCGGGCATTCTCTTGTAATAAAATGTGCCATCTGGTGTGATGAAACTTGTCTTTTCCTGGTCTTCCGGGTCAAGCCATATCTGGTGATAACCCGAAAAACAATCGAGCAAGCTCATTATCTCACAACCAGCCGCGATGTCCACCAATTTATCTATCCTGGGCAATGGATATGGGTCCTTCGGGCACATTCGCCATTTGCCATTCTTCTTCTTTACCATGACCACGTTTGCTAGCCAGTCGGGGTACTGCACTTTTCTGATTACGTCGGCATCTAAAAGCCTCTGTACTTCGGCTGCTGCCGCTGCTGCTCTTTCGTCTGATATTTTGTGAAGTTTCTGCTTTCTAGGCCTGGCTGACCCATTTACGTTCAGGCTGTGCTGTGCAAGGCTTCGGTCTACTCCCTGTAGATCGTGTGTTGACCATGTAAACACGTCTCGGTTTTCCAGTAGGAATTCCGTCAGTCTTGAGGCTTCACCCTGACCCAAACTTGCGCCGATGTTGACGCACTCGTCAGGCCGATTCGGGCTTAAGGACACCCGAACTGTTTCTTTTGCAGGGAGCGCCTTTGGCTCTTTGCTGTTGCTTTGATCTTCTTCCTCCTTCTGTTTGAGTTTAGACTTCACCTCATACACCATGCTGTATCCTGGTATGGGCTTTCCATCGATTCTTCTTGCTGAGATCTGATCTCCAAATACCGAAATGATGCCAGTGGGTGAAGGTATTTTCATACACGATGGGTTTGCCGAATCACCATGTCGAATTTCGATGATACCTCCGCCGAAGATGGCCGTACATGGGTAATCTATGTCGACTATGTCAAACGTGATTTCTTCTGCTCTGACTTTTGTGTCCTCGCTGAACGCGACTATGATTGTTTTCTTGCCGATTGCATCTATTCTCCTCCCCCCAAAACCAAATAATGGGTTGCCTGCCTGGTCAAGTGTTTTTGGTCCAGTTTCATGCTGTCGAATGCTTTGGTGAATAGTATGTCTGCTGAACTGCCATTGTCGATCAGAATGTTGTGAAGCGTGTATCCTCCAACATACGCAGTTACCACTAAGGCATCACAATGTGGGAAATCCTTTACTCTGAAGTCGGATTCTGAAAAGGTGATAGGGGTTGTTTTCCAAGCAGGATGTGCTACCGGTGTTTTTGGTGAGATTGTCAACACTCTCTTGACAAAATCACGTCTGGCCCTCTTGTTATCATGCTTCAAGTTGGATCCACCCGTGATGGCGTAGATATGCCCACTAGAGTTCATCATATTAGTTGGTGCGACTGTGTTGACTACTTGCAACTCTCTGGAAGTTTCGGATTCGTCGATCGCGATCGCGTGCCGATCGTGGTCGAAGACGATGCGGCCGCTCGGTTACTGAAATGCCTGATTGTGCATTGGCATGGGTTGGTGATATTGCGCCATATGGGGCATCGGCCATGCCATTGGTTGCTGGTATAACTGCGCTGGAGGCAGGTTACATGGTGCCTGAGTGAAAACCGGATGGTGAAACGCCTACTGAGGAGGTGCCATGGTGTGATAAACATGCTTTCTGGCCTCATTCGGTTTGGCTGCTTCGTCCTTTCCCCACTGCTCTTTTGCTAGCTGGGTATACTTGCACTCTTTCGTAGTATGCCCCTTGTCCTCGCCACACACAACACAATACTGCGTTCGGGCCGGCCTCGCCTCTTGCCCCTTCCACGCCCACCGCCGAACCTCTACCGCCCCGCCTGTGTTACCAAAGTTTTTTGTTTGATTCGGCTGGTTCTGAGGTGAATTTTCCTGCACGTTGTTCACAGCGGTGGACTTTTGCTCATTCTTCTGCTGAGTTTGCTGATTCGGTTGGTTGGACTTGGGCGATGCTTGCTTGATGTTATATCGTGTTGCCTTCCGTTGCACTAAGTCTTCCTCTGATCTAGCGAACTGACGCATCTGATCAAATAGCTGTTTGATTGTGGTTGGTGCAACGCCGGACATAGCTTGGGCACAGGGCCCTATCTTCAATCCTTTGACCGCCGCGGCTATGACAATATCATCGACACATTCGGTAGTTTGAGCCTTCAACTCGAATTATCCTCTCAAGGTATTTTGACGGTGATTCGTCATCCGGCTGGAAAAGATTCATGAGATCGGGCCGTTGTTTTCTTGTCTCGTTTGGAATCCCGAAAGGTCCGAGCAGGTGTCCGCCTTCACTGATGCCATGAAGTGATCGACAACGGCCTTTGCGACACAAACCAATCGTACGCTACATCTGTTAAAGCCATGACCAACGATTTTGCGAGGATCATGTCATTGCCTCCAGCCGAATGGACACATGCTTCATAGCTTGTAATAAATCTTCTCGGGTTGGATTGACCGTTGAAATTCGGCAGCTTCGGTTTGTAACCCAATGGCCAAGGACATCTTTGGATTTCCAGTGATAACGGGGATGCCATATCTATTGCTTCGGCTATTTCCCTTCGTGATTTTTCTCCCAGAATGATGACATCTTTTTCTTGATTCTTCCCAGAAGATGATCGGAGGGTCCGAATTTCCCTTTCTAGTTTTGCTGCTTCTTCTCTTGCTTGGTTGATTGCCTCCTGGGTTGCCAGCATTCGGTTTTGTGCTGTTGTCTGCATCTGCAACTGGTCACGATGCTGCTTTAGGGCATTCACCTTGGCGGACTGCTCTTCTAACTGCTTCAGCAACCGGGCGTTCTGGACGTCCGATGCTTCAGGCTATTCGGTTTCTTCTTCTTCGGGCTCTTCGGTTATCCGGCCTTCCGGTAACACACCTCCTAGTGCACCGAGTTCGCTTGTACCGCCCTCTTGAGTGTTCTGTACTGCGTCGCTGGTCAGTGTTGGTGCCACCATACCTTCGGCTTGCTGAATGGATACTCCCGACTGCAAAGTACCGGACTGCTGTAGAACTTCGGTATGCGCAACCGAATCTGTGGTTGCAGGTTCCTTGGATGACCCTGCACCTGTCTTCACCTTGCCTTTCGGAGCCATGGTATGTTCGGCGACAACCACGGTGGGCGTCAATGTTGTTCTAAGGCAGAACCTTAGAACTCCCTCCGGTGGTAGACCCGAATATACTCAAAGAATAACGCTGAATCCAACTACGGAGTTGTGCACGGAACACGAAATGGATAGAACACAAGCTCAATGTATTCCATTATGTCTCCATCCTTTGTACAGTCCCATCAGGGCAGTATTTATAGGTGCCCGTAGGCTTTTACATGACTATAATGCCCTTGGGCCGCTTCTCCTGAGCTATCCTGCTGGTTGGTAGCGAGGGCGTAACAGTCTTCTTGGTGCTTTTCCAGGTTGCAGTCCGAATGGCCGACAACACCAGGCCCACCAGGCAGCGAGCATTCTTCACAGGAGCAGCGGCATGACGTACCTGCACAAGTAAAACATTTCGCCGGCCGCCCAGTAATGATTCGGTTAGGGCACCGAAGCCCCCCTTTGCAAAGGGTGCTTCGGCGCCCCTACGCCCGGGCGACTGAACCGTCAATCCACTGACTAACGGCACCGTTGACCGAATTACCCTAATTGCGATTTGGTTGACTAACCGAATCAGCTGTCCGTCCGCTGTCAGTCAGTTCAACTAACCGAATTGCCTCGGCGACCGATTCAGTTGACCAACCGAATCGACACCTCGTTACTTCGGGGGGACAGGGTGCCTAGGTCCCGGTTGTCACCCAACACTCCGGAAACTGAAACGATAACACGACCGGCCCGGCCCAGTCCAACATCGGCCCATAGAAGTGGGAAAACCCAATTCTGTCGCTTGGCTTTCCCGAAACCTCCGCCACAGCTCCCAACATTCATAAATAGGACCACCTCTCGGCTCTCATCATTACCACTCTCAAGCAGTTGCCATTTGCTATCTCTTCTTCTTCCACCTCCTAGAGCCGCGGAAAAAACCCTAGCTCCCTCCATGGCCAGCGGCGACAACCGTGGGAAGCGTCCCGCCGAGGATGTGGCGGAGGGGAGCAGCATACGCGGCGACCGACGCCGGCGGTGAGGTCTTTCGCCTATTCGCGTTAATCACTTGACGGCTTTCACCCGGTCTTGATTCTTTGCCCCCTTGCGGTTATTTACTCATCCTTCTTGATTCATCTCAGGGGCGTAGGAATCACCGGCTAGTACCTCTCCAGCTTCAGGAGGGAGGTGGCCCCTGCTCGTGCTCCCGCTCCTGCCTCGGCAGCAGATGAGGCGGGGGGAAGCAACCGCAGCGGTCGTCGCCTAAGGTGATGAACCAATCTTTTCGCCTCCTTCGCGGGGTTTTTTCTAGCCGATCTTGATTTTTCCTCTATTTTCAGGACCACGAGGATTGGCTCCGGCCAATGGCATCTCCTCGCGCCGACCGCGGTGGCTGTAGCGCCCGCTCCTGCTCCTGCTTCCGGCTCCCGCCTCGCCGGGTCCGGCCTCCGACAGCTCGTACCACCCCTATCCATGGGGTCGGGCGGACGAGTTGGGCCCGAATTCGTACAACGGCGACGACGCCATCACCTTCCTCCGCGAGAAGGAGGAGATCAAGGAGCTTCTTGGTGAAGAAACCAAGAAGCACGGGATTGCCCAGCTGGCGTGGGAGGACCAGCGGAGGCAGTTCTGCACCGCCATCTCCGGTTTGACAACTCTGCTTGAACTCTGATCAAATCTTCTTTTCCCGATTCACTCGTTCATCAGCTTTATCCATTCTCTGATATGCAGACCTCTCCGCGGAGCTCGACCGCCTAAAGGCGGCGGCGACGGCGGTTGCCGACAAGGTGAACGCTGGGGGGACACGGTCGAGGCTCGCCTTGTGGCGGTGCCTGATCAGATTGATCAGGCCGTCATCCAAGGTGTGCACCTTGGCACCTCCCTCGGCTTGGTGGGGCTGTCGTCCTGGACTGGGGACGAGTAAGTCTCCGCGCCAGTCGGCTTCCAAGGCGGGCTCCCCCATGAGATCGATGACATCGGCGGTCGTTTGGCGGAGTACAAGGACCACGCTCGCGCCATGGCCGACGCCACCCACCCCCAATCAGTCCTCAACAAGCTCTTCGTTGAAGAAGAAGATTCCGAGTAGCTTGTATTAGGATTGAATGTGGGTGTAATAAAAAACTTTTAATGAAGAATGTCGGTCCTCTTTCATCTTTGTTTGCTCCTAATGGCATTTGATTGCAACATTCCCCTCGCAGGGCTTTTCGTTCCTTAGCCAGAATTTCGACTGCGATATTCTCCCGAATGCAGCTTTTTCCGAATCATATGACGTCACTTTAGCCGACTAGATCTCAACCCTGCGCAGTGACTTGACAGTTTGTAGTGTAGCTCTTCAATTTCCTTTCTCTCATCCCGATAAACTACCAGTTGAAAGATAAAATTATTGCTGGCCACAACATTTAAAAATCACTAAAGGCGATACACCTGTATCGGCTATTTTGTGCTAAAGGCGATACAACTATATCGGCTATTTTGTGCTAAAGGCGATATGCACGATATCGGCTATTTTCTTCAACTTCTCTCCCTTATGCTAAAGGCGATTTTTAGTTAATCGGCTACCTTGTATCCAACTCTTGGTCATAATCAAGACCCAACTTCAACACTTGGATAGAATTTCTTAAGATATCTGCCATTGATAGCTCTCGTAAGCTCTTCTCCAAATAATGTTTTCAATATATACGCGTTGCCAGGTGCACAACTCACAACCCGAAAAGGTCCTTCCCAACTGGGAGACCACTTGCCAAATGTTTTATCTTTTGTACCAGTCGGCAGTATTGTTTTCCAAACTAGGTCTCCTTCTGCAAATTGTTTGACCTTAACTTTCTTGTTATAGTACTTGGCAACACGCATTTTATTCTTCTCAATATTCTCCAATGCTTTGAGACGAATCAATTGCAAATCTTCTAACTCATCCATCATTAAATCCTCATAGTCCTTCTCTACCAGGTCTTTCTGCAATTCAACTCGCCTTGATTCTGACTGCAACTCCCAAGGTAGCACAGCATTGTGTCCATGGACCAATTCATATGGAGACGCTTGCGTGGACCCATGGCAAGCCATTCGGTAAGCCCACAATGCTTCATTAAGGACCAAGTGCCATCTCCTTGGCTTCTCATCAATTTTCTTTTGGATGATCTTGATCATGATCTTATTTGATGCCTCCGCTTGGCCATTAGCTTGTGCATAATAAGGAGAAGAATTGTATAGCCTTATTCCCATGCTTTCGGCAAAATCACAAAATTCTGAAGAAGTAAACAGAGTCCCTTGATCAGTTGTTATGGTTTGTGGAATTCCAAATCTGTGAATTATATGTTCCTTAACAAAATTGACCATATTCTCTGATGTAACTGTCTTCAAAGGAATAGCTTCAACCCACTTGATAAAATAATCTGTAGCCAATAGCACAAATTTGTGTCCTTTACTAGATGGAGGGTTGATCTGTCCAATCAAATCTATGCCCCATCCTCTGAATGGCCAAGGTTTGATTATGGGGTTCAAGGCAGACGCAGGTGCTCTTTGAACATTACCAAATATCTGACAATCACGACATCCTTTGTGATATTCAAAACAATTCTCCAACATAGTTGGCCAGAAATACCCAGCTCTCCTGATTATCCACTTCATTCGGTAAGCCGATTGATGTGCACCACAAGATCCCTCATGAACTTCAAACATAACCTTTTTAGCCTCTTATTGACTTAAGCATTTGAGCAACACCCCATCTATAGATTTGTAGTACAATTGATTATCAAGAAGTACAAACTTGAGGGCCTTATACCTGAGCTTTCGGGAAACTCTCTGAGATGGATCCTTCAGATAATTGATAATGTCACACCTCCAATCATTATCTGCTTGATCAGTATTGAAAATACCTTCTTCTATAGTAAAAAGTTCCTGATTCTCACGATATCCAGAGGCAGCTTGAGCCAATTTGTTTGCCTCTCCATTGTGCTCTCTAGGGATATGATGCAAAGTCACTATTGAGAAACTTTTCAAAAGTTCTCGACATTCTTCATGATATCTCCTTAATATATCATTTTTGCATTCATATTGCCCCGTCAACTGATTGATCACCAACTTAGAATCACCAAAAACTTCAACAGCAACGGCTTTCACCTCCATCAGTAACCGAAGCCCTCTGAGCAATGCTTCATATTCTGCTTGATTGTTAGTGATATGATATTCAATTGGAAAAGCATATTCAAATATTTTTCCTCGTGGAGATATCAAGAGAATACCAACACCACCACCTTTGTCACATGATGATCCATCAAAAAATAATGCCCATGGGCAATGCTAACTGTCTCAACAGAAAGATCACGGTGTTGAGTAATGAAATCGGCAATTATTTGACCTTTCACTGCTTTTGCCGATTCATACCTCAGATTAAATTCTGACAGCACCAACACCCATTTGCCAATCCTTCCATTCAAAATTGGCATTGATAGCATGTGTTTTATTACATCAAAACTAGACACTACTACACATTCGGCATTCAACAGATAGTGCCAAAATTTGGTGCACGAGTAATAAACACACAGACAAAGTTTTTCTATAGCCGAATACCTTGTCTCTGGATCCAACAATTTTTGGCTAAGGTAAGCTATCACTCTTTCCTTTCCATCAAATTCTTGCATAAGGGCCGATCCTATTGTCAGGTTATCGGCCGCCACATACAGCTTGAAAGGCTTGTCAAGTTGTGGAGGTACCAATACTGGTGGTGCCTTCATGTATTGCTTGATCTCGTCAAAAGCCTTTTGCTGTATGTCACCCCAAACAAATTTCTGATCTTTCTTGAGCTTCAATAATGGAGAGAAAGGCAAAACTCTTTCTGACAGATTGGATATAAATCTTCTTACAAAATTGATCTTGCCTAACAATGATTGCAACTCTGTGAGGTTGGTTGGAGGCACAATTTTGTCTATTGCTTCCCTGCTCTTCTTCCCACTTCTATTCCTCCTTTGTGGATTTAAAATCCCAAAAACTCACTAGCCGATACTCCAAAGGCACATTTGTTTGGATTCATTTTCAAACCATGCCTCCTTGTGCACTCCAAAGTTTTCCTTAAATCGGCTAAATGACCCTCATGATCTCTAGATTTAACCACCACATCATCAATGTAAATTTCCACAATCTTGTCGATCAACTCATGAAAAATATAATTCATGGCTCTTTGATAAGTTGCCTCGGCATTTTTTAATCCAAATGCATGACTATCCACTCAAATAAGCCAATATGACCAGGACATCTGAATGCAGTTTTTGCAATATCCTCTATTACCATAAAAATTTGATTATAGCCAGCATTGCCATCCATAAAACTGATAACTTCATAACCTGCTGCTGCATCTACCAGCAAATCGGCAATAGGCATTGGATAACCATCCATAGGAGTAGCTTTATTGAGGTCTCCAAAATCTATGCAAACTTTCATTTTTCCATTTTTCTTGTAAACAGGCACTACATTTGAGATCCAATCTGCATATCTACATGCCCGAATAAAGTTTGCTTCTATTAATCTCTCAACTTCTTTCTTTACATCGGCTAATACCTCCTCTTTAGAAATCTTTCGTGGAGGTTGTTTGAAAGGACGAAATCCAGGCTTGATGGGTAGCTTGTGCTCAACAATAGAACGATCTAATCCGGGCATCTCTGTATAATCCCAAGCAAAACAAGCAAAACAATCCTTAAACTCTTTTAGCAACTCTATTAACTTTACTTTATACTCTGGGTCCAAATCTCCACTGATATACATCGGCCTTGGCTTTGAAATGTCACCAACATCAATTTCTTCTAATTTATCGGCCGACATGAAACCACGACCCAGCTTCCCTTTGTTGCCATTGATCGGATTTCCCATTAAAAATTATTGTGAGAGCCGACTGCTTGGATCGGCTGTTGATCTCTGTTGAACACATTCACAGGACCTTCTTTCCACACTTTACCTAATCATCAGCTTGAACAACTTCCACATCATCTCTATTCCACTGAATGAGAATTTGGTGCATGGTTGAACGTATGCAGCAATTTGCATGAATCCAATCTCTTCCCAGAAGCATACTGTATGCCCCTTGCCATCAATAACAAAGAAAGTAGTAATCAGAGTCTTGGATCCAATCATCAATTCAACATGCACAGCTCCACGGGTATCAGAGGGATTGCCAGCAAAATCTCTGAGGATCATGTCAGTCTGCATTAAGTCCTCACTTGTCATCCCAAGCTTTCTGAAAGTTGTGTAAGGCATAATGTTAATAGCAGCTCCTCCATCAATAAGCATCTCGGGTCGAGGTTTAAAATTAACATTTCCTTTCAAGTATAATGGCTTCGGTGACGATTTTTGATTGGCTTGTTAAAGATTGCTTGCTGAGTCAGCACAAGTTGAGCCATCAGGTCTCGGCATTCAGTTTCATCAAAATCAGAATAAATTTCATCTTGAACATCCTGATCTTCAGGGGCCATAAACTCTGATGGGATAAAGAAAACCATATTAGCATCAGCCGAAGGACCTTGTCCATCATCCTTTTTCTTAGGATGCCATGTCTGCTTCTTTTCGGCTAATTCTTGCTTCAATTCCTGATTTCTCAGGCGCTGAACTCTTCTCTTCTGGCTCTTTCTTAAACCAGGAGGACACCATTGCTCTCTTTACCATCTATATGAGCTCTCTTCCCCATTGTGAGCACTGCTGTGAAACCAAGCTTGATCTGCAAATCTTTTCTTTTGATGCCCATCAAAATTATTTATTTTTAGGCGCCGATCGTCCTCAGGAACTCTCATTCCAAGTCTATCATGGACAGGACAGCGGTTGACTCGAGATTGTCTGTACTCTGAGTACTGATCGCTGCACTCAGGACAATTGTTTCTAGCAGGCAATTTCAGGCCTTCATTCCAACAGTGTCTGAAGAATGAACAATTCCAATGAGACTGTTCTTGTTCTCTCTTGTACTCCTCTTGTTCCCTTCGGTGAACTTCTTCTTCATACCTCCGGCGCTCTATCATGAATTTGCGCTCCTCTTCAATGAACTGCCGCTCTTCATCATACTCCAATTCTTTTTCCCTCTGCCACTTATTCAATAAGTGACGTGCTGTAACTCTAGGCTTTGACCTGCCATGCATTTGGCATCCTTCATGAGCCATATCCGAGGTTTGGCCCTTCTTTGTTCGGCTATTCTTGAACTGAACCTGCTTCTGCAATTCTTCTTTGGTAACTTGCCGATTGGGGTCAACAGCGCCACTCTCTTTAGCTCTTTCAGAGGTCAACACCTTCATCTTCCCTTTCTCTTTGGAATCACTAGCTGAAACCATGCCGATAGAGAAAAAGATCATATTCTGAGGGAAAGGTTGTCTATCCACTTGCATCTTGCCATCAAATCTCAAATGACCATCTTGAATAGACTTCAGAATTTTCACTCTAAACACTCAGCAATCATTAATATGGTGAGAGTTAGTATCATGATATCCACAATACTTCTTATCTTTCACTCCTTCAGGGCGCAACATGGGATGCCCTTCTGGTAACTTAATACGTCCTTCTTTCACCAAGTATAAAAAGAGCTTGTCTGCCTTGGTGACATCAAAATCATAAGACCCTTTCTGTTGCTTCACCCCAAAGTTGACTGACCAAAGTGGGCTCTTTTGCCCAAGTCAATTCTGTAGCAGCTATCTCATCCTCATCTTCATATTCAGACGCTTCTTCCAGAAAACCTTGGTACACATCGATGGTGGCACTGTTCTTCTGAAAGCGAGCATCCCTCCTGAAACCCTGGGCTTGGTTGCTCATAGTTGTCAACTTCTGTGAAAGTTGCCCAAGATCTTCAAACTCCATACCAAACAACTTGTCCTTGATATGTGGCAACATGCCTGCAATGACCAACCGTGGGAGCTGATCATCTGGTATGTTCAGAGAATAGCACATGTTCTTAGCTTCTCTGAATCTATGAAGATATTCCATAGGTGACTCAGTAGTCTTTATCCTCAAGGCCCATAGATCAACTAGCTTCTTCTCATTGGTCCCTGTATAAAAGTATGCATGGAACTTTTGTTCCAATTCTGCCCATGTACCAATGGAATTAGCCGACTGAGATGCAAACCAAGTGAAAGCCGGCCCTGTCAGAGACATAGGAAAATATCTGATCCTCCAAGCTTCATCACCAGCAGCCTCTCCAAGTTGCATCAAGTATCTACTAATGTGCTCAATGGTACTGGTGTCATCCTGACCTGAAAACTTGGCTAAATCTGTTGGTGGCTTTACTCTTAGTGGAAATGCTACTCTGTTGTACCACTCTGGATAAGGAGATTTGTATGCATAGGCCTGACTCTTTGGCTTTAGGCTGAATTGATTCTGCATCATATTAGCCATCTTGCATAGGAGAAGATCATTTGCATCTTGAGCTCCCTGTTGTCCAGAAGGTATCCCTGATGCACTTCTGTACCCCGGGTTTGGCAAAGCATTGATAGTGCTATAATCGGCAAACTCATTGTATCCATCTCCATAAATACTTTTCTGCAGCCTGTTTGCTACTGGAGAAATCTTGTAAGCAGATGCTGGCACATCTCCTGTTGCACCAAACGCTGCCTGACCATGGGTCTGATGCTCAATCATTGGTGGTTTTTTTTCAGCATAAACTGATCCATCTTTACTTGTGCTGATTATATCTTCTTCTCCAGTCGGCTTTCTTGAAGACTTTTGCGTGTTGAAAAACACTGGTCCACCAAGTGCACCAAAGTTCTCCTCAAAATGCTTGTCAACCACTGGACCGAAGGTATCAACCATGACTGTCCGAAAAGTATTCAGAAAAGTTGTATTGTGGTTCAGCATGGTATCTCCCACAGCCTTATGGATAATTCCCACCACCTTCTGTATCTCTTCGTCATCAGTAACATCAGTTTGATGTGGAAGAAGAACCCTTGGTAGTGCTTGCTTCAGGATTACCTTGTTGCTTTTATTCTTGGAGGAAGGCATCAAGCACTTTTGCTGGTACTGCTCAACTGCTTGTTCCACCACTTGTCTGTGCTCTGGTGGCAATTCATCCATAGTCACATTCAGAACGTGACTATTATCAATCTCAGCGTTCCCTGACATCTTGAACTGGAAAGTGGTCCCACCAGGTGTGCCAAAAAGTTTGTTGACACAAAAAGTGACGCACTGTGTCTCACACACAGCAAGCCAGAAAGCGTAGCTTCAATCGGGTGCCCGAGCGTTTCTGAATCCGGTGGCATGCCAGTCGATTTGACCAAAAAATCGACAAGGGATAAAATGGTAAGATCAAAACTGGAATGTGTCGGGTGAGACCAGACAGTTCCATATTTATGGCCCTAAAGCCACATACGACGACATATAGCTATAGAAGCTATCTGCCAATCATGTTTGCAAGTCATTCGGCTAATCCAAGATAAATGATGTAAAGAGAAATAACTGCCGAATACGCGTACATGAAGACATGTTTGAACAAGATTGAGTTATTGAAGCATAACAAACTATGTCTTAAGCTAAAAGCATTATCAATACATGAACAATTACACATAGGCAACTTGCAAATATAAATCTATTAAGATAACACATGCATAGGCTAATCCAACTAATCTGCCGCACGTCTAGCCATCATAAACCCGTCAAGCACAAAACCAAAGTAAGTTAATCCACCGCAAGATATGACCTACCATGCTTATATGCCACTCCCTACTCTTAGATCAATCCACCGCATGATACAATCTAATAATAAAGAGCTAAAAGCATGCAATTGTCTAAAAAGATCCATAAATACTCATTACACGTGTAAGCATAACCGTATCGGCAAGATTGCCGAATCGGGTTCCATGAGGAAGGAACAAGCAAGCTATTATGATCTAGAGCTAAGCAAAGCCTACATCTGCCGCACGATATCCAACCTTATCCAGGATCTAAACGCTCTAACATGCATGAACCCGCAACATGTAACAACAATGATTGTTGAGTGCTAGTAACAACAATGATTGTTGAGGCACTCGGCAAAGCCTGGTACCCAGCAAAGTGGCCCCAGGTAACGGCCTAAGCCCGCCGTCAAAGTTTGTTGAGTGCTAGTTGTTTGGCACTCCCCTACAAATTGACACCCTCTTTTGCAATGCAAATATGTGTTGCAAAAAGTCCATATATGTGTTGGTAGGGTCTATACCGACGCATCCGATATGTGTTGCTTAAAATGACGTTCCAAGGATTTATTGCAACACTTATTTATGTGTTGGTAACACCATACTAAAATAACCGTTGCAAAGTTGCAACACATAATTGTGGGCTACAGCAACACTTATATGCGTTTGTACAAACCATGGACAAACGACTTCTATGGTTTGTTGCCACATATATATGTTGTTTTTTGCTGCACCTATAAGTGTTACATGGAACAAACTGTGCAGTCACTAATATCATACTTAATTTATTTATAAAGCAATATAGAGATCATGGCTGCACAATTTAAAGAGAAATGCAAGAGTATCATCCACATAATACATGACACAATTTTTGTTCATAAGTACATGTTCCTATGGGAGTGAAATATAGAAGTAAAGGAATTCCTCTTAGAGCACTAGCAGCTTGTCCTTTCTCATTCTTCTTTTAGTTTACTCGGCATTCCGATCCTTTGATGTGATAATCCATTTATCTTCTTGACCGACGATGAAAGTTAGACTACTTTGATATGATACTTTGAAGTAAAATCAAATTGGGATAATACAAAGTTTTAAGACATGTATCTTATACAATCATTAAAGTCTATACAGTATTATAACAACTCCAGAGAAACATTGCATGATAGCCAAAAATGAAATACTAGGAAACTGGTAGTAAAAACTACTGTTGGTACAACTCTTAACCCTGAAGGTTATCTACTAAAAGAAATGAAAATTTAAAATAGGAGCAGAAATATCACTATGCCAGAATTGCTTATCAGTGACGCCTTAATCAGTGACACAAAACTAAAATGCGTCACGAATATGATATCCGTGACGCGGGTAAACACATCGTGTCACTAAGAAGGAATCGCACACTGCCTCTAAAGAAGAACGCGTCACCAATAATAAGTCAGACGCGTCGCTGATAAGGAGGAGGTTGGCTGTGACACGTATGAATGAAGCACGTCACAGATAGCCGAGCACGGACCCGAAAAAACTTCTAATCCGGTGAAATTAAATGGGTCAAGTCTGCACCAGGCCCCGTCCAACTCGTTCTCCCATCTGACTCCCTCTCTCCATCTCTCATCTGACTCTGACCCCATCTCCCCGAACCCTAAGATGCAGAGGCGGCGTGGCGCGGCTAGGAGGCAGTGGCGGAGCATGGCGGCTGTGCGGCACAGCGTGGCGGCGACTGCGAGCTACAGCGGCATGAGCCCAGCAAGAGGTGGAGGCATGATGCATCGGCGGCTGCCCATCACGGCTGCTCACGGCGCGGCGTTGGATGCGCATGGCCGGTGCTGTGTGACTGGAAAGTGGCGCCGGCAGCGCATCTGCTCTCCCGGTACGGACCCTCCGTCCCTCCCCATCCCATTCCTCTTCTGCGATTTGCAGGCAATGGGGACCTGACTTTTCCCTTGCGTTGTTTCCCCTCTAGTGGTGGCGCCGCTAGGGTTTGGCGTTGCGGTAGGGGCGCAACACAGTCAGTGGCTGGGGCTGGGGTGGCTGGATCCATGGCCGTGTTGACGGTCGTTAAGTGTCAATTTTTACCGTCAACTAAAACATGAGAAAGGACTAAAATATGTTCACCAACTAGATATAGGGGTTATACTGACAGAATTCCACGAGTTTTGGTGAATGTCTGTTTCTGCAGGGTGTCAGCTGAAAATACCCAAGGAAGGCCCACATGTCAGGTTTACATAGAGATAATCGGGAACCGGTGAAAATTCTGTAATCTGGAAGGTTCGAGAAGGCTCTAGACCAAACGGGAGCCCGAACGGGCTCGGTGGAGAGTCGGCCGACTCCCCCCCTTGGGCGGCCGACTGGCCATCTCAGCCAATCAGCGTCAGCCTCGCGGATCCCTGTTCCACCGCCTTTGAGGATGAATAATAATCGTCCGTTTAGGTCGGTTTGATCCGAGGGCTGTGGTGCATCCTAGAGGGCTATATAAACAGGGCCTCTGGCCCCTGGAGGAGGCATCCCTTAAACCCTAATTCATTATCTCCTAGTGGGATCAGAGTTGTAGAGGCGTCCCTTGAATGGATGACTTCTCTTCTCTAGAGAATTAGAGCTAGACATTCCAATGTAGTAGATTAGATATAGATGAGAGTTAGGGAGAGCGGAGCTGCGCTCTGGTTCTGGAGAAGTCTTCAGAGATTTGGTATGTCTTTGTATCTACTCTTTGTAAGACTTATAGTCTAATATATTTATCTTCTCTATTTACTTTTATGCCTATCTTGTGATTGTTAGTATAGTAGTTATGCTTTAGTATGGGATCTTCGCTCGCATCGAGTGCTCTAGTTTTCATGAGATTAGAGTAGTAATTAATAGTGTAGACATGGTGTCTAGACTAGAGGTTACTCCGAGATTGCACCCAATCCTACGGATTGTTGTGGTAGCCCTGTGGTAGTGACAGCCCCGACGGCCGACGTATTCCACCTCGTTCGGGTTGGTGTTTGTAGGACCGTAGTCGGACCTTCCTAGCCCCCTTCTCATCCATGTCCGTGGCTAGTGCTCCGATGTCCCAAAGTGCTATTGTCTCGATTGCTATATTTATCCATCCCCGTTATTATAGAACCAAAGTAGTAGAAAAGTATATAGGAACCTTGATCTCTCCCGTTGTCCTCTCACTCTAGCTAGCTACTCATTTATCATAGAATTCTCATGTGTGCTTTATTATTTATATTTCCTTATTTATATATATCATTTACCCCCTGCTTTAGTCTAGTTAATTTACTAAGTCAAGTAGATACATGATGGTGAGTTATCGATTCTTTAACCCTTGCTTCCCCGTGGTAAAATATAAATAACGATACCCGGTTTACTCCCGGTAAAATGCTACAATGGTATGTTCTCAGTGCGCTTGCGGAATCCTCTATATTTTAGTTGCACTTAATTTATACCAACAAGCATTTTTGGCGCGTTGCCGGGGAAGCAATCGGTGTTAAGTTTTTGATAATGATCTTGATATCTCGCTAATTTAGTGTATCACTAGCTTTAGTAGGATTACCCTTGTTCTCGTTGAGTTGTGGAATAGACGGGACAAAAGATGTCGTTTTGACCTTCCGACAAGTTTCCACAAGACAATGAAGAGCCCAGGGTCCCTCAACATTCAACATTCAACGGAACCCCGCCACCTCTCAGTTTGCGTATACATATATATTTTCTAACCATGTGTAGATTGGATACAAGGTCGTCGTCACAGGAATTCAAATAACATCTCAAGTGACGAACATAGATGCTACACCACTCACAAATTTCATGAGGTGAGTCATGGTAAGTATGATCAAGAAAGGTGAGATAGTCTTGCTCATGGACTTTAAAACCGATGAGTAGTTATCTTTTTGAATTCTTGCATCTCACCGCATGTTTACTTTTAACAATTCATGCATCCACTCCATTTAGCTTATTTAAGTTTGTTCATCCATTGCATGTTTAGTTTCTTGCATTCATCCATGCGTTTTGCATTTAAAAAATCCTCACCATGATCATGCTCTGTCATCTCCTTTTGAGTAAATCTCTATA
Source organism: Themeda triandra (assembly GCA_018135685.1). Lineage (NCBI taxonomy): Eukaryota > Viridiplantae > Streptophyta > Magnoliopsida > Poales > Poaceae > Themeda > Themeda triandra. Next base: position 677,335 of record JAENPR010000231.1, read on the forward strand.
GTGCTTTTCATGCTACCTCTGTTTGCTATAGTATACTTTGGTTTGGAAGTGCTGGAATTGAGTACTTCTATGGACTTTTAATGTAAGCGTGGTGCTTAGGTTAAGTAGTCCTCCTTAATCCAATTAGACATGGAGTCTAGTTTGGTTATTGAACTAAAATTGTGCTTTAGTAGATATTGGTTATTTTTGCTAGACTAACCCTTGTAGAGAACTCTCAAATCCAATTGGCTAAGTCAAGGGATGAACACTCATTGGAGATGAAGCAAGGCATATAATGAACTCCAACAAAAGACACAGCGCATTCATCATCCAAGGAAGAATTGTAAGTAACAAATATCATTCACATTGTCTTTTGTTGCAACTTACCTTTGCCTTGAACCATGTTAACGTGCCATAAAAAAGAGCTGTTAGAAAACATGATAAATAAAGACTATGCTAAGGTGACTCAAAAACCATCTCTTTGTTAGCATAGATGAATTTCAAATAGATAGTGGATATGTAGCCCATAGTTTGAATTGTTGCAATCCTTCGGGTATGTGTCCACTAACATTTTGTAGGAAAGAATCTACGATGTGCCTATCCATAGTTTGACACGAACCTGCCAAATCACCACTTCAGTGATGGAACAAAGGAGAAGACAAGAGTGCCATAAAAAGGATCAACATGTTGAACTCACTCAAAGAAGTGGATGAATAAGGCAACAAGCTATGAGCAACTTTGAAGACACCATCGTGCACATCGGCAGCAGGACAAGGATGGCATGATAAGCATGCATCCTTGTGTCGACCAATCATCATCAAGGGTTGACTATCGATCAAGCCCAAGAAGACCATGAACAATTACAAGATGATGTCCCTAAGCCATTGGAGATGAAGTCTGCATACAAATAATAATGAAGCCTCTTCTTTGGTCATCAAGACAGATGGCGTATCATTAACTGCAACTCTTCGCCATGCTGCTAGAAGATAAAGACCATCAAGGAAGAACTCGAGTCTACATCTCCAGTGAACATCAATGCGTCATCCAAGACTCAACGAAAATCAAGAATGGTCGACGAAAGAAGATCATGCAACCTGTCGTACGCTCATCCCGGATTGGACAAGACAAACAAAGGCGTATGCAAAGGGAGAGATCTTTACTCAACGGACCTATAGTAAATAAATCCCTCTCAGACAAATGAAGGCTTAAGAATAGAGGACAAACAATGTCTAAGGACATAGGAGTGCAACACACTCTGAGGGATGACTCAACACTCATATTTGGTTTCACTTGGCGAGCGATAGCAAGGTCAAGCTTGGGGAAGGAAGGCCGATGACTCTTCAAACAATGATCCAGCAATGCTCTTCCTCTTTTCAAGCCCCCATCGCTCTTGCACGTTGAGAAGAAACAATGAGTGGAGCACAAGGTCTAGGCACAAGAAAAAAAAGAGTAAGGAAAAAGAAGGAGTGCAATTTTAGAAGACAAGATGCTCAAGGAGAGAGGTAAATAAAGCAAGGCAAACTCCAAGAAGAAGTAAAGGACCACTAGAAGCATCTACTCTTCATCACAAGTTCTCAAGGTCTCTACCTTTGGGATCAAATGATGCACTACATGAGTGAACATGACAAGAACTCCCATTCGGAGGACTTAAATCACCGAACCCTCGCCAGGAGGTAACTTGGTATTTATCAGCATTTCCCTTTTCAACATTGCATTTTCCTTTAAGCATATTTATTTTCCCGCATGCATCTTAATTGCCTCTTCGCTTTACTATCTCGCATTAGATAAAGAAAATAAAGATGTTGTGCATTTGCATCCGAGAAAACTACTAAGCCCCATGTGAATAATCATTCATTGTGGTGGCATAAAAATAATTTTTTCAGCATATCTATTTTCTCTGTTTGCATCCCTTTATTTAAAAAAGATAAAAATATTTTTTGTGATCCCGTTAGAACAAGTTTAAGTTAGGAAGTCCTAGACAACCAAGGCATAGAGGTTTTATCACTAACGCTTAATCAGTTCCACAAGCTTTGTTGTCTATGTGAGCTTCACAGAACATCAAGGATCAAGAAGAGCTAACAGGCAGAAGGACATCCAGTCCCCTGTTGGAGTGCTGCCCAACGCTGTCTACAACAGCAAACCATCTACGACACTCCTGGAGGACTAGAACGTCTTCAGTACCTGTCAGCAACAACAGCAGACTATGTCAACATCCAGCTTGGGGGAGGGCATCCCCTGTGAACCAAGCTAAGTGTTTCCAACTTATCTATCTATACTTTGTTAGAGTTTGCTTTGTTAAAACAACTAAAAAAGATGCATAACTATAGAAACCCAGAAAGATTTCTTTTCTACTTTTGGAGAGTTCTTGTAGTCTGTTTTAAAAGTGATCCCTAGAATAAACTCTACATGGAGATGATGAATAGTTGCTCTGCCGTAATTCCTTTCAAGTACCTAGTTTTCAACCTTGCACTCTCCCGAGTTTTAGACACAACTGTTTAGATTTGAGATTTGCTCTGAACCTGAAACTTGTGGGTAGCGAATGCTTGATCTAAGTCTAGGTAGTTGGCGGATATGAAATGGGAAGGTTTTGAGCTGCTGTCCATCTTGTTCCTAGAGATGCTAGAGTTCTGGAGAATTTATCTTTGAAAATCTTAAATTATTGCATGATGAGTTCCTTTATGATGAGAGTTCAAATTCCTACCACAGCCATATATTCATGCTTACTAGATTAGGAAAACCCATCTGTTTATATAGATCATATTGTAGGCTTGAGTGTAGTCTTTATAGGCATTGAGTGTAGTTATGCTATGGACCCATAAGGAATCAGTCATGCAGTTAAAGTCAATACTATGTGCTCTCCATCCATTGATCTATGCTACTTCTGTCCTCAGAAGCATGCACCCATTTTATAAATAATACATTCATTCTGTGCTACTTCTGTCCCTAGAGGTACCACCCACATATAGATCCATATCCACCACATATTGTGCTATCTCTACCCTAGAGATACGCACCTATGCTGCTCCTACCCTAGGAGTACGCATTCCACCATATGATGTGACTGTCTCTACCCTGGAGACACGCACTCATGCTGCTCCTACTCTGGGAGTATGCATCCATCCATCCATCCATTCATCCACATATATATATGCCACTCATTTCATTTCATCCAGAAAAAGTTCTACTCCTATCTTGGGAGTGAACATCCAAAAATACTCATCGCCATCCTATTTACCTACATAATGCTCTAGTCATTGTCATTTCAAGTTATATACTCCCCATTTCTAAAGTTTCGTTTCAGAGGATTGGTTGCTCTATTAAAAAAAAGAGAGAAAAAAGAGAAGAAAAAAAAGAAAAGAAAGAAAGAGTAGCCAAGTCCTTCCTTTCAAGAAGTTTCAAGGTTTCCAAATAAAGGGAGTTATGTTATCCCCAAAGGAGCAAGTGTAGAAGTAGATGTTCACCAAGTAATCACCCCTCATAATCATTTCCTTATCATCATCATCCTATCATTCATTCGATTCCCTCATTCACATGCACATATGACTTGATTATTTAGTTCCTTTGGATCCATGGTTTAACTGTGCAATATATGCAAGTGAGTTTGAGTGTCTCCCCACCTATGAGCTCCACATAAGCCTATTAGAAAGTAGGGTGAGAGAGAGAAGGCACTTTTCCACTGTCTTAGTTCCACGAATACCACATATTTTGAGAGAAGAGAGAAGGCATACACTACTCATGCCTTAGAGAGGATCCGAAATACCACAAATGAGAGATCTCGAAAGGTTCATACAAGGAACTCGAGTTTTATTTGAAAATCTTGCAAAAACTCTAGAGTAATAGTTGATCAAAGAGCGAGAAACATAGCACTTGACTTGACCGTCCGTCTTTCAACCGCTCAAGACCCAAGTGACGGTTACAAGCCCCATGGTGAAAGGTAATATGAGTAAGTTTTGAGTCGAATAGTTCACTCTAACGGAGGAGAGTTCTTGTTTGAACGCATGTGTACTTTTGAGGCGTGAAAGCATAGTAGCAGCTCCCGATCCATGCGAGTTTATCTTTGCTCGGGGACGAGCAAAAGGTAAGCTTGGGGGAGTTGTTGACGGTCGTTAAGTGTCAATTTTTACCGTCAACTAAAACATGAGAAAGGACTAAAATATGTTCACCAACTAGATATAGGGGTTATACTGACAGAATTCCACGAGTTTTGGTGAATGTCCGTTTCTCGGTGGTGTCACCTGAAAATACCCAAGGAAGGCCCACATGTCGGGTTTACATAGAGATAATCGGGAACCGGTGAAAATTCATGTCTGGAAGGTTCGAGAAGGCTCTGGACCAAACGGGAGCCCGAACGGGCTCGGTGGAGAGTCGGCCGACTCCCCCCTTGGGCGGCCGACTGGCCATCTCAGCCAATCAGCGTCAGCCTCGCGGATCCCTGTTCCACCGCCTTTGAGGATGAATAATAATCGTCCGTTTAGGTCGGTTTGATCCGAGGGCTGTGGTGCATCCTAGAGGGCTATATAAACAGGGCCCCTGGCCCCTGGAGGAGGCATCCCTTAAACCCTAATTCATTATCTCCTAGTGGGATCAGAGTTGTAGAGGCGTCCCTTGAATGGATGACTTCTCTTCTCTAGAGAATTAGAGCTAGACATTCCAATGTAGTAGATTAGATATAGATGAGAGTTAGGGAGAGCGGAGCTGCGCTCCGGTTCTGGAGAAGTCTTCGTGAGATTTGGTATGTCTTTGTATCTACTCTTTGTAAGACTTATGGTCTAATATATTTATCTTCTCTATTTACTTTTATGCCTATCTTGTGATTGTTAGTATAGTAGTTATGCTTTAGTATGGGATCTTCGCTCGCATCGAGTGCTCTAGTTTTCATGAGATTAGAGTAGTAATTAATAGTGTAGACATGGTGTCTAGACTAGAGGTTACCTGAGATTGCACCCAATCCTACGGATTGTTGTGGTAGCCCCAGGGTAGTGACAGCCCTGACGGCCGACGTATTCCACCTCGTTCGGGTTGGTGTTTGTAGGACCGTAGTCGGACCTTCCTAGCCCCCTTCTCATCCATGTCCGTGGCTAGTGCTCCGATGTCCCAAAGTGCTATTGTATGATTGCTATATTTATCCATCCCCTGTTATTATAGAACCAAAGTAGTAGAATAGTATATAGGAACCTTGATCTCTCCCGTTGTCCTCTCACTCTAGCTAGCTACTCATTTATCATAGAATTCTCATGTGTGCTTTATTATTTATATTACCTTATTTATATATATCATTTACCCCTGCTTTAGTCTAGTTGATTTACTAAGTTAGTAGATACATGATGGTGAGTTATCAGATTCTTTAACCCTTGCTTCCCTGTGGTAAAATATAAATAATGATACCTGGTTTATTCCTGGTAAAATGCTACAATGGTATGTTCTGTGCGCTTGTGGAATCCTCTATATTTTAGTTGCACTTAATTTATACCAACAGGCCGCTCGTGCAAGGTCAACGGGATCCATGGAGGTTCGTATCAGGTCGTTAGGATTCATGGCCGTCCTCCAATAGTAGCCGAATCTGTCAGTACCAAGGTACCCCAAATCTTAACACTTCCCATTTCGTCTTCCTTCTAGGACTTGGTATCTCCAAGGATCTGGGATTGGTCTAAAAATTCCAGCATCTATCAAAGCGTGATGGCCTTTAGCAAGCTTATGATTTTTATGTCATCATGTCAAATTTTATAGAGGCGTTGCAATACATCAAATTCGGGCAATGCAGTTTTACAACATGGCTTCCTATTAAGAGCCTGTACTGAAAGTTTCAGTTAATGTTGTAGAATCTTCCTGACATCTCATTAACTGATTTATGTAATTCTAGCAAGGTTAACTGTTATGTTAGATTTTTTATATTCAGAATCATCAATATATAATGTCAAAATCATCAATATATAATGTCAAATGTGTTAAGATATGCTGCAGGTTTCAATGTTTTTTTAGAGAATTGATTATGTATGAATGTACTATGAGCTCTGTTTTAGAAATAAGAACTCACAAATATTCAGTCTTGTAGTGATCTTTAACATATACAGGAAGAATTGTAGTCTTAGGGGTTGATTTAGTTATTGTAAGGCATTTTTGCTTTTGTATGAATGTACAGTAAGAATCCATGGTCACCTATGGGAGGGAGGCCAGATCCACGGCCGCTCATGGTAGGGAGGCCGGATACGCCTCATCCTCGAGTACATCTACCTCGTCGGCGCCCTTCTATGACGTACATGGAGAATCCAGGTGAGGTTGTCCTTCCTATCACCCTCAATCACATGCTGCTACCTAGTGTTGTTGCTACTGCTACACACCGCTTGCCCGTGGGGCCTGTTGGCAAATCTTAGCATATGCAAATAACATCGCAAGCGCACGAAGTACCATTGTAGCTTTCACCCGGGAGTATTCCAAGGTATTGTATTTATCCACAGGGAACGTGAAGTGTTCTAATCTAAAGCCAGGTAGTCCAAGGTTGGTGAAGAAAAGATAGATAGGTCCTTGGATAATGGAACTAAGGTTCTATAGATAACTGAGCAAAGAGCGATCACTAAAGCCCCTACTTTGGGCGTCTGGGACCACCCCACTCAAGAGAGCAGGCCAGCCCACTCCTAGGTCCTATAGAGCAGAACTAACGTGGTGGAATACGTAGGCCGGACAGGGCTGTCACCACCTGCCGGCTACCATTGCGATCCATTGAACTGAATGCAGACCAGGGTAATCAATAGCCTAGACCCCACGTCTACACTATGAATCACTACTCTACCCCGTGCACAAAGTAAAGCACTCACACTAGTATATACTAGGCAGTAAGTAAATACTGAATAACAAATACTAAGTAGTAAGCAAGGAACAAAGTAAAGACTTTAATAAAATAACTAAATGCTCAATTAAATATTCGCACCTGAGCTAAACTTACAAGACCTGGAGAGGAAGAAGGTAGGAGAGACTCCGACACGCCCGGATCTCCTCCCGAACTCGCCTCTCCACAACTGGAGGAGAAACTCCGCCAGAGGGACACTACTACTGATAATGAGGAGTATAATATGTGTAGGTGTGTAGGTTACAAGTGAGGTAGAGGGGGTATTTATAGTGGAGAGGTGGAGTAGGGGCTACTCCACCGCCACGTCATCGATCCGAGTGCCCCTCCACCATGCGCCGTTGGATCCATCGACCTCCAAACTGACTTGAATGGACGTCAGGGATGAGCTGCCAACATCGGTGGGATGCAACCGACCAAAGGTGGGCCCACATCCCTGGTCGGCCGACCTGGGTTTGACTGCAGGTGGGCCCCACCAACCTTCTAGAAGATCCTGAGGTCGCTGGGATGCTTGGCAAGGTGAAATCCCACCAAAGTTTGGTTGGACGACCGGACTTCTGTCACAAGGGCCTACCAGCCTTGCTCCACTGCAGTCCCCACATGTCATAGAGTGTGTCTCCCAGATTTGAGCTCATTTGGACTCTTGGTTGCATCCATGTGGACCTATGGATCCATGTGGTACGATATTGGTCTTTGCGAGGAAGAACACTTGTGATCCAAAGGTGGCACTTGCTTGGGACTGTATTCGGGTGACTCTGGTGTTCTGGCAGTGTCTGAGATGGTCCCAAAGCTTGGTCAGTCAACCTACCTTTGGTGGAACCAAAGGGCCATCTTTTGCAGGTAGCTTCACCATGCAATTCTAAGCACAATGGTGGTATTGGACCCACAAATGTCAGGTCGGCCGACCTGACCCTTGTTCTCATCTTTTGCACACTGCCTTCAGAGGTCAGGACATTAATGAATGTGAAGTTGGTTTGTCCATTGGCCATCTTGGTTGGTGGTTCTATCTTCATTTGGAGCTTCCGGACACTGGAAAGTACCAGTTTTGAGTGCTGCACCCAAATACTGACATGTACATGTGGAACCAAGTTATTTGTACCTATGTCACTATTTGTTTGGTGGTTTCCTTCCAGAAAGAACACTTTGTTGATAGTTGTAATGGCGTAAAAACAAGCAATATTTACTGTCAACAAGATCCCCCAAGCTTAACCTTTGCTCGTCCCGAGCAAACAATCAGACTTGGCTTTAGTGGATCAGGTGTTATCACTAAATTAACATCTCAATAGTACTAAGTGCACAACAAAGAACTTCTCTTTGAATGGAAAAATTAGCAATGCTAACACACCAATATTACTCTAGCACTCACGGGGCTTATGGCATTAACTTAGTCTTGGAATGTTGGAAGACAGAACAGCTTTGACTAGAGCATCTACTTTTCTCATTCTTTTAGCAAGTTTCATGCCAGAGGTTTTTTGATAAATTTTCAAAAGAAGTCTTAATATTCCTCAAATGGTTTCTCTCAAGTCACTCAAGTGGTGTATGAATCCTCACCAAGGCATATCATGTGTTTGTCTTTCAAAAACATCCTACCTCTAATAAGGCTTTATGTGGAGCTTAAGTAGGTATGTCAAGGAACAGTATACTTGCAATGCATATGTTGCCTAGTTAAGAAAACTTGGACCACAAAACTTGCAATGCATACTTGCAATGATATGAATGGAATGAAGGAATGTGATGGATGGTAAGGTAATGGAGGAAAGGTAGATGTATGATGGATGAGGTTGCTCCTTTATTTGATTCTATCTCTCTTTGTACTTCTATTGAGACAAGGCTAACTCTCTCTCTCTTTTCTTTTTTTTCTTTTCTTTCTTTTCTTTTTTCTTTTCTTTTTTTTTTGATCTATCTCAATAGATGCCTAGCCTTTTTGGGATGTGTCTCACCTAATAAATAATAACTGAGAGAGAATTTCTAACTTTGAAGCATGGAGCAACCTATATGATGGAAATGGTGAAGGTGCGTACTTCCGGTGTAGAAGCAAGACAAGAATGGTGGTATGGATGATGATGCGTGCTCCCAGGGTAGGAGTAGCATAATAATGGTGGTAAGATGCGTACCCCGTGGTAGGAGTAGCATAATAATGGTGGTATGAGGATGCGTACTCCCAGGGTAGGAGTGTAGCATAAGAATGGTTGCGTACTTCTGGATTAGAAGCAGCATATTTGGTGGTATGTGGATCTTGATCTTAGGGGCATGAAAAACCTCTAACACAGGTTCTACAAGTCTTAACCAAACTCAATACAAGCAAGTAGCTTTTGTAGAAGGCTCTTTGGATATATCAAGTATATAAGGCCGTGGTAGGAAATTCAACACCATTAAGGAACAATTAAGTTTTTCATTCATTTTTCAAAAGAAATTCTCTGGCAATCAGGCGTGCTTAGAACAATAGTATAGAGCTCTTATCTCAACTATATCATATCTCATAACAACTTAGACTTTGTTTTAGCACTTGCAACCAACTAAGTGATCAAGTTTATGATGGTTAAGAGTGCCAAATAATCCAAACTTAGAGAAATACTAAGTTGTGAACTAGCATTAGTGAAATATTAACTAGCAATTTCATCATCATTTTCATAGGAAGAATAGCACACATGAAGCATGAGGGAGATAGATAAGAATTATAATCAAATTTTTATTTTACTTACAATGCAATAAAGTAAATAAAAGAAATGCAAGATAGAAGACTTACCTTAGTGGGGGAGAGAATCTTCCCCAAGCTTGGCTCTTGCTCACTATGATGGAGGATAGAGTTGGAACTATGCATTCCAATGGTGCGCATCCTCCACTTCTATCGCCTCCGTCTTTGGTTGGCACTTGCCCCGCCCCATGGGCAAGGAGTGCGCGCTCCTGAAGTGTGCTCATGACGGGGAGGCATTCCCATGGATCCAATGTCCGTGGAATTTACCACTTTTTACTCAGCTTCCCTTGTAGGTTATGAGGGACCAGCCCGCCTGTGTGAGCGGCGAGCCATCCCTCATGTCACCCCGTCCGTCCCGTAACATGGTGGACTCTTTTTGTCCGAGTTAATGATTAGATTCCGTAGCGCATACTGCCTAATGTTTCTCACTAGGGAGAGGGACTTGACCGTATGGCTAGGATAAAATACTTTGAGTCCACCCCTTGGACCTTTGATTGGTCCAAGAGTGTTGGGTCGATGACTGTGGTGTGAGCGAAGCTACTTGAGCGAAGGGTGTAGAAGTTGTGCAACTCCTTTTGGGTCAGTTGGAGGACACTCCCAGGCTCTCTTGCTCTTGATGAAGAATGTATGGCACAAGTTGATGATGCACTTCCTCCTCCTCCTCCTCCTCAATCCCATGGCTTTCTTCGTCAGAGTGGTGAGAGCTATGGGAAGAACTCTCACCCTTACCATTCTTAAGCAGAGATGAGGAGCTTCTTCATCCTAGCTACAAGTGAGGTAAACCAAGCTTCTCCTACTACTATTACTACGCAAGAGAGAAAAGGGAAATATTTTTGGGTTTTTGGTTTTATGGCTACTACTAAGCTAATCTTGAGAAGAACTTGTAACACCAGAAAAGATAATGTGAGCTCAAGATGGTTCTATAGATTTGGGTGTGAAATTAAGCTCACATTACAAAGGTAAGGATAGGGGGAGAAAGGTAAGTGGAAATCCTCCAAGCTTGGGATCGGCCGACCCTACCTTGGGTGGTCCACCAGCTAAATTTCTCACTACAAGTTGTTCTCAAGATTTTATTACCTATGGCTAAGTGTAAAGTTTAAATAAAAAGTGCAGATGTGAAAGTAACATGCTATCGAAAAGGGAAGAGTTAAAAAGTCTAGGCTATCTCCTAGCAGTGCTATTGTTTTAAGTCATAAGCTCGACCTTTGCAATTTGAAACTGCAAGTGATGTGTCACCGCAACTATGAGACTTGCAAAACTTGTGATACACAAAGGCATCCACAACCATCTTTTTGATGTGTTTGCGAGTAGAGAGCAAAAAATGGGTGTGTTTCTCATAGGTATAGAGAGAACAAAGCAATGACTTTGGGGAGTTCTCATATGGGCATGGATTATGTGAATTTTCTAAGATGAAACTTCCATGCTCATTGGCACGATTTTCATTTTCAAACTCCAAAGTCGATTCCTCATGAATGCCCATTGACCAAAGTCTTTCCTCCTCGAACCATGGTTGATTCAAGTCTGACAGTGAGATCGACATAACCTCTTCCATTGGATTGGAGCTAGGTTTGGATTCTACTTGTGTGGAAGGTGTGGTCCAAATGGATACATAATCCTTACCTGTGGCCAACTCCAAAGATGAACTTCCTAGACCATTTTCTATGCTTGACCTTCCAATGAATGTGAGATGAGGGCATAGTCCGGGAAGGTCAAAGACATGGAAATCTAGGGAGATTCTAAGACCATTTATCACAACAGGAATATCTCTAAGAACCCCTTCACAGTCCAGAACTTGACCAAGAAGGAAGTTCAAGAAGGCTTCTCGATTGTGATAAATGTTCTAGAAGGGATTTATCAAGGACAAGGGATTGAGGAATGATGTTGATCCCAAGGCCGGGTTCATAGCAAAACTCTCCACAGACGCCCATGACGTTGCAATTAATCCTCCTAACATGATCAGGCATCTTGACGATTTTGGTGGATGATTTTGCCTCGTCCACCCATTCTTGACTCATAACGGCAGAAGAATTTTCTATGTGCTCTAAATGTTGCCGTTGGTCTTTTCTATCGGGTTCTTGGACAGAGTGGCACCCATGCCTTAAGTGCTCTTCCTCTAAAAGATTTGTCGATGAATCCCCATAAGAATGAGATTCATCATGAAGAGGTGTATAGGGTAGAGCACTAGGGATTTTATTGGGATCAAGGATAGGTTCGGGGATGTCTCAAGGGAGGATATCGAGGAGAAGAGTTGAAAGATTTTGATTCGAAGTTTGTGGCTCTTCTTCTAAGGGATCACTGAACACTTCTCCTCGAAGACTTTCTTGTATCCCAAATCCCTCTAGAGTTCTCTCTTGGACCCATGAAATCGAGGTGTCTTCCAAATCAGATTCGAAGGAAAGATCATACTCAAAATCAGCAGGGTAAACAAAAGGTCGAATTTCTTCTTCCTTTTGAGGATTCGGGATGTGAGGTGTAGGCTCAAAGGCTGGTTCGTGGGATGTGCAAATTGTGGATTTAGCCATTGAGACACCTTCTTCGACCTCGTGGCGCCAGTGTGTGTGTTTCTCTTTCAATGGGCGGTTCAATGCATTACCAAAATCTTTAGGTAATAGATCGTTGTAACACTCAAGGGGGAGAAACTTGGGCGATAACTAAGGTCGAATTTAGGTTGATGACTAGGTTCGGGCAATGTTTCGAAGGTGGGCAAAGAAGGAAAACCTTTGGATTTGGCCTCTACAGGTTGTGGCTCTTCTTCTTTTGGCTCTTCGGGTACTTCATCAGGAAACTCGTCGTGAATCCCGGTGTAAGGGGTGTTCTTAAGGATCTTATCGAGAATGGTTCTCCCTTCACCCGCAGCAACATAAAGAAAAGCACCTCCACAGGATATGTCAAGGAATTGGGCAGACTCTTTGCTAAGACCCATGTAAAAGTGTTGTAATAGGATTGGGTCGGGTGTAGCAAGGTCAGGGCCAGAAAGGATTAGATCTAAAAATCGGCCCCAAGTTGCACCTAAAGACTCCTTCTCCTTCTGCTTAAAAGCCAGGACCTCCAATCGAAGATGGGCAACTCGAGAGATAGGAAAGAAAGCTAGGCAGAATTTGGTCTGAAGTGCTTCCCACTCTCCATGCACACTCTTTACGTGATGAGCATAACAATGTTTAGCTGCTCCCATCATAGAGAACGGGAATAGCTTCCATTTCAAGGTATCTTGTGTCATGCCTTGAATGCAGAGGCACGAGCACAAGTGCTCAAATTCACGTAGATGAGAATATGGACTCTCAACTTCGCCCCCAGAAAAGGGGTTTTCCCGAACCATCGCTATCAAAGCTAGGCGAAGCTCATAGCGATCAGCCAAAATGGCTTTGGATGATTTAGGTGGCTCCAAACTATCGCCCTTTGGAGCACCATATTCGAAGAGGGGTTGGTTCATGGTGTGAGTGATGGAAGGGGTGGAGGATGGATTAATGGATTGATGGACTCTTTTGGACCACTAGGTTCTAGATCAAGAACAGCTACCGTTCCGCAAAGAACGGTTTTAAAGCTTGTTGGCAAATCTTAGCATATGCAAATAACAACGCAAGCGCACGAAGTACCATTGTAGCTTTCACCCGGGAGTATTCCAAGGTATCGTATTTATCCACAGGGAACGTGAAGTGTTCTAATCTAAAGCCAGGTAGTCCAAGGTTGGTGAAGAAAAGATAGATAGGTCCTTGGATAGTGGAACTAAGGTTCTATAGATAGCAGAACTAACATGGTGGAATACGTAGGCCGGACAGGGCTGTCACCACCTGCCGGCTACCACTATGATCCATTGAACTGAATGCAGACCAGGGTAATCAATAGCCTAGACCCCACGTCTACATTATCAATCACTACTCTACCCCGTGCACAAAGTAAAGAACTCACACTAGTATATACTAGGCAGTAAGTAAATACTGAATAATAAATACTAAGTAGTAAGCAAGGAACAAAGTAAAGACTTTAATAAAATAACTGAATGCTCAATTAAATATTCACACCTGAGCTGAACTTACAAGACCTGGAGAGAAGAAGGCAGGAGAGACTCCGACACGCCCGGATCTCCTCCCGAACTCGCCTCGCTACAACTGGAGGAGAAACTCCGCCAGAGGGACACTACTACTGATAATGAGGAGTATAATATGTGTAGGTGTGTAGGTTACAAGTGAGGTAGAGGGGGTATTTATAGTGGAGAGGTGGAGTAGGGGCTACTCCACCGCCACGTCATCGATCCGTGTGCCCCTCCACCATGCGCCGTTGGATCCACCGACCTCCAAACCGACTTGAATGGACGTCAGGGATGAGCTGCCAACGTCGGTGGGATGCAACCAACCAAAGGTGGGCCCACATCCCAGGTCGGCCGACCTGGGTTTGACTGCCAGGTGGGCCCCACCAACCTTCTAGAAGATCCTGAGGTCGGTGGGATGCTTGGCAAGGTGAAATCCCACCAAAGTTCGGTCGGCCGACCGGACTTCTGTCACATGGGCCCACCAACCTTGCTCCACTACAGTCCCCACATGTCATAGAGTGTGTCTCCCAGATTTGAGCTCATTTGGACTCTTGGTTGCTTCCATGTGGACCTATGGATCCATGTGGTACGATATTGGTCTTTGCGAGGAAGAACACTTGTGATCCAAAGGTGGCACTTGCTTGGGACTGTATTCGGGTGACTTTGGTGTTCTGGCAGTGTCTGAGATGGTCCCAAAGCTTGGTCGGTCGACCTACCTTTGGTGGAACCAAAGGGCCATCTTTTGCAGGTAGCTTCACCATGCAATTCTAAGCACAATGGTGGTATTGGACCCACAAATGTCGGGTCGGCCCGACTCTTGTGCTCATCTTTTGCACACGCCTTCGAGAGGTTAGGACATTGATGAATGTGAAGTTGGTTTGTCCATTGGCCATCTTGGTTGGTGGTTCTATCTTCATTTGGAGCTTCCGGACAACTTTGGAAAGTGCTGTTTTTGAGTGCTGCACCCAAATATCGACATGTACATGTGGAACCAAGTTATTTGTACCTATGTCACTACTTGTTTGGTGGTTTCCTTCCAGAAAGAACACTTTGTTGACAGTTGTAATGGGGTAAAAACAAGCAATATTTACTGTCAACAGGGCCACTCACGCTGTATGTGGAGTTTGAGCGCTAGAAAATCCACTGCTTGTTGATCTGTGCTGCTGTGATGTGCTTGCTGCTCTGTGATACCAATGCGTGTAGTCTAGGGGTTTCATGAAATGTCAATGCAAGCTGACTGTTGTTTTCAATTGACTACTATCTGCTAGTTTCTGTTGGATGGTGGTGTGATTGGATGCATCATCATACAAGAGTAATATGTAATTCTCTTCCCACCTGGCCCTTGTCTGCCTTTTGTACGGTTGTTTTTGTAGGAATTAACCAGTAGAGAGATGATGGAAGTGGCAAGAGAACAGAGGAAACATTTAACTGGTGATGAAATTTTCTTAGTAGATGACAAAATGGTTGGGAGTTGGGACATTTACTTGCATCAATTTTAAATTGCTATCCATGGCTGTAAGATCATATAACCTGAGGCATTGACAGCCTCCAAGAAGGAAACAAATGGCTACTTATTAATAACTAAATTGCTAGATTCTTCATGCACCAAGTAGTGACAGTCTGAGACAAGGACCATTAATATACTAACTAATATTTCCCGGTCTGATCATCAATCTGTCAAAACCTACAATCTGAACTTAGCACTCCTACATGACAGAAATGCTAGAACTCTTTGGACCTTCTAAAGGTTCAGTGTGCAAATTAGCACTAGCAAGTGTGACTGTGTTACAGGGAAAAAAAAGAAACCCCAAATTTCTATTCCACCTTTAAGAAGGGTGATATAATATTAGTCACCTAGAAATTGGGTCATGCTTGAGTGAGTTTCTATTTATAATATTTACTTTCAGGTTTGAGCAGTTCAGAGCAGCATTGGAGGTCCTTTCTTTATCAATTTTCTACAGAAACTTTTAGCTTCAGTTTCTGAGCGAAAGCAGGTGGACAGTGGCATTAGTAAGTACCTCTCCAGCTCAGTTCACATTTATGTTTGAAATGTCCAGTTCAGTTGCTAGTTCATTCTGTGTTTTAATTCTAGTGTTCGTGATTTCCTTCCGCCTGTAATATTGTTGTCATGCGATCATCAACATTTACTCATTTAGCTTATTCTTATTCTTATGCTGAAATGCTGGTACCTCCAGTAGGGAGATTTCTATTATTTCCCTTATGCAAAGCCCACTTGTCTTTACGCGTCACTGATTTGCCCTTATCTCTGACGCAAAAATAGTGACACGTTTTTTCTGTGTCACTGATGACTGTCTACACGCGTCACAAATAAGCTTTTTTGGCATAGTGTATGGTGACTACAACAGCACAAGAAAAAAAAAAACCAAGAGTACATTGTACATGCAATCTTATGTGCAGAGGAAGAAATTTTATAATGTCAAACGAGTAAACCCATGGCCAAATTGATACAGACAGTACAATACCATTTAGTGTTAGTACATGGCCATACCCATGTCTGTGCAGTTGTATCACCTAAACTAAGGATGTCATGATTTCAAATGGTCAGAACTGTCTATTCTATAACATTCAGACACTTTGTGGGTCTGCTAAAAAAACACTGAACTCACAGTACTAGTGGATCAGCTCAAATATAAAAATTATCTCCACTACTATATAATTCACCAGTTTGAATTATTCTAAAGCCACACACTAATCTATCCCCACAGTCATTATCTCTCCTAATCTCTTCTAAGTGTACCCAAACAAATGCACCCAAAGCTGAACCAAACTTTGAAATGGAGAGGCTAGATTCATTCTAAACTCTATTTTCTCTTACTCACTCAAATGCAATGGATCAGATTGCTCGGATCAAACCTCATCACTCACCCCTCGCCCCCTCCAGCGCACACCCCACCCGCGATGGCCCGCGGCGCAAAGCGCGAGGCCGGCTCTACCGCTCCCCGAGGCCGTGCTTCACTCCCAGACTCCTCCTCGACTCCCTCCCACCAACAATCAAATCCATCCCTCACTCGTCGCGGCCAGGAACTGGACGGCGCAGGAACTCGCGGCGCGTCGGGTCGCGGGGACGCCTCGGCTTCCTCGATCCTCCAACATCCATCGCGGATTCCGGCCGGCCGCCGACTTTCAGCCGACGAGGACCGAGCCATTGAGCTCGCGTGGAGATGAGGAACAACCCACGAAGCTGTGTCGTGCTCTCCGTCTCTCTCTCTACTTTATGTGGATTGCTC
This sequence comes from Themeda triandra, assembly GCA_018135685.1. Lineage (NCBI taxonomy): Eukaryota > Viridiplantae > Streptophyta > Magnoliopsida > Poales > Poaceae > Themeda > Themeda triandra. The sequence continues at coordinate 694,125 of JAENPR010000231.1, forward strand.
TGTTCTTCAACAGCAGCCGCCTCCGTCTCCCTATTCGTGAGGATCTGCCGTGGATCCGTTTCTGCCGCCAAGAACCAGCCCGTCGAGTTTGCGACCTCGTCATGAAGTCGTGCCCTCCTGAACCGCAGCCGGAGATTTAGGTCGCTTGTGCGCCATCCATGGCAATAGCTGCTGCTGCGCTCCGGCCGAGGACGAGGCGGGGTGACGCCTCTGCGACCCTGGCCCAGACACGCAGGTGGGGAGGGAGCATCATGGCCGCGGCCTGAACACACGGACCACTGCAGAACCAGGGGCCTATACAGTAAGATGGTGCGATTCCAGGTATTATACGATTTTGCCGCCTTTTTTTTGGCCTTAGTGTTGATTCATGTTGGTTGTGGTTTTTATGGAGAATTTGATTGTTGCTGCGGAAGGATCTCAGTGAGGAAGACCCAGGCTAAGAAGGACCAGGAGCGTGTTCTTCGTCTCCAGGCACCTGCAGGTAAATGGATGAAATAATGAATAGCTTCTTTTTTGCTGGAAGGAGATCAGAAAATGTATGATGTGAAAATTTGTCCAGCATTGTTTCATAAATGAATCCTTTAGTCGAATCAAAAAATTGTGATAGTTCAGCTATGAGCCAGTTTTAGACCCGTTCATTAGTGATTTTCAGTCAAAATTGGAAGCCAGACCACTTTTCTTTATGTTTTATTTGCCAAATAGTTGTATCATTATGTGACCAGAGGCTGTGAGATTTCTGTTCTTAATGGCTTCCAATATATAGAATTACAATGCTAATATTATATATTTATATTTGGAATCTTTGAGCCATCTTTCAAATTGCAATGATGATATTAGTTGATGATGATAGAATTTGGTTGTTGATTACACTAACTACTTATTCCTTTATTTTCTGCATTTTGTTGAACTGACTTATCTCGAATGTGCTTATCATGCAACAGTATTTGGCGACAGCAACTCCTGTGCCCCAAGTCAGAGCGGCTGGACGCAATAGCACGCTGGCTACAATGAACCCTGCACGCTGCAATGGTGAGTCCTTCACCCATGGATTCCCCGGTTAGCTGAAATCTGGAACTTATATTTGGCCTGTTTGCGCAACGAATGTGCAGTATTGGTGATAATAGTTACCTATTATTATCATCATAAAAGAGTTCTCAATGTTCTGGGTTATGGTTTGGGTAATCGGACTGATATGATCACAGGAAAATTCCTGCCAGAATTTATATCGAATTTTTATGCTATGGTTTTATGACAAGAAAATGTCCCTATCCATAGTCAAATTTAATTTAACTATTTCTTGCTGCAATAACAAAAAATACATTTGGCTGCAAGCCTTTGCTCAATGTCAAATGATTAGAGGAATTCAGTATCGAGTGGGTTTAACCCTTTTTGATTATTTTATTTGATGTGGGATCGTCTTGCTTTTAATTATTAAGCCCAAAATTATTTAATATACTTCTTTGAGGATTCTTTATATACAATTATTATTTTTGGTTTGAAATGCAAACTCTGTCATTTTGTTTATGTTGGTTATTTTCTCTGCTGCAGGTTGCCAAGATCATAGATCGGTATGATGATGCATGTGTCCCTGTTGCTGTGGCTGACAAGCTTGCTGTTTCCTTTCTTGCTTCGAACAGCTTAGTCGACACACAAATTCACTTCTTTGCTGCTTATAAGTCTACCTTTTGACAGACCATCTGCTCTACTTCTTTGTGTTCTACACTGCACTAATTTTTTGTTTGCATAGAAATCGAGCTTCTCCTAATGCCTGAAGAAAAGACTACACTGGTTGATGAAGAGAGCCATTGAGGAGGAGAGGTTTTAGGTATTGTACTCATGCCTGCTTGTCCGTTGAAATGCAATTCAATTAATTTAGTTGCTTTAGAATGGTTGGATGATGGATATGCATTGATGGATTATTCCACCCTCCAACCATTCTTTAATGATGATGACTGATTTGTTCAAATGTTGACTGAACTACTAAATTGACGCCACTAAAAATTCAGAGGTTTTAGGCATGTGCTTTTAACTTATTGCATCGGTTGCAGTCTCATTCTCATGGTTGGAATTGCATTTCCACTATTCCAGCCACATGGTTGGGACATTGAACTTTCAATTGTACCACTTTTGATGTAGTGGAACTTTGCTTTTGCACTCATATCGTTCGTGAAGGTGCTGATGTTATGCCAAAGGAAGCAGCTGAAATGCTAAATTCAGTCCTTGATGCATCGGTCAGGTTGGTTCAGCAGAGAAAGTTGCCTTTATCTATGCTAAAAAGTTTAGCAATTGTGAAATTTGAGCATTTACCTCAGCACTCTATCATACTACATATTATTTTGTATTGCCCTGTTCAAGTACAACAGGAACTATTTTGTATTGCCCTGTTCAATTACTACTTTAGAGTAAGTTCAGTGTAGAATCATTTCTGTTCTGCACCCCTGTTTTTTTTAAGATATTGTTTTTATCTTTCTTATTAGTGCTGTAATGTTTTCCCATCTGATCAACTAGGACTGACCGGCCCCTTCCGCTGATGCAAATGCAGAATTTGTGTCACCATTACAGGAAATTCTGCCACTTGTTTCAGACTTTCCTGAATATTTTTTTCTTTAGTTTGCATATGTCCTTGTCTTATCATTTCAAACCTTAAGTAACCTGTGTCTGGACACATTCTGAATTTAACCACAGCGAGCAACTCTTGTTACCGAGCCTTCTAAAAAAGCTAAATTACTTTATAGAAGAAAGTTGTATCGGTTACTGGCTTATAACCTGCTATTCTTCCAAGCATATGATGCCAAACATGTGAAAACAAATATTTTCTTACCAAGTTTAGGCCATGCTGATTTGCAAACTCAAATTTTCTTACAAATATTTTAGTTATTTGATTTGTCCATAGCGTTAGCACATATATTATACTATATCTTTAATATACCTTGCTTCCTATTATGCCATGTCTCTCTTGTTTCGTGATGGATCAGGTCAATGTTCAGGTTGGAGTAGGGTGAATGGTTGTTCAACAATAATTTGGAGGAGTTTGCCATTTGCTTTTATGCCACTAAAATATTGAAGAATGACATCTTTCCTTAGCTCGCATAAACTTATTTTGGTCCTGACAAGAGGTATTTTGCAATGGAACGAACCCTAAATACTATTACTAGTTACTAAGTTCTGCTACAAATCAGGTTTCTCATTATCAAGAAATATAGGAATGCTCGCTATGGTCAGGACCACAGATGTTTTGTACTTCTACTGAAAGTGAAGGGTGTTCTGCTGCTGAGCTAGAGATCCAGAGGTGTTCATATGATTATAATGTGCGTATATCAATTTTGGATTAATGTGTATACATATATATAAAGTTCAATATTAAAGTGCCAAGCCTGACTTTTTGATTAATGTGTACAAAGTTTCTATGTGCATCCCTTAAATGAATTTTTAATGTAATTTCAGATTATATTTATGATTATATACAATTGCGTGACATGAACACTATACACAAAAAAATATTTTGAAGTGCATCTTATAAATATAACCATAGCAACGCACGGGCAGTATACTAGTATCTTAAATCTACTAGTACAGTTTACAATTCACATTCTTGATCATTGTCGACAAACAGATTATTCTTTCAGAGCTTATTTAAAAAAAATGTTTATAACAACACACCAAATACCCCAGATTACAATTGTTGATCTTCAGGAATGATGCAGTATATATCTAGAAGCTAAATAAAATTAGGTGCTGGCCTGTCAGTACATATTCATATAGATCCAATCAGATATTGCAAAAATCCAGGCAAGTGTATATGTATATACAGGAGGGATGCTGATCTTGCTGGACAATAATTTCTTAAAACAATAATTGTTCAGTTACCTTGGTTTAGGAGATATTTCTTTGTCTGCAAGTGGAACGTCCGCAAGTTGGACATAACTATATATCAAAGCAATAACAATAATCACACAAAAATAAAGCAATTCATGAACTGACGTGTAGAGATCTGACTTACTAAAATGTCATCCTGATCTCTCCATGCTGCTGCTCATCAGCGACTCCATCGTGACATCCCTGAAGATGCTTCACAGTTACCACACCTACAGAACCCTACGTCAAGTCATATTGCAACATTAATTTGGGTTCTCAGGAAATATGAATCGAATACAAAGATTGGAAATGAAATTGCAATGAGAGAATACAGACTAGAGAACCATCTGATCCATGTAATCAGTAATCAAGGAACCAGTGGAATAATATGAATTCATATATATGTATTAAGAAGAAAAAGACATGGGGATCTTAAAGGATCCGAAAGGAGGGAAGATAACTAACCACTCGAGCTGCACGATCACAGAGGTCAGGAGTAGCCGCCGCCGCCGATTGGGAGCCATCAGCACTGCGTATCTGCGATCCATCGATGCCGCCATCGCATATGGTCCGGCAACACGGTGCTTATTAGAGCCGCTGCCGCCGCTTCCTGCCACTGCATTTCCGAGGGCCACCAGCCATCGGCATCATGCCCCATACCTGATCCAATTGATCACCAAAAACAAACGGATGGATCAGTGTTTTTTGAGGTGCGATCCGGTGCCCGAAGTAAGTTAATAGCAGCCTAGCTATCTTAAAATAGGATCTCACTAACATGCATATGTCTGTGTGATCGTCCATTGTCCTGACATTGTTGTTTGGGAATGTTTGCTCCAGTTTAGGTTATTCTTTATTCTCTCTTATCTTTACCCTTCAGATTGGCTCGAGTGTGTGTGTCAGTTATCCTTATACAAAACCTTCGTTACCCCTTTTATGAGCATTGGTCTACTATGCAATCTTGTTATTTTGTCCATGTCCATATTAGACTCTTTTATACCATGCCTTCCTTTGGGAAAATATAAATAACGATACCCCGAATACTTTAGGGTGAAATGATACAATGGTATTTCCGTGCGCTTGCGGACTTGTTCTGTAAACGTTGCAGAATAGCAACCGGTGTTTCTTGACGTTGTTGCTAATTCTAGTGATGACGTTAAGAAATGCCAACAAGCATTTCTGGCGATGTTGCCGGGGAAGGCATTGGTTAAAAAGAATTTTGTAGGACATGTTCTTGATAACTTGCTTGTAGCCATTGCTCATAGTAGAAAAAAAATAATTACTTTTATAAAAAATAGTTTATAAAAATATATTTTGTTACCTAACAATATTTTGTTTCCAAAAAAATAATAATACTATTTTATCAATAAAAGTATTTTCCAAAAAAATATTTTGTTTTAAAAATATTTATTTATAAAACTTATTTATTTAAAAATAAAAATATATTTTATAAAAAAATATATTTTATAAAAAACTATTTTGTAAAACTATTTTAAAAATATTTTTTGTTTTAAAAATATATTTATATAAATTATTTATATGAGTCATCCTTTTAATAAAACCAAAATATAAATATTTTATTTTTGCTAAATATTTATATATAAATCTTGGTTTGCTTTCAAGGTGTTGCATGAAGCATGTTTTGGTTTGAAGTATGATTTCTGCAGAATCATATCTTCATAGGCTTTTTAAAATTAAGCATGGAGTTTAGATTAAATCGCCTACTTTGATTAAATGACGTGTTTAGTCACTATTATAAAACTGATGTGTGTGATCTTTGAATGATTAAACCAAGTCAAAAAAATCTTCTTTTTGGGACAAGTTCTTTTATCCATGTTCATGGAAGCCAACCATAGCTTCTGGCTATAAACTTCGTCCTAACTTTGGCGGTCAAGCTTATGACCATAAAGTATAATCACTGCCGGGAGATACCCCGGATTATAATAAAAAAAACTTCTCTTGCCAATAAGGCAAGGCAATGTTTTCAAGTTAGTATGCACCTTCTGGTATTCTTGGTCGCTAACCATTTCAGGTGGAGATTAAGAAGAACAAGGGACATATGATACGTGAAGACATAGGAGTCACATCAGATAAACACTTTGATGCCGTTGGTAGTCCAGTCTCTGCACACTTGACTTTCACACAAAAGTCTAAGTGTGGGGGTGGATGACGAAAGTCTCACCATAAGGACGTCATGGTTAAAAAAAGAAGAAGAGGTGTTGGCTCTAACTTGCCTGAGAAAAAAGAAAAAAAATGAAAAAAAGAGATGACAGAAAAGAAAAGAAAAAAGAGAAGAAAATAAATTATATGAAAAAAGGGGAGAATAAAAAAAGGAAAAATTGGAGGGGTGAGAAGAAGTCGGCTGGTTCACAAATACATACCAATGGGTTGCCTGACCTTCACCCAACATTGCTTCCACCAGCAAGAAGGGGCTCACCTCCAAACCTTTGCTACTACTGTCAAGGCCCCTGGCCCATGCACCTCCAGCTGGGTGTGTGGCCTGACCTTGATGTTTGCCTGGGCAAGTACATCATGCTCACTACAGTAACAACCTGATGCTTCATCCATATATACTGCCAGCATATGGACTCAGGTACACAAAGGTAATGTTCACCAACTCATTTACTCGAATTTATCTCCATGCGAATATAAAATTTGTGCTTCCTTTGTTTATGATAATGCTCTAGTTTGGATGTATTCTCGAGATACATCTATAGGACTTTTTGATATAAGCATGGTGCATAGGTCAAATTAGCCTTCTTTAATCAAATTTTGACTTGGTGTTGAAATCGATTAATGAACTTGAGTTATTGTTGGCGGTCCTTAACTCCGATTTATAACCGCCAATTTAAGATGAAAAATAGAGAATTATATATTTTTATACACATATACCTTTGCTACTAACCCAATTCCACATGTGCTTGGAAGTTGTAACACTTTGCAGGAATATAAACCAAGTGCATGGAATTGTATAAAGAAATGCGCCTTTCGGAAAAGCGTAAAGCCAAAGAGAGAGCAAATGACAAATCTAGACCAAACAAGGCCAAACCCTCTTACCATAGTGCCAGAGATCCAAACATGGGTGCAAGTATCCAAGATGAACCCATGAGGTGAAGGGCCAAAGTCTAGACCAATTCTATCTTGGGCTGCAGGACTGGCAGACCAGTTGCCGCGGTCTCCCTGTCTATCTCATGCTCAACTCTAATTACAGTCATATATGTTGTGTGATCATTGACTGGTTCTTTGCACGGCTATATTAGAACGCCTGCTCCACTTAGGAATATTCTTTCATTCTTTGTTTTCCGTTTATCCTTGAGGTTGGCCCTAGTGTGTGTCGCACTATCACAAAACTATCATGATTCGTCCCTGTATCGAGTAGTGGTTTATCATACAACTATGTTCCTACTTTGGACTCTTACATCATTCCTTCCTGCGGGAAATTATAAATGAACGATACCCGAATACTCCCGGGTGAAGTGCTACAACGATAATTCCGTGCGCTTGTGGATTCATTATGTAAACAAACAGAACTATCGTTGAGGTATTTCTTGGCAACGTTGAAAGGTCACAATGGCTAGAGGGGGGTGAATAGCCTAATAAAATTTCTAGCAAAACATTAGACCATAATTTAGATAGCAAGACGGCAAATGTGCAAAGCTAAAGCTTTGACTACTCTATGCAAGCCGTCCTAAACAAAGCTAGGCTACTCAATCCAATTGCACAACAACCACGGTGATCAAACTACACAATGATGGTTCACCGAAACCGAACAAGCAATTCTACCCACGGGATTTAAACTACACAAAGAGTGGTTCCCGACCGACCACAACAAGCAATTCTAACCCACGCGGTTTTAGTCTACACAAGTAGAGGTACATGGCCAACCTCATAAGCAATTCTACTTTGCGGAAATGTAATGAGAGGATGAAGGTTTATACCGCCGTGAAGAGTAGAAGATGGCTAATCACCGGTGTAGAAGCCAATCGCCTAGAGAGCTCAAGCACACGCACAAAGGAGGTCGAAGCCTCGGCAATCACGAATCAACACAATGATTTTTACCGAGGTTCACTTGCTTCCCGGCAAGCTACTCCTCGTTGTGGCGATATACTTGCTTGGTGAGTTGCCCGCTCAATTGGCTCGGTGCCAAAGACCCCAATGGGGAGCCACAGTCTCCACATAAGACAAGGATCCACAAGCCATGAGCAATCCACTAGAGTATCCTTTCGCGAACTCCCGTGGGGAAGGATCAAGAACCCCTCACAAGAACCTGGTGTGGCCTCGAACAATCACCAAGTCGAGCTCAACCACCACCCGCTGCTAAAAAACCGTCTACGGTGAAGGGAATCACCGAAGAGTAACAAGAATCCGCAGCTCTCAATGCAAATCACTTGTTCTCACTCAAATCTCTCTCAAGAATGATCAACCTATCCAAGAGATGAGTGGGGAGGAGTGTCTCTAGCTCAAAGTGTGCTCAAGAGTGTTAGAATGGGCAGGAGAAGCCTACCATGGCCGGCCATCCCATATTTATAGAGCCTCCAACAAAATAGAGCTGTTGCTCTCTCGGGGATGCCAGGTCAACTGCGCCGGACGCGTCCGCCGCTGCCCGCCGGTGACCGTTGCCGATTCGAAATGCTGATGATGCCAACGTCCACTGCGCCCGTAGCCATGCGTCCGGCGTGCTCCGCTCGGCGTCCGTCGCCCGCGTCCGCCAAGGCGCTGAGCTTCTAGACTTTCTGGAGTGCGTCCGTCAGCAACACTCGCGTCCAGCGCCGTGATGAAGCCAGCCCAGACCTACCTCGACTTGTCTTACGCCACATGTCACGCAATCACACGCCGGACGCCGGAGTTGTGCCGTACCGCGTCCGCAGGGAGACGACAGATGCGTCCGCCGCCGTTGAGAAGCCGGAGCCTGCACTTGCGCCGAGACCGCCGGACGCCACATCGCCGCGTCCGGCGCCGGCCGTCGGCTGTGTCCAGCACTGCGCTGGAAATACTTCATCATTCCATGCGCCATTTTGCTCCAACTTGATCCAAACCAATTCTCTTGCCTTGTACACCAACTCCACCGTGCGTAGATAAAATCTCAAGCACCGGAGTTAGCATTTCACACATGAAATGTTGCGTAGTTAGCCCTCTAGTTAGTCTCTCATGCATCATGCAAAGTCGCAACTAGAGGCACTTAGGACCGCGAATGAACCGAGGAAACCCCCCTTGATAGTCGGTTATCGATCTTAAATGTGGTCACACTCGCTAAGTGTCTTGACCACCAAACCAGAAAGCCCTATCAAGTATACCTTCGCCTTGATCTTCATGGGCCTCCATCGGAGTTCGATCATGCCACAAGTCCACCTTGTCCATCATCATGATCACCATGCTCCATCATCCACCGTCACGTTGCTATGTGTCTAACCACACTTAGAGCAAAGCATTAGCAACGTTTGAGTGTCATTAATTACCAAAACCAAACCGGAGCTTTCAATCTCCCCCTTTTTGGTAATTGATGACAACCCTTTGCAAAACTCACAAAGATATGGAAATTGAAATCAATATGAAATTGAATTGCTTGCCCAAGACATTTTGATCAAAAATCTTGGATTGGACAAGCATTTCAATTCTGGTTTTGGTAGTGGTAGCTCCCCATACATGTGTGCATCAAATGTTTGGTCGATTTTCAAGCACACATTCATAGATGAAACTTGTGTGAGAGTTACCACAACCAAAATGGTACTAAGGTTTATAGAATTGACCTTTGAAGCGTGATACCAATCGGAGTCCGATAATAAACCTTCCTTAGCACCATGGGAATCTAGACATCCATCAAAACTCAAAATACCTCATGAGATCATATTAGAAACAAGGTACTTTGAACAAGAGAAACTCTAAGTCTAGAAACCACCTATGCATGCTAGTACTTCATTTCATCAATCAAGTTCTATACTAGCATTACACCAAACAAGCATGAATATTGAATTTAGCTTGCAATGCTCCATATCAACATGTATGCACACACAATATGCAACAAATAGTCTATGAGCTTGCTCCCCCTATTTGTGTGCTCATGGTTGGGTCATATCATAAAAATTGATCCCCTTCCATTGCTCCTTGTGACTTCTTTCTCCCCCTTTGTCAACAATCACCAACAAGGGTGCATAAGATGAGAGAAACAAGTCAATCAACTATGGCCAAATCTAAATCACATGCCTAGACTATGTATCTCGGTTTGAACCAAGGGCAAGATTCTTCACACCTCATAAGAATAAGGGTTATCTTGACCATGTTGAGATACACATCATGAGCAAGTGCTAAAGATTCAACACTAGGTTCACAAGCTCATAAACAAGTCATATGCCACCACTAGATCAAATCAAGCATAGAAACAATAGTGGTGCCATATATCCTTCAAATTCATTTGATTTGCAATGAATGAGCCTAGCAAGATGCACATGTATACATGTCTACACAACTAGCAATGGATGCATGAGATGCAACAAACAACTTTACCATGCTATGTTGGAGAAGAGGCATGTCATATATGGGGGTGCATCAATCCATGTTGGAGAAGCTAAGTATGTTCAACTCATTCCTCAACTTGCAATATCTTTTCTCATCAAGAGGCTTGGTGAATATGTCAGCTAGTTGATTTTCGGTGCCAATGCTTTCAATGCTAATATCACCCTTTTGTTGATGATCTCTAATGAAGTGGTGCCTCACGTCAATGTGCTTGGTTCTTGAATGTTGAACTGGATTGTTTGTCATCTTGATTGCACTTTCATTGTCACAAAACAAAGGCACATGCTTGAACTTGATCCCATAGTCCTTCAAGGTGGCTTTCATCCATAGAAATTGTGCACAACAATTCCCGCACTAATATATTCATCTTCGGCGGTGGAAAGTGCCACACTATTTTGCTTCTTTGAAGAACATGACACTAGAGATCTTCCTAGCACTTGGCATGTTCCACTTGTGCTCTTCCTATCAATCTTGCAACCAACATAGTCGGAATCGGAGTATCCAATCAACTCAAAGCTTGACCCCTTGGGATACCATAGGCCAACATCTTGAGTACCCTTCAAGTATCTCAACACTCTCTTGGTTGCGGACAAGTGACTCTCTCTTGGAGAAGCTTGAAACCTTGCACACATGCACACACTAAACATGACATCCGGCCTTGAAGCGGTCACATATAGCAAGCTTCCAATCATTGATCTATATAGCTTTTGCTCAATCATCTTGCCACTATCATCAATGTCCAAGCCACCAATGGTTCCCATAGGTGTACTAATGGCTTTAGCATCTTGCAACCCAAACTTCTTGATCATGTCCTTGATGTACTTCCCTTGACTCACAAAGGTGCCATTCTTCATTTGCTTGATTTGGAGACCAAGGAAATAGCTCAACTCTCCAAGCATAGACATCTCAAACTCACTAGCCATCATCTTAGCAAACTCCTCACAAAAGAATTGGTTGGTTGACCCAAAGATGATATCATCCACATAGGTTTGCAATACAAACAAGTCATCTTCTATCTTCTTGGTGAAGAGAGTGGTGTCAACTTTTCCCATCTTGAAGCCTTTGGAGATGAGAAAGTCCCTTAATCTTTCATACCATGCCCTTAGAGCTTGCTTCAAGCCATACAATGCCTTCTTGAGCTTGTGGACATGGTTGGGCTTCTTGTCATCTTCAAAACCGGGAGGTTGTGCAACATAAACTTCCTCATTAATGAACCCATTGAGAAATGCACTCTTCACATCCATTTGATAGAGCTTGATGTTGTGAGCACAAGCATAGGCTAATAAGATTCTAATTGTCTCCAATCTTGCCACCGTTGCATATGTTTCTCCAAAGTCAAGACCCTCAACTTGTGTGTAACCTTGGGCCACTAGTGTTGCTTTGTTCCTCACAACTAAGCCATCTTGATCTTGCTTGTTCCTGAAGACCCACTTGGTTCCAATCACATTGTGTTTCTTCGACCTCTCAACAAGTTCCCACACTTCATTTCTTGTGAAGTTGTTCAATTCCTCATGCATGGCATTGATCCAATCCGGATCCTTCAAAGCTTCATCAATCTTGGTTGGCTCAATGAATGACAACAAGTTGTTCCATCTCCGGAGCCAACCCGCCGCCCCGCACAGCCCACGCCGGAGCCAGCTGCTCAGCCAACGCCGGAGCCAGCCGCTCAGCCGACGCCGGGGCCGGTCGCACCGAGCACCCCACCATCACCCGTGGAGGAGATTCCACAGGATCCTCACGTGCCACGTCCCACCTTTCCAAAAAATCGTGTCATGATTACCAGGAAGGTGGGGAACAAGTGGACCTTCTATGACGAGGTGCCTAAGGACATGATGGAGGAGGGGATCAAGGGCGCCCTGGAGGAGCTGACCACCCGAATCCAGGTATGTGTCTAACAACACTGCTGTGAAAAGGCCCGTGTAAACAATTATATGTTCACCCTACTGTGTACTAACTTTGCAGACCACCAACGCACAGCGTGGCCGGACCATTGAAAGGTTCACGCCAATTGATGAGGAATGCAAAGTACTCCGGGAGGAGAAGGCCAACATGGAGGCCCAGGCTCAGGTCTACCAAGTACGGTTGGCCGAGCAGGAGGCCATGGCGGCTCTGCGGTGTCAGGTGGAAGATCTGAAGGCGGGTAATCAAGGTACATAGGGATCCACCGCCAACTGCTGAGTAGAGCCATGATCAGAAAAACTAACATATGTATGTTGCCTCTGTAATAGGGCTAGAGGACAGAGTTGCTACGCTGGCGCAGGAGAAGACTGCTCTGGCCAAGCAGTTGGACGCTGCCAAGGAGCAGGCCAAGGCGGACAGCGTGCAGATTGCCGAGCTGACCGGTAAGTAGTGCAATTGTGTAATTGCGAGTTGTCTGCCATATACTGGACCGAACAGTATATCCTGACCATGATGTGTGCGTTGTAGAGATGAGGGAGCGTCGGATGGCACAGTTCCAGGCGCTGAAGGACACTTGTAGCATACTTCAGCGGAAAATTGACTCGATGACCGAGCACGTCAAGCCGGTGTTGAGAGCCATTTTCCCTGGAGAGGTGCACCCAGCGGACCCGGCGGGAAATGCTTTCCTCATCGCGGACCAGTGCCGGAGGCTGTGGCCGGCGCTGTAGGACTTCGTCTCTCGGGCCGGTACTTATGCCATGGCGACAGCGCTGGCGGTGGTCCGCTCGAGGTTCGACGTGGTAGAACCTGCTGCTGTTGCCCTCGGGATTGCGCCGGAGCTAGACGGCGAAGCTGCAGAAGAACTCCGGTCCACCTTCACTCCAGCCGCTGAAGCCCTTGTTGCCGATATGACTCTGATCGAGGATCCTGCAGAAGATGGTGGTGGTCAGTAGGGCCCTTTGTTTTAAACAATGTTATTTAAAACTTTGTATGTAAATGGTGTTGAGCACGGGGTGCTCGAAACAAAACTTAAGGCCGTTTGAGATGCTAGACTAGTAGGCATACTTAAGTGGGTGATAAGTATTTTGCCGTTTTATGTTTATCATTATGCATAACTCGGTGCATAATGTTAGTTTTTTAGGAAAATTATGTCGACAAATAAGTTTTGTATCCACTCTCAAAGTGATTAGCTCTGTCAAGGTGACAAAGGGACGCACTAGTGAACATCGCGGGACGCTAGGATCACTAGGTACGATCCTAAGTACCTATTAGAGGGTGCCTGCCGGATCTCCTAGTGCTATGTAGCACGGAGCTGTAGCACATCGACAGAGGACCGAGACACAGGACCTTTCAAATTGTTCTCGGTGAGTAAAATACAAAGTTTAAATGTGACTTATGTAGGGCGCACGTATGCAAGGGTGTGCAAGATTTTGAAATAAGAAACTGCAACTGAGAAGGAAAAGAGACAAAAAGGAATTCATTAATTGAGAAATAATACAAGGATTAGATACATATCTTTGATGTCCATGGATAAAATCGAATCAGCATCTCTATATGCCAAGAGTTTGACTCTTCTACGCCATCCAGTGTCTCTAACCGATATGATGTTGGGCGCGTGACAGCCTTAATCCTGAATGGTCCCTCCCACCTTGGGCCTGGGCCGTCCTCTGGGCCGTGCCTTTGCTGGTGTTTTGGCCCACTTCGACCCCGAGGTGGGCTGCCTTGTTTTCTTTACCTTTTTACGCCTTCTGAAAAGTGCCTTTTTATTTTGGAAATTCCCGCACTTGGTGTATATTCTGCAAAACAATATTTTCTCCAAGCAAGGTGGAACTAGGTCAATAGTAAAGATATATGTGCAATAAAATATTTATTCCCCCAAAACGATCTATAATTGGCGGGTAAAAATCGGAGTTAAGGACCGCCAACAAGATCCCCCAAGCTTACCCCTTGCTCGTCCTGAGCAAGTCTTTTGCTTTGGGTTGTTGATCAGGGGTTGCTTCAATGCCGATCATATCTCAAGTGTACAAGATAAAAGAGAGCATTCTACTATTATTTGAATAAATCAGCAATTGTATCTACTCTATGATTCCCGATAGAGTGGGGCTTCTAATTTTCTCAAGTCTTGGGCGATTGCAAAATAGAACAGTTTCAAAGACCGGTGCTTTTCATTCGTCCCAAGATCAACTTTCAGTCCGGAGGTTTTGTAAGTTTTTATAAATAGACCAAGTTCCTCAAATGACCCACTCGATCGCTCAAATGTGTATAGTAACCTCACCAAAAGCATTTTCAGATTTTGCCTTCTTCCTACCACTAAAAGCTGAGAGTGGAGTTTTGGGTAGGTATGTAAGTGGGCATACTTGTATCACATGTATTGTAAGGTCAAGGATCGAACCTTACGGAGATTAAGCTATACACCTTGATTGAGATGTGCAAGTGTGCGGATGGATGAATGATGATTCCTAATTTTTATGGTATTTTTGGGTCTCCATGCATCATGACATACTCTCTTTTATTGATGGATGAGATGAAGGGAAATGATGGGCTATCGATGAGCAACTAAAACTATTCTCTTTTTTTTTTTTTTGAACGGGGATCTAAGACTTTTCCCGTTTGCCTACAAGAGTGGTAAATCCTATAACTAAATATATCTCTCATGTTTCCTTTTTTTTCTTTCTTTCCTCTCTTTCTCTTTTTTTTCTGACTAAGAACATAGCCCATAACTTTATTGATGGAAAGGATGAGGTGGAGAGAGAGGTCATGATGAACAATGCATGGAGAATTTTGCAAACTACAAGAGAGGGGTGCGCGATCCTCAGGGTGAGGGTCGGCATTTTTATTTGGTGGAAAAAATGGTGCGCAACTCTTAGTGTAAGAGTTGGCGGATGGTAAGGGGTGCATGTTGTGCGCAACTCTCAGTGTAAGAGTTGGCGTTTATTTGGTGGGTGCAAGTGAATCTCAATCATGGGTGTAGAGTCATAATCTCACGTCGGTAACAATCTGACCGAACTCAATGTACGAACAAGCAGCGTATGAAGGTTCTTATACTATAGATAAATCATATGGCTTTGGTGGGTATTTCGCGATCATTAAGGAACTATTGTTTTTGAAATTTTTGAAACAAAGACTTCGGACATCAGGTTTTCTCAAAGGGACAAAGTCATTGCTGTGGTCTATGTCACTATATCATATCGCACAATAACCTAGATGAGAGTAATTGTATACAACCCACTAAATCAAGTTTCTAAAGCATGACAATGTAAAGCCGATAAACCCAAATATTAGAGAAAACTCTATTTTAAACAAGTACAAGCGAGACATAAAGCAGAGGAACCAATCATTTCAACATGGGTAGAACTAAACATTTCATGGCACATATATAGAATGGAATATTTTTTTCCAATGCAAGAAACTTGAATTTAAACATGCTGTAACAGAAAATAAAATTGCGAGAAATTAAATATGCAATTGTTGGTTAATATTACGCTGTACCGGATTTGGGTAAGGAATCTAGTTCCCCGGCAACGGCTCAAGAAATGCTTGTTAGCAGATCTTAGCGCAATCACTAGAATTAAGTAAATGTGGCTAGCGTATGGTAGCTAAGCCTCGCAAACCCGAACTACTACCGAGAGAGGGTGTCACAATTCCTCTTCCGGCAAGAATGTGCCTAAGAATGCTAAGCTAAGCTAAACTCTAGTGACAACGTAGGACTAACCAAAGGGTAACTCGCAAGCGCACAGTACCGATGTAGCACTTCAACCGGGTGAGTACTCCGGTGTCGAATTTGTAGTTCGCTCACGGGAAGCGGATTAAGACTCTCTAGCAAATGTGTGATGGAAATCCGTGGTGGTTCGACTCAATCTAAGCTATTGATATTGATAAAGGGTATGAGTGTTGTTATGAGTGATAACTAAGAGTAACTAGTAGGTAGCTAGCTAGGTGGGAGGACAACAAGTGAGTATGGACTCCTATGTATCTAACTATACTTCTGTGTTCTAATCTAACTAGTGTAACGACTTAACTAAACTAATGCCTAGACCATCGATGTGATAGGGAGATCGGGCCGACAAATAGGAGGGTAGCGTCTCCCGAGGGACTAACTCCTATTCCAGCGGACCTATGACTTTAATGGGCGCCCTACACCCTACCCCTAACATAAATAGATATAACTAAAAGGCTGCGTTCGTCACAACCGCCCCGCTGTAATACGTTGGACGGTGAATGGACTTACCACTCAAGAGTGAATGGAATTACCAATCATCGATAGGGTGCATCCACTATTAAGCACTAGCCTAAGCACCTCGCCTAATCTAGTCTTAAGACTCCGACTACCACGTAAGTAACCTCGGCCCTGAGTTGGTAGTGAAACACACACAAAGGATCTAGACACTAACTAGTTCGGACTCTACACTAATGAGACTAAAGACACAACACTACTACACTAGTATAGCAATGCACTAAGTAAATGCGAAAGTAAAGTACTCAAAGTAAAGACTTAGTAAAGTAAAGCAAGACTATATTAATATAAGGAAAGTACTTCAAAAGTAAAGGTACAAGAGCTATACAGATTCTCCGGAAGACGACTCCGGAGACCCGAGCTTCGCTCGACTCGACTCTAACTCCCACTCTAGACTAGACTACACTACTCTTGATCTCCCAAGAGAGCTTGAGCTTGAGAACACTAATGTGAACTACTTGGGGACACTTTACAATGAGAGACTAGGGGGTATTTATAGTGGAGGTGGAGTAGGGGTTACTCCGCCGCCACGTCGCCGATCCGTGTGCTCTCCGCCATGCGCCGTTGGATCAAACCGACCTTCCACCGACTTGAATGGACGGCTCTTGGTGCAGGACACGTGGGAGTCATGCAGGAAGGCGGTGGAAGCGAACCGACCCCAAGTGGGGCCCACCTGCAGGTCGGCCGACCTGGGTTTGGCTGACCTGTGGGTCCCACTAGCCTTCTAGAAGGTCCAGGTGGCAGTGGGACCAGTGCCAAGGTGTCCTGCCACCAAAGGTGGGTCGGCCGACCTGGCCCTGGACCCCTGGTCCACATGGCAGCTTCCTGATGCTGTCCTGGCTTGTCTCGTGTAGTCTTGTCCGAAGTTGGGTTCGCTTGATATCTTGCTTGATTCCATGTGGATCCTTGGTCCATTGTACCAATCAGATGGAATGTTGATGTGTGGTACATTTGGATCCAGGATTAGGTTCTCCTATAGAGTTCAGGGATCATGCTTGGTGGTCAGATCCCGGTGAGACTAGAATCAGGTCAGAAGACCTGGGTTTTGGTCTCACAGGTCCTGTTTCCAGCTTTCCTGCATTTCACAAGCTAAGAGTACAAGTGGAACTTTATTAGTGATAAATATGCTCATGTGATGCTTATGTTCCTTCTATCGAGGACTGTTGACGGGTTTCTGAATGTACCAAAACTGGTCTTTATTCCCGTCAACAAGATCCCCCAAGCTTAACCTTTGCTCGTCCCGAGCAAATGATTAAAACTTGGTTCGATTGGATCGAGTATTATTACTAAGTTAACATCTCAATAGTACTAAGTGCACAACAAAGAACTTCTCCTTGAATGAAAAATTTAGCAATGTTAACACACCCATATTACTCTAGCACCCATGGGGCTTATGGCATTAACTCGTCTTGGGATGTTGAAAGACGAAGTTTTTGACTAGAGCATCTACCTTTCTCATTCTTTTAGCAAGTTTCATGCCGAGGTTTTTGATAAGTTTTTCCAAAGAAGTCTTAATGTTCCTCAAATGGTTTCTCTCAAGTCACTCAAGTGGTGTATAAATCCTCACTAAGGCACATAATGTGTTTGCCTTTCAAAGACATCCTATCTCTAATAAAGCTTTATATGGAGCTTAAGTAGGTATGTCAAGGAATAGCGTACTTGCAAGGCATATGTTGTCTTAGTTAAGAAGAATGAAGTCTTGGACCACGTAGAGTCTTATCATACCCTTAGATCAAGATGTAAGATGGATTGGATGAATGTGATGGATGATAAAGTAATGAGGGGAAGTGGATGTATGGTGGATGAGGTTGCTCCTTTATTTTATGCTATCTCTCTTTCTACTTCTATTGAGACAAGGCTAGCTCTTCTCTCTTCCCCCCCTTTTTTTCATCTCTCTGTCTCTTTTTTTTTTCAATAGATGCCTAGCCTTTATGAGATGTGTCTCACCTACAAATGATAACTAAGAGAGAATTGTGGAGCATGGAGCAACCCATAGGATAAAATGGTGACGGTGCGTACTTCCGGTGTAGAGGCAAGACAATGATGGTGGTATGGATGATGATGCGTGCTCCCAGTGTAGGAGTAGCATAATTATGATGGTTGGTGAGATGCGTACTCCCAGGGTAGGAGTAGCATAAATGATGGTAGTAAGATGCGTACTCCCAGGGTAGGAGCAGCATGGTTGCGTACTTCCGGATTAGAAGCAGCAATTTTGGTGATGTGTGGATCTTGATCTTAGGGACACAACAAACCTCTTACAAAGGTTCTACAAGTCTTAACCAAACTCAATGCAAGCAAGTAGCTTATGTAGAAGGCTTAATGATATATCAAGGTATATATGTGGCCGTGGTAGGAATGTCAACACCATTGAGGAACAATTAAGTTTTTCATTCATTTAAAAAAAAAGAAATCTCTGGCAATCATGCGTGCTTAGAACAATAGAGTAGAGCTCCTATCTTAACTATCTCATATCTCACAACAACTTAGACTTTGTATTAGCACTTGCGACCCACTAGGTGATCAAGTTCATGATGGTTAAAGGTGCCAAATAATCTAGACTTAGAGAAGTGCTAAGTTGTAAACAAGCACTAGAGAAACATTAACTAGCAATTTCATCATCATTTCCATAGAAAGACTAGCACACATGAAGCATATAAACAAAAGGGAAATAAAGCAAATAAATATTTTTGGATTTTTAAATTTTTAGATTTTTTTAAATGCAAGAAAACAATAACTAAAATGCAATAAGACAAGAATTAAACAAGAAGGATTAGAAACATACCTTAGATGGACTTACCTTAGTGGGGGAGAGGATCTCCCCCAAGGTTGTCTCTTGCTCACTGTTGTGAGAACCATGCGTTCCACTGGTCCCAGCGGTACTCGTCCTCCGTGATGACGCCTTGGACCATTTCCACGTTCTGTTGCATGAGCTGCAACGTGGCTTGATTCTCGATGTGGAGGTTCTCTACTTCCTGGGTGAGTGCTTCGATCTCGGTCGGCGGCTGACGCCTCCCTCTGTGGGGGCGAGGAGTGTGTGCCCAGGAAGGTGTCCTGGAATGAGGAGGTGCTTCCATGTGGGAAGAGCTCACCTCCTCTTCTTCATCGGGTGCAGCATGAGAGGGGCCAGCTTGCTCCTGAGCAGCACGGGCTTGTGCTCTCGTCATTCTGTCCGTCCCTGCAGCAGGACAAGGTCTTCCCCTTCTGTCCAGGGTTAGTGTTGAGACATTATACAACCAAAGTCCCTCATTAGGGAGAGGAATCTCGACTGCATTCGTCCCATATGTCATCTTAAGCGTACCTCTTGGACCTCTTTTAATTAGACCAGCACGTATAAACGTTTCTTCACGAATAATTGGTCTCTCCTTAGGCATAAACTCATAAACATTCCCCTCAAGCACACCCAAAGATTCAGCAAATCTAGTCATGAATGAAGTAAAACCTCCGGGTGTTTCTTGAACCACGAGTTCTCCCGAAGTGTACTAGCATTTTGACGAGGGGCAAACTTGATTTTATTAACCATGACATACATGAGTTGCATCTCTTTAAGACCTATCTCGATAAATCAGCCCTAGGAAACAAAGTGATTGCGATCCAATAGAACATAAACCTCAAAGTTGGATTATGAATTTGCTTAGGTTTAGGATTGGACCAGTCATTGGACGCAGCAATTGATTTCCAAAAGACAGCAAAGTTAAAATTTGCTAACGCAACCTCTTCATCTAGTATGCAATCATGATCAAAGCCTAGACCAACACTCAACTCATTCCAAGACAGGTCATAGTCATTATTAAACATGCGAAAGCTAACACCCAAAGCATTTGACTTAAGTGAGCAAAGAAATTCTTGGGTGAGTAACTCTATGCCAAGCTCAGGAATTTGCCAAAATGATGACCAACCAATGGTATTAAAGACTATGGCAAAGTCTGTGCTCATACCTGTTTTGTCGAGGAGTTCTTGGCCGAGGACGGCGGAGTGCTAGAAACCACAGGTACGAAGAGTATAGAGCTTTCCTAACTCCTCATGGGTGACCATGAGGTTGCTAATAGGCTCCATCATCCTGCCAGGCATGATGGCAGGAACAAGTTGGTGCACTTGTTCTTCCTCCTCCCTCTCATGACTCCTACCTTCAGATTGGCGAGAGCTCGAGGACGAGCCTTCGCCCTTCTTCTTGCTAGACTTTCGGAAAGGGTTCTTCATCCTAACTAAGCTAGTGGGCAAACAAGACCAAGCTTTTCTACTACACTACTACAATAGAAAAGGGAAATATTTTTGGGTTTTTGGGTTTATGACTACTACTACACTAAACTTGAGAAGGCTTGAACACTAAGAGAGAAGAGAAGGCCAAGTGAGCTCGAGATGATTCTGCTGGTTGTGGTGTGGGATTGAGCTCACATTGGGGTGGTATTTATAGGCTTGAAAGGGCAAGGCCAACCCAGCCAAAGGGCAGGTCGGCCGACCACCCCCTTGGGCCATGTGCTCTCGGGTTCCACTTTAGACAAGGAATCTTGCCTCGTGCTTGCAAAAAGTCTGAAAAAGGGGACCAAACCTTGGTCGGCCGACCAAGGATTTTGCCCCCACTACTTTGGACATGTTTTATCTCGGTTGTGCGATAAAGGTAGTGGTGGTCCGGTCCTAGATTCCTTCCGGTTGATTCGGATTCCTATGTCTAGTGTTTGGTGAAAGAGAAAAGGAAAAGGGCAAAAGTGGAGACAAGGGTAAAGGTTGTCCCCTAGCATGCATTGCTGTTCCCTATGCTTGCTTTAGTGTTGGGATGTTCCCCAAAGCATTCTCATGCTTAAAGTAGCATCCTAAGCTAAAGTCATGAGCATTGGACCATCTCTTTTCGAATTCTGGCTAGTGGGATAGGCATAGGATCCAAGTGTGTCAGCAGTGGGAGGCAGCTGGGTGCCTGGTGGGACCAAGTCCAGGTCGGCCGACCTGGGCTTGTGAGCCCCAGGGCACCCAGTGCACTCCCTTGGATCCCTGCTTCTAGCCAGAGTGAAGAGAGAGGTGGTGGACCCCAAAGGCAGGTCGGTCGACCAGGCCTTGGTGGCCTCACCAGCTCAGCTTTTCTCTAAACACTCCTCTCAAGTTTTATTGCCTATATCTAAGTTTATTTTATTGAACTAAACTATGCAGTTGTGAAAGTAAACATGCAATTGGAATGGGAAAATGCAGAATTGAAATGCATGAAAATAAACATGAGATAACTACTGACATACCTGGTCAGCGGAGGGCTCCGTGTTTTAGGTCCATAGAGCGGGACCTCTCTGTCGGGTTCATTCGTGGACACCTCGTCGGTCCCGGAGATGGGGACCGTGAGGGTGTCTCCTTCTTCCGCCATTCTTCTTGGACTTCGGCTTTTGGTTCGGCGGGTTCTTCTTTTGCTTCGGCCTTCTTGGCCGACTTAGCGGTCTTAGTGTCCTTCCATCGGCGGTGTTGGCGACGCGGCCCGGGGTGCTTGTGCGTATGTTAGCTTTAAAACCATTGAAAGGCACTTTCACATACCGTCCTTGGACCGACATGTACATCTCGCCATGTTGCACGTAGATAGTGGCGTCCACCGTGCTCGAGAACGGTCGTCCCGGGATGAGCGGTACTTCGACGTTGGCTCCCATATCGATGCACCGGAAATCGACGGGGATATACTCATCTTGAACTCGAGTAAGATATCCCGTGCCAACCCCTCAGGAAACCGGATGGTTTGGTCCGCCATCTCGCAAACGCACATATGTAGGGTGCAACGGGCTCCCTAACAGTTATCATAGGTGACCTTGGACATGATGTTAACACCGAGATCCAAGGTCGCGAGGCGTTGTCGAAGATCTGCGGTCCGATCGGCAAGTGATCGTCGGCGGGCCGGGATCTCCCTTCTTCGGGACGAACGGTGAATCCACCGTTACCCGAACGAACGAGAATGAGGCCTCCCGAACCTCGTAGTTACCAACCCGACGCCCTCAATAGGGTCCTCGGGCTTTGCCGAATCTTACCTTGCTCATAAGTGGGGACAACTTGCTGCTAGTTGAGCTAACTAGTTTTCTAACATTTTATTAAAGCTCAATTGATTTTTCATAGCAGAGTTAAAGCTATCCATTTTCTCACTAAGACTTTCTAAGATCTTATCATTAGCCATCATTCTTTTATTAAGACCATCATTAATTTTAATTTGACCAAAGACAAGTTCTTTCAAGGAAGGTTGGTTATTGAAAGAGTTACCAGAATTATTGTGGTAAGTATTACCTGAATTATTATAACCCATACCTTGGCCTTGGTAGAAGGGGCGTGAACTCCATTGCTGTTGTTGGGGCCAATTCCCGTTGTTGAAGTGGTGGTTGTTGTTGTTGTTGTTGCTAACGAAGTTCACCTCCTCCTAAGTCATGGGGCAGTTGTTGCCCGAATGGTCCTCCTCTCCGCAAACCTCGCACCATGGGTCGGTACCCACAGCACAGATAGCGGCAGGAGTCTGGATGGCCTCCGCTTCCTTGTTAGAGGACGATCCCTCTATCTTCTTCATCAGGAGGTTCATCTTGGCAGAGAGCATGTCCACCTCGCTAAGGGCGTGGACACCTCTCTTCTTGGGATGAAGGCGCTCTTCGTTCCATCCTTGGTTGACCACCATCTTCTCGATGAGCTCCTTGGCATCCCTGACATTGTGTTGCAGGAATGCCCCTCCTGCGGAAGCATCAAGGTGACTCCGGGCTACGCTAGTCAGCCCATGGTAGAAACCTTGAATAATGAGCCATTCGTCTATCCCGTGGTGGGGACAGGCTTGAATGTGCTCATTGAGACGTTCCCATGCTTCGGGAAACGTCTCGTCGGACTTTGTTGGAAGCTTGAAATCTTCCCGCGCAGGACACTTGGTCTTGCCCGCGGGAAAGAACTTCTTGAGGAATGCGTTGGCACATCTGTCCCAAGTTGTCACCTCGGCCTTGTTCTTTGTAGAACCATTGCTTCGCCTTTCCCAACAATGAGAATGGGAAAAGACGAAGGCGAACGGCATCCGGTGACGTTCTTGACCGTGAAGGTGTTGCACACCTCCGAGAAAGTGTTGGAGGTGGGCATTGGCATCCTCATGTGGCTTTCCACGAGGCGATTTGCTTGCACCATGTTGATTAGTGCAGGCTTGAGTTCAAAAGTCGCATCGCCGAAGTTCACGTTCGGACCCGTAGCGACAAAGTCGGCCGACGGCGACGAGAACTCGGCAATGGTCTTTTGAGCCATGGTTGCCTCAACAAGCGGTGTGGGACTTCCTTCCACAAACGGTTCGAGCTCGACGGTTCAGGCTCTGAGATGATTCTCTGAGGAGGGACTAGACTGCATCTAGCTCTCTTTAGTAACTTCTCAGGGTCTTCGACGTAGTTTGATGGCAGACTGAAACCGCTCATGCACTGTCTAGAAAAGGATAATAACAAAAAAAACAAGACAAGTGAAGGGTTAGCCCCTAACACTACCGAATACTTAAATTAAGAGTAGACCACGGATTCCAATTTGCTAGAAATTATTAATACGACGCTTCCCCGCAACGGTGCCGAAATGCTTGTTGGTTAATATTACGTCGCATGCCGGATTTGGGTAAGGAATCTAGTTCCCCAAGCGGCGCCGCATTTAAATGCTTGTTGGTTAATATTACGCTGTACAAGATTTGGGTAAGGAATCTAGTTCCCGGCAACGGCTCAAGAAATGCTTGTTAGCAGATCTTAGCGCAATCACTAGAATTAAGTAAATGTGACTAGCGTATGGTAGCTAAGCCTACTGCAAACCCGAACTACTACCAGAGAGAGGGTGTCACAATTCCTCTTCGACAAATGACCTAAGAATGCTAAGCTAAGCTAAACTCTAGTGACAACGTAGGACTAACCAAAGGGTAACTCGCAAGCGCACGCAGTACCGATGTAGCACTTTAACCGGTGAGTACTCGGTGTCGAATTTGTAGTTCGCTCATGGGAAGCGGATTAAGACTCTCTAGCAAATGTGTGATGGAAATCCGTGGTGGTTCTACTCAATCTAAGCTATTGATATTGATAAAGGGTATGAGTGTTGTTATGAGTGATAACTAAGAGTAACTAGTAGGTAGCTAGCTAGGTGGGAGGACAACGAGTGAGTAAGGACTCCTATGTATCTAACTATACTTCTGTGTTCTAATCTAACTAGTGTAACGACTTAACTAAACTAATGCCTAGACCATCGATGTGATAGGGGAGATCGGCTGACAAATAGGAGGGTAGCGTCTCCCGAGGGACTAACTCCTATTCCAGCGGACCTATGACTTTAATGGGTGCCCTACACCCTACCCCTAACGTAAACGAGATATAACCGAAAGGCTGCGTTGTCACAACCGCCCCCGCTGTAATACGTTGGACAAGTGAATGGACTTACCACTCAAGAGTGAATGGAATTACCAATCATCGATAGGGTGCATCCACTATTAAGCATTAGCCTAAGTACCTCGCCTAATCTAGTCTTAAGACTCCGGCTACCACGTAAGTAACCTCGGCCCCAGTTGGTAGTGAAACACACACAAAGGATCTAGACACTAACTAGTTCAGACTCTACACTAATGAGACTAAGACACAACACTACTACACTAGTATAGCAATGCACTAAGTAAATGCTGAAAGTAAAGTACTCAAAGTAAAGACTTAGTAAAGTAAAGCCAGACTATATTAATATAAGGAAAGTACTTCAAAAGTAAAGGTACAAGAGCTATACCAAATTCTCCGGAAGACGACTCCGGAGACCCGAGCTTCGCTCGACTCGACTCTAACTCCCACTCTAGACTAGACTACACTACTCTTGATCTCCCAAGAGAGCTTGAGCTTGAGAACACTAATGTGAACTACTTGGGGACACTTTACAATGAGAGACTAGGAGGGTATTTATAGTGGAGGTGGAGTAGGGGTTACTCCAGCGCCACGTCAGCGATCCGTGTGCTCTCCGCCATGCGCCGTTGGATCAAACCGACCTTCCATCGACTTGAATGGACGGCTCTTGGTGCAGGACACGTGGGAGTCATGCAGGAAGGCGGTGGAAGCGAACCGACCCCAAGTGGGGCCCACCCAGGTCGGCCGACCCGGGTCCGGCGACTGTGGGTCCCACACCGGCCTTCTAGAAGGTCCGGGTGGCAGTGGGACCGTGCCAAGGTGTCCCGCCACCAAAGGTGGGTCGGCCGACCCGGCCCCGGACCCCCGGTCCACGTGGCGGCTTCACGATCTTTGTCCTGGCTTGGCACGTGTAATCTTGTCCGAAGTTGGGTTCACTTGATATCTTGCTTGATTCCATGTGGATCCTTGGTCCATTGTACCAATCAGATGGAATGTTGATGTGTGGTACATTTGGATCCAGGATCAGGTTCTCCTATAGAGTTCAGGGATCCGCTTGGTGGTCAGATCCGGTGAGACCGAATCGGGTCGAAGACCCGGGTTTTGGTCTCACAGTCCTGTTTCCGGCTTTCCTGCATTTCACAAGCTAAGAGTACAAGTGGAACTTTATTAGTGATAAATATGCTCATGTGATGCTTATCTTCCTTCTATCGAGGACTGTTGACGGGTTTCTGAATGTACCAAAACAGGTCTTTATTCCCGTCAACAGCAATGCAGGTACCTCAAGTGGGGGTCCTCCCCCAAGCTTATCCTGAAGCTCATGGCCCAGGATTGTATCCCTGGGACCTCCAGTAGGCCCTCCGCTGCTCCTGCTGGATGCGGAGGCTCTCTGCAAGAGCGTCGAACCACTGACCGTGCTGCTGCTGCCACTGGGTCATTGAATGCATGAAGTTACTCAGGGTGTTCCTGATGTCGTTCGTCTGGATCTGCAGCTGTCCAATTCGAGCATGGACTGAGGCCAGCGTCGGCTCCTGCTCTGGTGGTGGTGAGTCGACAGTGTAATGCCTCTGTCGCTCCCACTCGTCGGTCCCTGCCTCGGACCATGCCCTCTCAGGGTTCTGTGCCGGCTGAGGGTACTGCTCCCACCCCGAGTAGCCTGGGTAGCCCTAGTAGGCCTCCCATCCACCATAACCATACTGCTGGGGAGGCTGTACAGGAGCATCTGGCTGAGCAGGAGAGTCAGGCTGTGCATACGCCCCAGCTCCTCCTCTAGTGGCTCTCGGTACCTGTTCTTCCCTGCGTGCTTCTTCTGCAGTCTTCAAATCGAAGGTGAGCACATCACAGTTATGTAAATAAAGATCCGGGTTAGGTAACCGTATCTTATTTACATAGCCGGAGAAGAAGAAACAAATATGATCTTTTCCATCGGCCTTCAAAGTGTGCCCTTGATTTAGGACACGCAAGTCGCAAATCGGCCGATCAAGAGGAATATACTCAACATCGTTCTCATCTAGTGCTCCTACGGCATTGGCAATGCGAGTAACGAGAGAGGTGCAACTTCGATAGCATAAGACTTTTTAACCATATCTAGCCAGTGGAGGCACATCTCCTTCACAGGAGCGACCTTGAACTTATGAACCATGGCAAAAAGAAGCTTAAGCTCTACAGAATGCACCCATCTAATCTTGCCAGCAGGAAACAAAGTCATGGAGATCCAACGATGCATGAGTCTAAGGGTAGGGTGTTGGATCTGAGTGTTCAGGGGTTTGAAAGCTCCGACTTCTACCCTACCCAAAATCTTTTCCCAAAAAGAGTAGCGCTCAAAACCAGGGATGGATGCATCTAGTTTAAGTGCACACTTAGAATGAAAACCTAGATGATGAGCGAGCTCTCTCCAAGTAAGGTGATAATCCGTGCCAAACAAACGGAAGTAAATATGCTCATCATCATAATCAGATGTGCATAAAAACTAGATGGTCAAGAGATGCGAACCTTGCTCATCGATGGGATCGATGTTCTCCCAACCAACCGCCCTCCAAACAGTTTCGAAGTCGGTATCCATACCTATTTTCTTGATGAGGTTGGCGTCGTAGACCGTCGTGTGGTTGAACAGCCGATCCTTGAGGCTATGGTACCTCTGCAGCTCCTGCTGGCACTCCAGGTCGAGGTATGGGGCGTCGACCGCGTAGATCCCCTCGGGCTCGGGGGTCGCAGGTGGTGCCTCCTCCCCAGAAGCTTCGGGCTCATAGGGGGCACCATAGTAAGAGCTCGAGCCCTCACCGTACCCCCACGAACTGTAGTCGCTCATGGTGGACTACACAGGTGGCTAGCTCTCGGGTGGGAAAGAGCTAGTGGAAGTTGATTTTCCACACCTGAGGCTAGCTCTAGCACTTGCGCTTTTGCTCGAAATTTGCAAGTGGAAGCTTGTGGCATAGAAAGTGGGGGTGGAAGAGAGTGAGAAGTGTGAGAATGGGAGGTGGTTGAGCCCCCCGGCCACCCCCTTCCTTTTATAGGCGAAGCACCAGCCAGAGGGGGGAGGGGCAACGGCTAAGAGCCGTTGGCCGCCGGCGCGGCACCGGAGGCCGCAGGTCTGGCGCGAGCGCGCCCAGGCGGGCCCCGCTGCTCCTCCCCTTTGGCCGTTGGGCGCCAACGGCTAGCCCTTGGCGCTAGCCATTGGGGCTTCTGCCCCGGCGGTTCAAAAAACATTTTTTTTCAAAAATAAAACCCCGGCGGTCCCCTTTTTTTCAGAGAAGGAGTTTTATTCTTTCTCTCTTTTTTTTTCGTTTCTCTCTTTTCTTCTGGGGCATATATATATAATTTTTTTCTTCTACTCTCTCTCTTTTCTTCTTTTTTTTTCGAGTAGCAAGAAGATACTTACCGACCTACTTTGTCGGTGCTCTTATTCCTCCCCCAAGCTTGCTTGACTTAACAGGGGTGACCAAACCCTGTTGCGATCATGTTCACCGACTCGGGCGGGACCTCGGGTTGCCCCACGATCCTGCTCGTGTCAGCGTTCATCGGGATCGCTGTGGCAATCTGGGCGAGTTGGGTCTCTATCATCTTGTTGAAGCTCAGCTGATTCTTGACAGCGGATGATAGGCCCTCTATCTTATTGTTCATGTTTTCCAAGATCTTGTCATTTTGGATCATCTTTTTGGTGGGATTTTCATTGATCTTGGCTTGGCCGTAAACCAGGTCCTTCAATGAAGGTTGATTCCAATTAAACCCGGAGGCGTAATTCGAATTACCTTGGAATGGAGGACGGGAGTGGTTGTTCCAGCCATTTTCCCCTTCTTGTTGCTGGCGAAACCCATTATTGAGGTAGGCGGCCTCTTCACGGGTCTCGGGGCAGTCATTCCCCGAGTGTCCTGCTTCACCACAGACCTCGCATGTCATGCGGGCGTCCATGGCGTTGACGGTGCCGGATGCATCATTGATGGCACCACCGTCAATCTTCTTCAGGAGTAGGTCTATTTTTGCGGCAAGCATATCCGCCTCCTTCACGGTATTCATGCCTTTTTGTCCCTTAGTGGGGGTGCGGTCCTTCCCGCAAGCTTGGTTCCCTACCATTTTGTTGATCAGTGCCGTGGCACTATCAACAGTCAATGATAGAAATGCGCCGCCAGCTGCAGCGTCCAGGTGCCCCTTCGACATGGGTGTTAACCCGTTGTAGAAGTTCTGGAGCACCAGCCAACTTTCCATCCCATGGTGAGGGCATTCCTGGATGTACTCCTGGAGCCTCTCCCATGTGTAGCACGTGGTTTTCCAAAGAAGACCAAACGCTAACTATATGTGTGCCCTGGATGTCCACACAACACATATAGAGACAAAATGATAAATATCAGAAGCAATGCTTTATTACTTAGCGAAATATATTTACATCAACTCTTACATATATATCAGAGTACAACGGAAACTATTTGTAGTCTTCTATCTTCGGGTCGCCATACTCCACAGGGACGGTTGACTGGTAGAGCACTCGCCTAGTACATGCATAACTCCTTTGGAAAAAACACTACGCTTCCGTTGCGCCACTTTGATCCACTATCTGGTACCCAACCGGGATTTTTATTGGTGACAACAAGCGTCAGCTCACCATGCTCAGCAAGTATAACATGAGGGGATGCAAGGCTCAAAAGGTTAGACACGGTTGAACTGCGGTAAGCATTTTAGTTGGTCAAATTTTATATATTAAGACATGCTCAGGGCTCCTCCCAAGTGGATTTAGTTAATTATCATCAAGATTTAGCATATCCCAACACATCCATAGAACCATCTATCTCGAAAAGGATCCAGGCCGCTCGTGTCCGTGAGCACGGCTGATATATCAGTTTGATCAAACTCTGCGCAGAGGTGTACACTTTCACCTTGAGTCGTGATTCCCATTTGCCTAGGGGCCCGTCGACCCCCTAACACTTCCAAGGTGAATAGGCAGGGTCTCACTGCGAAGCCTTTCACTAATTACCCTAACCAGTTAGTAGCCGCGAGGTTTCAGCATCTCGGCGAATGGAGCCCCCCTTCAAGATTGGCACACCATGTGACCGCCGCCCAGCACACATCTTGACAGGCAAGGAGCCATCCTGCAACCTAGTCCCCCCTCTTGCACCGAACGAATTCGGTAACTACTAACAAGCTAGAGAAAAACTAGCTATATGACTAAGATCGTGCCCACTTTGATTCTCAAGGTTGTATGGAAGTCCTGGGTTGCCGCTTTAAGATAAAGTCCTTACGGAGGGCTGACTAGAGCACCCAAAAAGGCCCAATGCTCTAGCCCCCTTCTGACCATGTTGCTCAAAAGCATCATCTCAACCACTGATTCCATAAGCCATTAGTCAAGTTAACATTATCATATTTGGTGATTGCAAGCTAAGCAAAGCTAACCATATGCATGAACCCAAGGTGATCAAGGAATAAGGATATCAAAAGTACTAGGTAAGTCCTTAGCATCATATTTAGACACATGCATATGAAAGGTGATTAAAGGTTCTTAGGTAACAAGGGAACTCATGTTACACTTGCCTTCCAATTGTTTGCTCAAACTCTTCCATCCTTTGCTTCTGAACCATCCTCGCATAGATCCTTCTATCGATAGCAATCAACTGGTACAAACACCTGAAAATGTCCCTAAGAACAATACACCAAGCATTACAAAAACAAGCTATAAAGGTTCCTAACGTATGAGTCTATCGTATGAGCGCAAAAGAGCTAAAACAAGTTATTATGAGCTTTTGAAGTTTTAGGGGTTAAATCATAGAAGGAAATAAGGCTGGTTATATCAACGAACAGCAAAAAGGATGGCAATGAGATACAGATGAATAAAAGAGAGCATGAGTTAGATTGCTAGATATTTATAGGAATATCGGAATTATATATATGAAGAAAAAGAATACGTACACACATGACATTAGCAGCAGATAAGCATGTACGTGGCCAACATGAGAGGTACTGGAATGGTATGTGTATTAGCATGTTGATGATGTCATCATGGAGACAAGCTGTGTATGCAAGGCTATGCATTAGAGAAAGATGGTATATGTGGTTGATGGTAACGTAGAAGAAATATATGGGCTACGGTATTTATA
This sequence comes from Themeda triandra, assembly GCA_018135685.1. Classification (NCBI taxonomy): domain Eukaryota; kingdom Viridiplantae; phylum Streptophyta; class Magnoliopsida; order Poales; family Poaceae; genus Themeda; species Themeda triandra. The sequence goes on from JAENPR010000231.1 coordinate 725,021, forward strand.
GAAATATTAGGAATACATTTGTGAAGGAAAAGAAGACATATATATGGCGTGAACATAGTGATGACATAATCAAGGAATAAACAAAAGGTATTTTGATCTCTATATATATGTGGAGTCGATGCAAGCAGGATAATTCTTAACAAGATATATATGTGGACTATATATGTATCATTAGAATATGTACCGCGGTTATTAGCCACAAAAGAAAGAAGACTCTTATTTATTGGAAGATAGATAGATAGGAGTAGCACATGAAGGGTCCTCACCGATACTCCGGGATCAACAGCGAGACGGCGACGTGGAGTTGGCCGGCCATGTACAGATGCCAGTGCTTGATGTGTTTGATGACCCAGAGATGATGTACGACGGCAACAGGAACTGAGGAGGCCACCGATGCGACCAGCACCGGTAATATATAAGGTAGCAGTGAGGCGAGCTCGGCGAGCAGCAACGATGCGGATCATGCCACCCACCTGAGCAGCATCCAGGGAGTTGTGGTCGTGGATCGAAGACAGAGAGTGCTGGATGGCGACTTTGCAGAGAGCCGTCGCTGACGAATATGACCCAGCGGCAGCGTTGCAGCGGGAGGGAAGGAGGTGGCTGGCGATGAGGGTCGGACCGGCACGGCGAGGTTGGTCCGGCGAGGTCGGTTAGACTTCCTCACAGCACTGATTCGATCCATATTCATGCCGAGTTGCCGATCATCGATATATTCAAAATAATAAAGATCAATACGCTGCTGTGATAGGAGATGATTGAAGGAAACTCTCACCAGGGTAGCAGCTAGAAGGCCGATGGACACTCAGGGAATGACGGAGCACTTGTCAAAGGCAGCAGCGTGAGATGGAGCACAGAGGCATATATTTATAGGCTTAGCAAGGCAACTGAGAGGACGTTGAGGCGGTGGAAGTGAAGGCCATCGACGGTGGAGCTTGAAATGATTATTGTCTCTGCAGTTAGCGATAACTGACGATGGTGGAATAGAAAATGCGGCTTCGAGTTATGACCACTGAAACGTTGGTTAATGACAAGGAGTTAATTAGTGGCTACTGGTTGTACAGGCGTTGGTGCTTCTTGCATTCACGCAGATGATTTTTGGCAAATGGCAACGTGCCGGCTAGGACGCCAGAAGGAATGTGACAGCCTGAAAGAAAAGCTACGTGACAACATCAGGATCAGGAAGAGAAGAGATGGACTTGCTTGCTAGTAATAAAGAGGTGATGGCCCGGTGGAGATTAAAAGAGGAACGAGTGGTACATATGCGTGTATGTTATTTGACTGATATCTGAACATAGGCCAACTCGAGCTTTATTAGTGCAACCATGCATGACAGCCGAGGGAAGTAGTCAAGGAGAGACTGAAATTTAGTTCGCACTCTAGCATTGCCTGGACGGCATGGCTGCTAGTGGAGCTTGGGAGTTATAACCGCAGAAGAAGTAACGTTTGAGTTACTGACGATGCATATTGAAAGGAGGAAAGTGGACAATCAGTAAAAGTCGGTGCTTCATGCTTTGGAGATATCACGTGCAAGGATTAAGGTCAAAAGCAAATGAAAGAATTGTGTTCAAATTGTTAGTGGCAAGATAATAAGGCCAAAAGGCCAACGTACGTGATGAGATGGATAAAGATTAGAATAAAGATATATTTGAATTAATTGATATTAAAATAAATAAACTTTTATTAAACAAAACATATATTTTTATTTTGTAAATAGAATAAAACCTTTCCGTAGCTTAACCTCGATTTTCATAAATCATTTTCCATACAATAAATTGATGCTCTCGGCATGAATGCAACAAACATATTAAATTAAATTCAAAATATTTGAAGAAACACATTTTCACTATTTATATTATAAACAACATAATTTAAATCTTGGAAAATTTTAGAAAAATCATAAAACCATTTATTGTTTGTAGTGATTTCTACGCACAACCCAAAATGGAAATTTTGGGGTGTGACACCATGCCTCAGGGATGGGTTCCAGCGAGTTCTGCTGGAAGTTGGCGATTCTCCCCCATAGGGCATTGGTTTTGCCCATGGGGAAGAATTTAGCGAAGAATGCGGTGGAGCACTTGCTCCATGTGTCAACAGCGGCCTTGTCCTTGTAGAACCAGGTCTTCGCTTTTCCCGCAAGGGAGAAATGGAAGAGCCTGAGCCTGATTGCATCAGGTGCGACATCCTTGATGACGATGGTGTCGCATATCTCCAAGAAACGCTGAAGATGGGCGTTGGCGTCCTCACTAGGCAGTCCACAGAATGAACTTGCCTGCACCATGGTAATGAGCCCAATCCTGAGCTCGAAGTTCTTGTCTCCCAAGTTGACAGCGGGCCCAGTGGGCACGTTGGCAACATTGGGGACAAAGAACTCGCGCAGGGATTTGGCCATGGAGTGCGGCGTGGTAGGTGCGACGGTGACTGGTTTATCTATCGGCGGAGTAGTAGAAGAGGAAAGGGCACGAGTCCTATTCCTCCTTAGGAGTGCCTCCGGATTTGAGTTCAAATTTTCCGGCAGAGAGAAACCGGTCATGCACTATCCTGTTTTCATCCACAACAGGAGAAAACATAAAAGTTAGCCTGTATAGACATTGTCGTTTCTCATTTTATATATCATATGCATATCCATGCTGCTAGATCCTTAACTTCCATGCCTTCCCCGGCAACGGCGCCAGAAATGCTTGTTGGCATTTCTTAGCGCGATTACCAAAAATAGACTTAGAGCCTAATCCTGATAACAGTGCCAAAAACGCTAAATGGCTTTACTCAACAAATTTACTAGAAACTGGTTCTAGCAACTACGCGAGTGTTGCCAAGAGATAGATCACATCCTATTAGAATAAATATCTGCAAGCGCACGGATCTATCGTTGCAGCATTTCACCCGGAAGTATTCAGGGTATCGTTATTTATAATTTCCCAAAGGAAGGCATGGGGTAGTTAAGTATTCTAGCATGGGTATGAATACAATATGTAGCATGAGAAGAAACCGACCAATGTGCTATACGAGGGGTAAGCATACGGTAATTTGGATAGTGGACACACACTTAGAGCAACCTCAAAGGAACAAAGGTAAAATAAAGAATAAAGAATAATCTATGAGCAGCGGCGGGTCCTATATAGTCAATGCTAGAACGGCTAATTCCACATGTTATACAAGTCAAGACTCGATTATAGACTAGGAATATGGGGAGACCGCGGCAAAGCGGGTCCGCGTCGATGGCGGCATTTACGAACTCCTACTCGACATACAAATGTGGGGATTACAAGGGACGACAGGGCATGTCACCACTCCGCCGCCTACCACCTCAACCGTGGCATGCCGACATATCCGAAGGTTCCCTCGCAACCGGGCACCATGCCCGCATACTAAGGAGCTACCTACGTCCCCCCAGGACTCCCACCCTACGGATGGACGAGCTAAGACATAGGCAAACCCGAAGATACATCGAACCGCTATTCCTCTCCTACAATCTAATCTAAACAAGTAAAACATACGAACGATGAAGAACAATGTAGAACACGATGAACAACTCTCACAAGAACTATGGCCTAATTCTTGATCATCGAATATATCGTGTACTAGACTATACTCTAGTTCATATGCAAGACTATATAAATATGATGAGAACTTGACTAAGGAAGAACGCTCCATAGATTTATACCAAGAGTGTAGCTTTTCTTCCTGGAGACAAGCTCTCCAAGTAGCTTTGCCTAGCTCCAAATGACTAACATTAATGCTAAAAGAACAAGTGAGAGGTGTAGAGATGGCTCCAAATGGTGTGTGTGATGGTGGGGGGCCTCTCCTCTTCTTTTATAGGGCGCTTGAGGCGGTTCGGGGGTAGTGAGGTAAAAGCACCAGCGAAACCATCATGCCCCAGATGGAAGGAGGCAAACCGCCTTGGCCGGGCCCACTCCGGGCGAGGGCGGGCGCGTGCGCGCCCGGGCGCGCCGCGCCTGGGTGGCGCCGCCCCCTGACCGCCTTTAGCGTGTGGGCCTGGGCCGTCCTCTGGGCCGCGCCTTTGCTAGTGTTTTGGCCCACTTCGACCCCGAGGTGGGCTGCCTTGTTTTCTTTGCCTTTTTACGCCTTCCGAAAAGTGCCTTTTCATTTTGGAAATTCCTACACTTGGTGTATATTCTGCAAAACAATATTTTCTCCAAGCACAGGTGGAACTAGGTCAATAGTAAAGATATATGTGCAATAAAATATTTATTTCCCCCAAAACGATCTATAATTGGCGGGTAAAAATCGGAGTTAAGGACCGCCATCAGTTTTAAAGGATATGGTACCGACCACATGTTGACTCATATCTCGGGCTTGACTAGGCTCCCCTACTACAAGGACCGTCTTCCACACAACTTCAATGTAATGCACACAGAAAAGAATGTCGCTGAGGCACTCTGGGCAACACTTATGGAGATTGGCAAGAAGTCAAAGGACAACATTAAGGCTAGACTGGACATTGAAACGATTTGCGATAGACCAAATCTAGTGATGAAGACCTCTGTGCTAGGCAAGAGATGGAAGAAGGGCCCGGTCGATTACATCCTAAAAAGGCCACATAGCAAGGAAGCACTAGCGTGGATGAAGAAGCTAAAGTTCCCTGATGGGTATGCGGCGAATCTGAGCAGCGAAGTGAACTTGCTAACTGACAAAGTCTTAGGGATGAAGAGTCATGACTTCCACATATGGTTTGAGCAGATCCTTCCTGTGATGACCTGGGGATACCTCTCCGAGCCAGTGTGGCGCATCCTGGTAGAGTTGAGCTTTTTCTTCCGCCAGCTTTGTGCCAAGGAGTTCTCTCAGGACGTTTGTCTTGAACTGGACAAGGATGCACCTCTGTTGCTCTCCAAGTTGGAGATGATAATTCCACCCGGCTTCTTCCTGTCCATGTAACATCTGATTTTGCACCTACCAAGGGCGGCACGGTTGGGGGGGGTGTGCAACACCGTTGGTGCTATCCAATCGAGAGGTGTCTAAAGCTTCTTCGGAAGAAGTGTAAAAATAAAGCCAAAATTGAGGCTTCCGTGGCAGAGGCATTCATTATGGTGGAGGTGTTGACATTCACACAGGCGTACTATACCAAGGCACTTCGCAGACCGCAAGATCCAACCCCTCGTTACAACATCGACGAGAATTCATGCACCCTCAGCCTTTTCAGAGGGGATCTCGGAAGAGCAGGCGCAGGGACCAACGTGTACTTGCTGCATGTTGAGTAGCACAATATCGTGATGTACTTGTTGTTGAACCTTGACAAAACCCAAGATTATCAAGAGTAAGTTCTCGATGAGCTAGCTTGTTACATACGCCGCCACTATCCTCCACCTATCGATCCGACCCCCCCCCTTGTCTATTGTTTCTCCAGGGAATATATCAATGAACACTGGAGCGGCAGTACGGATCATACCGAGGAAGAAAAAGACCATCTTCTCAGACATAATAAGCTCGATTTCTTCAATTGGTTCAGTACAAAGGTACCATCCAAGTAACCTTGTTCTGACTTTGAGATTCCACTTTGCTCCTATGAGCGAGTAATGTAACTATCTACCTGTCCTAACCTTGCAGGCTAATTGTGATGCGGAAATGAGTCTTGCATTGAGATGTGTGGGCAAATGCTGCGAGTGACATGTCAGGTCATTCGACATTTATGATGTGACTGACTATCTCCTTCGCATGAGAAGCTATGAAGAGAAACGGGCAACCTAAAAACCACGTGCAGTGGAGTTCGTACTCCCGGCACGGATGGGAATGACTATTACGGCATAGTCAAAGAGATATTGGAACTTGACTTTGGCAAAGACCTAGGTTGTAAGCCAGTGGTATTCAAATGCCATTGGTTCAATCCTGAGTTCACGAAAAAGAACACATCAATTGGGTAAGTCAAAATCTGACAGGATTCCAAATATGGAGGAGACGATGTCTATGTTGTGGCTAATCGAGACGCCACACAAGTTTATTACCTCCCATGGGCAAACCAAAATGACAAGCGCCTTGCGGGTTGGAGCCTTGTGCAGATGGTATCGCCACACGGTAAAGCGGCGGTCCCGAACGATGATGATTACAACTTTGACCCAAGGACAAATGAGTTCTATCAACCTGAGGGGCTAGAAGGTAGGTTGGAGATAGACATTCTTATGCTGGTGGGTATGGAAGTAAACAATGACATCGATGAGGATGAGGGTGATAAGGTGCATGATGCTGAGGACTTACGAATCCTTGATGAATGGCAGATGCGACGCGAGTTGTTGAGGACGACGTTGATAATGATGAGGATGAAAGAGAGCTCGACAATATTGATTGTGATGATGACACTACCGATGATGAGGACGAGCGCGCTCGCGATAATATTGCCTTTCGCGGAGATAATTTCTAATTCATGTAATACTATATTGTTATTAATATTACCTTGCAGTTATTAATATTACCTTGCATTTATGTTTCTTTACAAGTATTTGTTATTAATACTAACTCTTCTAATATTTGTCATTGCAGGCACTCGACAAAATGCCAGGCGGAGCGCGGCCATGACGAAACGTCAACTCGAGTTACTAGAGTCGTCCCCCGCGAGGACGACCCCCTCAAGGATGAGGAGCACGTGTGGCGGCCGACCCCCGCGAGGACGAGGACGAGGAGCTTGAGGTGGAGCCATCCACCAGTCGGGGACGGAGGGCCCCCAATGGACGGCACCGTACGCCGTCGAGGAGGCTATTTGATACAGCCTCCCAGGAGGGGGCGACAATGACGACGACCGGTGACAGTGGTGGCGGCGGCGGAGACGACGAGGGCGACGACGACGACCTCCAGTGTGGCGATGAGTAGCCAGCGGGCGGCTCGAGTTCCACAGCTTCGGCAAAGCCCTTCCAGCATGGCCCCCTAGGCTCCCTAGCCACCTGCCAGTCGCTGACGAGCGCCCGGTGATTCGGCCCGCGGCCAAGTAAGTAACCATTGTTGATTTCTCTACTTGTTCATATGACATTTTAAAATTCAAACTGCATACTAACAAATGTTGTTAATGACTCGTGCAGGGGCTGGTAAAAGGTGACAAAAAGGGAGTGTTCACGCTGTCCCACTAGCATCCAAGGCCTCGCGATTAAGAAGCACTCCTTTGGCTTGGTCCTCACCCACGAGGGTAACCACATCATGCCGAGAAATGGCACCACTTCTACCTTGTCAAGGACGAATATGACCAAGTTCTTGCTGACAAGATCAAGAATGAGTTCTGGGTGAGTCTTTGCATCGCATCACATATCTCAATACAACATTATTCGTTAGACCTTTTTCAAACAATGAAATGATGTTTCATGCCTCGTGTGCGCTTGTACTTCAAGTTGGAGGAGGGACGGGACCCCGTGCGGGCGTCATAGCGCGAGGACTTGGTGTGCGCCGACCGGCTCGAGGACATGTTCTACGAGGCGCATACCCAGCCGTCATCGGCTACTACACCAACATCAAGAAGGAGAAGATAGATAAGGACCAAGCCCGGGAGTTATCAAGTCACGAGGAGACCGACCTCACCGAGGAGAAGTACATGCAGGTAATATCAAAAACACAAGATCCGTTATGATTTCTTACATGACACATTCAATTCATTATCTGTAATCTCAAAAACTTGAATCTCATGTAGATGCCTCCGGGCTGGTGCAGCAAGTACGAGGACTGCTGGCTTACAATTGTCAGAGGGTGGCGTACGCCGGCGGCGTACGCGGAGCACAGAAGACGTCGGGCGAAATGCAAGGCGGAGCTCGACCGGTCAGGGGTCTCACACCACCAAGGGAGCCAGATCCTGCCAGAGTTCATAACACATGGGTATGCGTCTATTGATGCATTTGTTATAGCGCTCAATTGTCACTACTTGTAACCATGTTTGTGTTTTCCTCGCAGTCGGCGGTGCATGGTGGTGAGAAAATCAACGAGTTCACGGGGTTCGCGCTTGCTCGCACTGGCAAAGCGAAAGCGGCCACCACCGTGTACAGCTCGTCGCACGGGCTAGAGAAGTACACCAGCCCGGCCGTCTATGACAAGCTCACCAACTACGCCGCTGCAGCTCGAGAGCACCATGGCGCTGACTACAACCCCACAACCAAGCCCCTAGAAACTGACCTCCTGATGAGGATTGGAGGAGGGAAGCAGCACGACCGGTACTTCATGGCCAACAGCGCCATCGACATGTCCTCTGTCCAGACGCTGAGCCAGATCCGCAAAGAAGACCGGCAAAGGGGTGGGGCGGATCGCAGATCCCCATAGCGCCACGCCAGCCGAGCAACGCGCAGATGATGACGACACTTTAGGTAAGTGGAGTTTCATTCGTCGTTCAATCTTTTCACGCATGATGTAGCTTGCCTTCAAATACCATCAACCATGCTGGTGTAATATTGTAGGCCACGATCCAAGAGATGCAGGCCAGCCAGGTGGAGAGGAGGCGGCCCGGGCGCGAGAGCAGGGAGGCGCAGCGGGAGGTGGCCCTTGTCGCGAGGGAGGCGCAGCGGGATGCGGCCCATCAGGAGCAGCTGGTGGCACTGATGCAGCACTACCAGCATCAGTTGGCGGACCTGTCCCTACACTTCCGGTCCCAGATCCCTGGAATGGAGGAGCCTCCTGCCTCGATCTTCGCTCCACCATCACTGCCTATTCAACTGCCTCTTTCTGTACCTGGTCGGGTGAGTACAATGCCTGTCGCTTAAGCTTCCATCGGCAAACAGCATGCCGATACTAATTACATCATTTGGTCTTTGTGCAGGCACCGTCGGCGGGTTCGAACCCGACTCCAGGTGCTAGCCCTCCACCGGGTGCTTCTCCACAGGGTCCTTCTCCAACGCACGGCTGGACACCTTACCAGAGCTTCCCCACGCAGCCGTACGTCTAGGCTCCTCCACCGCTGCAGGGGCACTCGTGGCCACAGCAAGGGCACTCCGGGCCTGCCGCGTTCCCTCCACAGCAGGGGCACCCCGGGACTGCCGTGTTCCCTCCACAGCAGCACGGCTACTGGCACTACGGTCAGGCGCCGCAGTCAACATGGTCTCCGTGGGAGCAAGGTGGTGGGGGCTCTGGGACCCCTGGGGACGGCGCCTCGAGCTAGGTACTACACTTGTCGCTTTTGGACCTTGTATGGATGACTTGTATGGATGACGATCGACATTTGATGCTTGTGTATGGATGAGTTGGATATGTGGATTACATGCTATATATGCGATGTATGGATGAAAATGGTATTTTGTTGCTATATATGTGGGTTATATGCTATATATGTGTTGAAATGTCGTGGAAATGCCGATGGCCAACCGTCGGCAAACCTGGGATTATGTGTTAGCAAATCCCCAAGTTTGCCGACGGTAGCCAGGCCGTCGGCAAACTGACCATAATTTTGCCGACGGGCGGCTGTCGGCAAAATAAGTTTGCCGATGGGCGTGGCCGTCGGCAAAGAAAATACGAAAAATAAAAAAGTTTTGCCGATGGCCGCGCCTGGTCAGCTGTCGGTAAAGCCGTCGTCAGCCTGACGGCGAGTCGGCTGACGTGGCGCCTTTGCCAATGGCTGACGTGGCCATTGGCAAAGCTTTGCCGATGGCCTGGCACGTGGCCATCGGCAAAGTTCTCTTTGCCGTAAAAATTTTTGTCGATGGCTCTTTGCCGATGGCCGCGGCACTTTGCCATCGGCAAAGCCTTTGACGATGGCAAACGTGGCTTTGCCGACGGCTGCCAGCCATCGGCAAAGAAGCCGATTCCAGTGGTGTCTGGAGCCTATATTGTATTGCAGATATACAGAGAAATAAATAAATAAATAGACAATGAATCTCATGGTCGTACATTCATCAAAACTGAGCATTCAGAATGAAAAGGAGATACATCACAAAGAAATATGCAAGGAAGAGAGATTCTACCCTGTCAGGTGCAGGACAGAGACTTGTGTGACTACGGAGAGCACGCTTGCTGGAGGACAGGATGATATGCTTGCAGATTGGAGGAACTGCCGGTGCAGAGGCGATGTGAGCATTAGCGATTGGGAAGGTATTGGCAGCAAAAACTAATATAGATCTGGTTGATGCTTTCCACCTGCAACTAACCTTTGCCGTACACAAGATCGGACGAGGGAAATAGGCCTACAGGAAATCACGTAGATCTGGCTGATGCGCCAACTGCATCCTTTGCCATATCCAAGATCGGAAGAGGGCAACAGGAAAATCACGTACCGATGGGCGATGTTAGAGCATCTCCAGCTCACCAATGTTTCATCCCTAAAATGATAATATTGGTGATCACTAATACTACTTTTTAGAGTATTGGGGAAGATCTCTCCAACATATCACCAATAATTTGCTCCAATATTTTCTAAAAAAATATAATTTACTCCAATACATGGGACCTACTTGTTATATTATTTATTTTTATTTTTTCCTTTACTTTTCTTCAACCGAGCACATCTTTGTTTCCTTCCATCACCAGTCCACCCCTATGGGTTCACCATGTTAGAGCACCTGTGGGGAGGAAGTTGGAAAAAGTGACAGTTGGAGGTGGGTCCCAACTATTGGGAAGATGCATCTTCCCATTTATTTGAGAGAAAATTGGAGAAATATGGGTGATCACCATAAAAAGGGGATGGGAAAGGGGAGCTGTTGGAGCACTGATTTTAACTCTTGTCCCTCAATATAACAGGTTTATGGAAAAAGTGGATGAGAAAGGGGAGTTATTAGAGATGCTCTTAGCCCGACCACGTGGAGTAGCATGTCGATCGGCGGGCTTCTACCCCATGGCGGGGCTGCAGTGAACGGGAGATGGAGGTGGGGAGGGATCGTTGGATCGAGCCCTAGCTGCCATTGGTGGATGAGAAGGTTGCACGATCTATTCCTTGGGTCAGTTTTGTTTTTAGCCAACGACCCGACCACCCTATCTCTTTTCTTTTTTATTGTTCTTTCCTTTCACTTGTGGTCATTCATCATATTGTTCTTGAGCCAACCTTTTGCATGCATGCCGACCCCACCTCCTTGTCTCCTTACCTTTTGCTGAGGTCATCCTAAAAATGAAAAATATTTATTTTACAATGTTATAACTTCTGAATGGTGTATTTGTTTTTAATTCCATTTACACCGTAGTATTCTACCCAATGAAACGAACAAAACTAGACCCATTTTATATGTTTGGAATATTTTTTCTGGCAACAATTTTATGCATACTATAACTTATAAGTATAGTTTAGAATACATAACTTATGTACAGCGTGCTTGACCTACCGCACGTTGTCGCTGGTGCTCCATCCGATGTCAACGTGCAGTTCATCGCAGGCAATATGTTTGAGAGTATTCCACATGCAACCGCTGTTTTTCTAAAGGTACACCCGTCACGGCTCCCTCCATTTTCCATTGTATTTCCATGTTGAGAGATTTCGCAGAGATTCTTAGGCTTCAGCGTAGAATCTGAATCGTTCCGGCATTGACAAAATTAATCCTTAATTTGGGAGGAAGAGATTAGAAGTAAACAGTTCTGACATCATAAATGTGCGATTATCATTGAATCCAAACACCAAGTACCCTTTTCTTCGTTACCTGTCGATTAATCTGATGGTACCCCCATGCCAGACAACTTTACACGACTGGGATGACGATGCGTGTGTCAAGATATTGAAGAAATGCAGGCAGGCCATATCTCCACGCGACGCAGGAGGGAAGGTAATTATCTTGGACATGGTAGTTGGATATGGGAAGCCAGACATAAAGCATCTAGAGACACAAGTATTCTTTGATCTGGTTATTATGTCGGTTAATGGAGCTGAGCGCAACGAGCAAGAGTTTAAGAGGATTTTCAGTGAAGCTGGATTCAAAGACTACAAAATTATAACCGTTGTTGGCGCTCTATCAGTTATCGAGGTCTATCCATGACTGTTTGGTGAACAAAAGCCTCCACAAAACTGAGAAGATTGAAGGTGCTGACAGTTATGAACTGTTCTTTTTTACTGTGTACACTTGAAACTTTGAGTGACTTTGTATAATAATAAGCTGAGCGCAACTGTGTTCTGTTATTGTGGTCTTGTGTCGAATACACATTATATGAAATGTAAGGGAAATGCTATATGTATCCAGCAGCTGTGAGAAAACGTGTAAACACGGTGTTTATACATTACCTTGTTGATTATCGCTTGTCGCATGAATTGTTTCTGATTTCTAGTAAATATTGCAGCCTTATCTAGTCTTTGTATTCCATTACATGTGTTGTAAGTAAGTTCTTTTTAAAAGTAAGCCCCCGATAACAAGGTAGACGCTTCGGGTAAGAGTTTTGTCCTATTGCTTACCTATCGCGAGCATACATGTCTGTAAAGGGTGTTAATCTAGATATACCTTACTAGTTATCTTTTATCTTTATCTTGGCTTTTTGCATCACCTTTCCTATCATATTTTGATTATCCCTTGCACTAGTTATGTAACACCCCAGGTGTTTGTCACCAATTAAGTAAAGTGGCTTATGCTCGAACATGCATGGTATGTCGAGTAGTGACTAAGGTGTTTGGCTCAAATCTTGGAAAGGTTTCATAAAGATGAAATCAAAGGTCACATATAATGGTAAGCCACATCTCTACTTGAATGACTTATTAAGTAAGTGGGACCTTATGAGTTCAACCATGTCTTGCAACCTTGCTCAAACAACTCAACTTTAACTGATACACAAAACTTATTAAGGGTTAATGTTGAGCAAATGCCAAGAAAATGTCTCAATTGGCCTAAAACCCTAATTTAAGCTTTATCCAAGTTGTTACTTTGACAAAAGCATTACCTTGACTTCTCTACCAAAGCATTACTTTGTTTGATAAGTCAAGTCTAAATCAATCTCTAACCTTGTTAAACAGAGGTCATGGTTTGGAATGTTGCTGCTGTTTTTCGAGACTTAGAAATATTCGAAGTCTGGAAATTATTAGTGGCCATAATGATTGATGTGCCGTGTTCTCTAAAATTTACTAAACAACTTGAGTTGGTCCAAAATTAAAAAGTGAAGCTCATTCATTGGAGAAGGCTATGCCAATAGTTGGATCAATTTGACGAAGTTTGGCCTTCTAATTCCAAGAAACCGAGCTCCATGTTTTATGGTCATTAACTCATTGATAGTGTCAACTTTGGTCCTAATTATCTCTTAATCCTTAACCTAGATGACTTGGGTGACTTAGCAAAAGTTGTAGAACAGGCCCAGGTGTGAGCAAATTTTGTTTTGGGCCCATATAAAAAATCTGCCCAAAAATGGTGCAGACCTGTGTTTCAAGACAACCTTGTCGACACACGCCACGTGTCCGACAGAATTCCTCCATGGCCACCATGCACTTTGACGCGTGCCACCTCCTTGCCACGCACCCCGCGCCTCTCCTGCTCGATGTGGACGTCGTACGTGGAAAAAGGAAAACATGGCTGTTCGTTGGTTAATAATGGCCATGCACGTGAGCAATTTGTTACTTTGTCAAGTTTGGGTTGATGATGATGTCCACGATGATGCATGGTTTTTGCTTCCTCGCTTCTTGTGACAGCATTCTTTACCGGTACGGTATATCACTTTTGAATTGATACCTTCACAAATTAAAACAGATTAACATCGTACTTGCCCACGCTAGATATAAAAGATGTCTCTCGAATTAGACGTCACCAAGTTTAAAAGGAATCTCATATTTCTTAAGAAAAAAATGGAGAGGAGAAGAGGTTGAGGATCCATAATACCTTGTATTTTCACTGGTAGAGAAGCGGAACTAAAGGTCCAGCCTTTATTTTCGGTTCCCGCAACCGGGACTAAAGGCCATCCTTGGAATGAAAAAATAATGAAATCTAACAGACCTCCCTTGCTCTGCGTGAGATTCGAACCCAAGACCCCCTGCCTCACGCGTAGATTCATTTACCAACTCAGCTACACACTACATGTGACAGAGTCCTATACACTGTCCTTTTAAATTGACCCACAGAGGACCTTTAGCCCCGGGTGAAAGACATTTAGTCCGATTGGTAATACTAACCGGGACTAAAGGTTGCATGAAATTTTGTCCAGGTTTGTAACACCAACCGGGACTAGAGAGGGTACCTTTAGTCTCGGTTGGAGCCACCAACGGGGACTAACCTTCCCGGTCTCTGCCACCAGCCTACAAAAGTTGTTGGCGAGCCGCTGGGAGGGGATTTAGTCCCGGTTGGTGTCCCCAACCGAGACTAAATCACCCTTTTGTCCCAGACCAAAAAATGGTCGGGACTAAAGCCGAGATTCAAAAGTCCGTTCTCTACTAGTGTTTGGTACAAACTTTGAACATTGGAGTACCAACTTATAAAGGATATGATTCTAGATGAAGAAACATTCTAAATGACAATATGTACCACTAGTGTCTATCACCAACCTAGATATGATAATGTGGATGGATTATTAATTCGTCGTCTACTACAGGGACATTAATTAATCGCGGGAAAGAGACGATCTGTCGTTTGATCACCCTTGTCGCAACTGCACAGTGACACGTGTGATGCTGAGAGCTTAGGTACTGTATTGTTCGGTTGCGGACATGGTCCTGCAAATACTGTTGTAGACGCTGCTACTGCTCTTTTTTTTTCCATCGCCTTTGTAATTTCAATTATTTGACCTAACAATTTTTATGCCTGTCTCCGTACATTCCGCTAATAGCTAGCTAGCTAGACTAGACTCCGACCAACGCGTGGCTGTGGCTCAGCTCGTTGAGATTCCTTTCGATCGATTGGGTTTGGTAATAAGCTAATAACTAAAAAAAATCATGGGCAAAATTTCTTAATACCCTAGCTATCTGCTGATGTATCTGTTGGAGCGATCGATCGAGGTAGCCAATAATGTGAGATTTGCGCGTCGACAACTACCATACCTAGCAAGTAGGTTCATCTGTATTCGTAGAACAACCAATGCGCGCGTGGCCGAGATTCCATCTATACTCCATCCGTCAAAAAAGAATGACGTTAAGAGCAACTCCAACAGTTTGGCAAAATCACTTGACAAATTAAGATTTTTGGCAAAACCACAGAAAACCTCCTCCAACACCTTGGCAAAAGTAATTGGTAAATTGGCAAACTTGGCAAAAAGAGACCTCCCTGGCCCAAATATGCGTGCATACGAACGCTTGGCAACATGCGTCATCTCCTTCACACGAGAGGAAGAGGAATCGCCCAGCTGCATGAGTCCCCACAAAAAATTAAGACATGTGAACCACTATTTTTCAATTTGCCAAGCCCAGAATAGCAAATTGTTGGAGAAGGGCTATTTTATCACTTGGCAAATGGGTTTTAGACTTGGCAAAACCTGAGATTTTCCGAGTAATGTTTGCCAAACTGTTAGAGTTACTCTAAATGATGTGCGCCGATTAAATTTTGTTAACTTTGACTAGATTTATAGAACATATATGCAACATTTATATCTAAAATAAATTTATTACAAAAGTATATTCAACGATCTACTAGATCTAGTAAAGCAGTAGCCAGCAATGCCAGATTGATGCCACGCGAAGATGATAGGCTCGCCTTCTCGTTAGAGCATCTCCCAGCAAAGAACTAGCATTGTCGTTTCTGCATGTAAAGAATCTTAGTGTAAGCAGCTAAGCAGATTCTTGCAAAATAAGAAGATTATTATTAATTTACTATCACTTGCAGTGACGATACGATCTATCATCCTGTACACGTAACTGACGTACTCCGTGACCTGCCTAGGAAGTTCCGATCCCTTGCATATATTCGAACCAAGAAACGACAAGTCTGAGCTATGCTACCTACGCACCGACCCTTCCGACGGTACTTGCATTGTTTTATTAGCCAGATGACGTATGCATGGCTCTAGTCTCCTCTCCATTTCCTCCGGTACTTTTTCAAATTTAGGCAAGTTTAGAGTAAATAATAATATTCATATTTATGTCTTCAATTAGAAAAAATCATAATTGATCTAATAATACTTAATTTGTATCATACATAATGTTAATATTTTTGATAGAACTTTTATGGAAACTCAAAAGCAATCGATTTCTAAACCGAGAATCGCATCTTTTTTTATGGATGGAGTATAAATATGCACCACCGGCAAATGGGTACGTGGTCAAATGGTAGGAGTTTAGTGGGATACTTGTCACGAGGGTTTAAATTCGGGTGCTCGCACCTTTTCCTCGAATTTCCTCGGATCGCTATGCATTAAGTGGAAGGCAACGTCCTCGTCGACGGCGCGTGACTTCGTGAAATTCAAGGTCTGCCAGCTCGGTTTTCCGGAGGAGCTCACCGGGGTAGGGTTTACGTACGTGTATTCATAGTAGTGTATGTTGTGGACGCCTCGCATTATCTCGTGTAATTAAAAAATACTAAATACATGCATCTCGGTTGTTGGTGTTAGCGCCACTTTTTTTCGAATGTAGCTGTCTTTTTACCGGACACCATATGTACGTGGGCCCCGTAGTCGTCGCTGCATCGACATGATTCTTGCATGGTTGCTAACTCTCAGGCTCTCAGCAGTAGTAGGCTAGTGATCAGGTGCCGTTCTCAAAAATGGGTTTTTCTTTCTTTTTTTTTTAAATGAAGCGATCCCATTCATCCTTGATGCTTGCTATCAAGCATATCCTTTTCGTCCGGTAGCAACCCGCTTCAACTTCGACAGCCTTGACATGTACTCTTGTCTCCATTCATGGGGGCAAAGCACCACCCAACTTTGTAGCATCACATCAATCTTCAAGAAGAAACTCCTCACATCCTTCCATGGCGGCCCCGGAAACAGATATGGTTCCTTAGTTTCCAAAGCCCACATAGGGATGCAGCACAAAATATGTTACAGACCATGAACTTCTTAGTAGATAGCCACATTTGACCTATTGAGAGAATCTTTTCCTACTTCTCTATCTAACACCTCGAGAAGGAACTCCACATTTGCTTAGCAACAACACACTCAAACAACAAATGTTGACCAGTTTCTTCCTTAGAACAAAATAAACAAGATAAATCATCTAACTTTTTTCTTATGTTAGCTTGGGCTCTAGTTAGATTTCTACCTCACCAGCCAAAGAAAAAACAGAACTCGGGAGGAACCTTAACCTACCAAAGAGCAGGAACACACACGGGAGGGGACACTCCCTAAAGTTCACTATCCTATATAAGGTTTGAGATGAATACACTCCGGAAGAGTAAAACTGCGAGATCGGGAGTCTTCCTCCCCATTCAAAACAATGGCGAGGCAATCTGAACCACCCTCCTCCCACATATTGTACAATCTCGATTTACCCCTCTCCTAAAAGTGCATTTTAGATATGTGCCATCCCAACGCTTAGCCACAGTCCCATTTTTCTCCCGAACTAACACATACAACTCCCAGAATTGAATTGCTAAACTAGAGGGGCCAAGCCAATTGTCCTCCCAAAATTTAACCGTCTTTTCATCCCCTAATTTCCATCTATATTCTACTTTGGCTGCTTTGGCAGCCCACATAATCCCCTTAACAAACTCGAACCTCCTACCGTGGCAAGTATAAAATATGTTTGGATTATTGGTTCTATACTTGTAGTCTAAAAATTGTTTCCACATGTTGCTACCATCCATGTTGTACCTTTTGATCCAAGAGGCTAACAAGCACACATTCAAGTCCCTAATATTAGGAATTCCTAAGCCCCCAAAGTCTTTCAAAGATTGACAAACTTTCCCGGCTAACTAAATGTATCTTGTGATTGTCTACATTATCATTCCACGGACAATTTGCAAGATGAGAAGTGATTATTTTGATAGCCCACTTGGGAAACTTAATGAATGAAAGTGCATAAACAGGAATACTTGATAAGCAAGCTTTCACTAGAGTGACTCTAGCTGCATGAGACAACAATTTTCCTCACCAACCCCTATTCTTCTTAAAAGCTTATCTACTAAAGGTTGAATATCCTCTCTCTTCGATTTTCATAATGAAGAGGGACTCCTAGATATTTTATGAGAAAATGGTCTAAAGGACAAGCAAATAAATGAGAAATAATATGGGCTCTCTCTTCATCTACATTAATAGTAACTATCTCACTTTTATGGAAGTTCACTCTCATTCCAGACACCTGTTCAAACCACATTAGGATCCCATTCAAATTTTGAAGATGATCTAAACTATCATTCAAAAAGGATCGCATCAGTCAAGATATTGCAAGGAGATTACTCCCTCTGGTCTAAACCCATTACCTAATCCCCCTAATCGATTTGATTCAGTACCTTTAATCAGCATTCGGTCAATACATCACCTACCAAATTGAAAAGCAGGGGGTGGAGTCTTCCCCTGTCTCAACCCCTTACCGATCTTGAAAAACTTGTTTTCCTCTCCATTCAACATCACTCCAACAGAACTTTGTCTAATTATTTTACCTATCCAACCTATCCACACCTCACTAAAGCCTCTATTCTCAAAATCTCAAAAAGGAACTCCCAATCTACCCTGTTGTACTCCTTTTCGCAATCGAACTTGATTACACAACCTGGGGCCCCTCCTTTGTGCACTTCATGCACCAACTCATGAGCAACCACTACACTCTCTAGGATGTAACACCCCTGAATAAAAGCACTCATGGTTAGGAGAGACCAGTCTATCTATAATCTTACGTAGTCTTATTGTTAGCGCTTTAGAGAAGATTTTAAAGCTACAATTGATTAAACTAATTGGTCTAAATTTTTTTATGGACCTAGCTCCCTCTTCCTTAGGAATTAAAGTAAGCATAGCAAAGTTTAACCTATACAAATCTAATCTACCATGATGAAAATCATTAAACATAACCACTAGATCCTTCTTAATTATGTCCCAAGTATTTCGATAAGAAAGGTACCCCATTCGGGCCGGGGGAGAACCATCACTATAGCAACTAAAAACTATCCCTTTTATTTCCTCTTCACTAAAAGGGCTAGTTAACAAATCATTTTCCTCTCTAGTAACTAAATCATCCCGGCCCCGAAGTCTCCGCTAACCGTATCAATGGCCTACTTTCCTTAGCAAAAAGCTCTTTATAGAAGTCTACCGCTATTTTCATCATCCCTTTTTGGTCTACCGCTATCTCATTAGGACCTTGTAAAATGTCTACTTTTTTCCTCCTACTCCTCTGATTCGCCACATCATGGAAATATGCTATGTTCCTATCACCCTCAACAATATCACTATCTCTAGCTCTTTGTTTGGCCTTGATTTCTTCCAAGGCCCAAATATTGTCTAACTCTTTGGAAATAATTCTATGTCTAGCTAATTCCTGGTCAGTCAACATCCTAGACTCCATGTCTCTCTCTAATTTGTTATATTCTGCACAGTTTTTTCTTTGTTTAGTGAAGCCACCTCATTAGCAGCCCACCCTCTTGCTATTCTCCTAAAGGTCCTAATCCTAAACTGCCAAGTATCAAGACTGTCCAAATTATTGCAAGGCATAACCCAAAATTTCTCTACCACCTTCTTGAACCCCTCCTTTGAACACCACCATTTCTCACATCTGAATATTTTCTTCCCAAAGAAAGCACTATCCCCAGTATCTACTAACAAGGCATTATGATCACTTGGATGCCTCTCTAGTCCTTAAACACTTACCAGGGGAAACTTATGTTCCCAATTAATGTTAATCAACACTTTATCTATCTTTTCTAACACAGGACAGTCATGTCTATTGGTCCAGGTGAAATTAATGTTTCCAGGATCAACCTCAATTAGTGCCCATCTATCTATCTAGTCATTAAATGCATCAGCCCACCTAAAATTTATCAACCCATTATTTTTGTCCTTAGTAAACCTCATCAGATTGTAATCACCTACCAGCAACATTGGGCCTTGCCAACTTAGCATTATTTTATCTAATTCCTTCAAAAAATCTGGCTTCCCTTCTTCATAGGGGGAGCCATATACTACCACTAGTTTCCAGAAAATGCCAGAGCTAATTTCACCCATCATAACACTAATTGAGTACTCTAGTACATCACCCACATATGAATTGAATCTATCTTTATCACAACCTACCAAAATATAAGATAAGCAAAAAAGTTTATTTACACTAGCTAAAGCTTCGACACCACCGCAACCTCGGCAACTTGTTCGCAAACAAGGCTATTTCATTTGTTCTTGCACTGTACTGTTTTATTTTTTCTTATAATTTCTATGATGTTGTTAGCCCCTGCACTTGAGCAGGTTCGTTAGGACAGTCTTAATAAATAGTTTTCTGACGTAGATTACAAGGGAGAAAGAGAGTAATTAATGTCCAGTACAAACTATCATTTTTAAATCCATGATTACGCATAAAGATTAACAATTTCTTGCGTGCTACATAAAGAGAGGCTGCTCTGTTGTGGCAAATTAGTTGTGCAGCTAGCGTTCTGAAACAGAGGTGACAAACGAAACAGTAAAAGGATTGGTGTCTAGTTGAGACACTCGATAGCTCTGTTGCAACGTCTCGGTCGTAGCAGGTACTAGTAGGCATGGAGCCAGAAATTACTAATAGAAGGGGGCAAGTAATGTGAAAAAAACAATTGATTTATTATACGAACATGTAATGATAAACAGACAAAATAATAGGGTCAACTAGTAACGAAACATCGATATACATTGTTCGCTACAGTGTGGCTGACAGTACTTAGAAAATTCGCTACAATGTATCTTCTATGTAGGAATGTATTAGTTAGAACAGGGACATATATCCTTTTATTTTAGAGACCCTCCCTGTACATATGGTCTTAGCAGTTGAAACTTGAGAGTCAATAATACTATTTTTCTCCACCACTTGCTATCTTTTTTTTTGTTCTTTGGTCATTGTCTCTTAAATCAAACTAGTGATGTCCTGCAACTAATAATAACCAAGGACGGCGCCATTTTCTCTCTTTCAGTTTCATCAAACTATGGTGCAAATGCAGTGTCTTGGTATCACATGACCCCATGCATGGAGGACCGAACCTCACCTTCTTTCTATAAAATGTTAGGATCCATGCCCTTAAGTGATTACCACAAATCCTTCGAAGAAAATTTCATGTTTCAAAGCTGCATGAGCTTTTAAGTTTTTTGAGGAGATTGTTTTGAGTTGTCTGTGCATAGACTTGTCTGTGCATTGCAGCGCAACTCCATATGTATAGAGATCAGACTCCATACTATCACTTGACATGAGTTGTTGGTACTTATATGAGCATAGGTCATAAGTCTGGAACACATACAAGATATGGAGGAGCGGAATCTAATACATATTAGTATTGGGCCCTGTATTTATCATCGCTAGACGCGAGCTATTCTAACTCGTATAAGTAATATACGAGTCATAAGGATGGATGAAGTACAAAAGCAACAGAGTAAAACTTCTCCACTAGCAAGGTAGTTAGTGGAGGGTGGATGAAAGAAAATGAGACAATGTTTTAAGTATAGAAAATATTAAATTAATATAGGTTAATACTTGGTATATAGATATAGATATAGATATAGATAATATATTGCACTCAGCGGCACTTTTCTGTATAATATGGTCAAACTAGGATCCATGCACATTAATCATTTCTATGTTTTTTCCATGTTTTAGGAAGCTACTGGATGGCTTCCAAATCTGAAGGCATATTGATGACATAGTTGAACGCAAGAATATACTGTACCAAGAAAAGCATCGAAAAATCAGTCAAATGGCATAGATGGTTGTTGGTATTTGCTAAGTGCAACTAAAATAAGAAGAATTCTGCAAGCGCACTGAGAACATACCATTGTAGCATTTTACCGGGAGTAAACCAGGTATCGTTATTTATATTTTTACCTGAGGGGAAGCAAGGGTTAAAGAATCTAATAATTCACCATCATGTATCTACTAACTTAGTAAACCAACTAGACTAAAGCAGTGGTAAATGATTTATATATATAAAAGGGTAATATAAATAATAAAATACACATGAGAATTCTATGATAAATGAGTAGCTAGTTAAAGTGAGAGGACAATGGAAGAGATCAAGGTTCCTAACTACTTCTCTAATACTTTGGTTCTAGGATAACAGGGAATGGTTAGATATAGCGATCACACAATAGCACTTTGGAGCAGCAGGTCCTTTCCAACTCTCGAAGAAGACTGGGTAAAGAGTAGTTGGGAGAAGGCTGCCGAAGCTCTACGAAACACCAACCCGAACGTGGTAGAATACGAAGGCCTGACAGAGCTGTCACCTCTGGGGCTACCACAACTATCCGTGGGATTGGGCGCAACCTCAGGTAACCTATAGTCTAGACACCATGCCTACACTATCGATTACTACTCTAATCACTTAAGATAACTAGAGCACTCAATACGAGCGAAGATCCCATGCCAAGGTATAACAACTATACTAATCATACATATGAAGGCATAAAGTAAATAGAGGAGATAAATGTATTAAAGCATAAGTCTTACAAGAATAGATACAAAGACATACCCAATATCGAAGACTCCTCCGTAACCGGAGCGCAGCTCCGCTCTCCCTAACTCTCATCTAGATCTAATCTACTACATTGGAGTGTCTAGCTCTAATTCTCTAGAGAAGAGAAGTCATCCATTCAAGGGACGCCTCTACAACTCGATCCCCCGGGAGATAATGAATTAGGGTTTAAGGGATGCCTCCTCCAGGGGCCAGGGGCCCTGCTTATATAGCCCTCTAGGATGCACCACAGCCCTCGGATCAAACCGACCTAAACGGACGATTATTATTCATCCTGAAAGGCGGTGGAATAGGGATTCGCGAGACTCGTTCTGATTGGTCGAGATGACGGGTCGGCCGACCCTAGGGTGGAGGCGGCCGACCCTTGGCTGGGCCCAAATGGGCTCATATTTTGTGGGCTGATGGATCTCTTCGTTAGCTTCGATTCGCCGTGTGGATCACCTAAATCGGAGTTCGTATGAGGGAGATATGCCCGTTTTACTCCGGACAGCTCTTGGAGCACAATTGCAATCTTCCGGATGGCGTAACTTTATCGTCTGGACTCTGATTTGGCTGAACCAAAACTCTATTTCATGTGTCTCGATGAGCTCTATGCAATGGTGCACTTTATTCCATCATTTGACATACTTCCATTTGATGATTCTGGTACCTTTCCAGTTTAGTCCCTGCAAAACAGACATTTACCAAAACTCGTGGAATTCCATTAGTGTAAGCCCTATATCTAGAAGGTAATTATGTTTAGGTCCTTTTTCATGTCTAGTTGACGGTAAAAATTGGCACTTAACGACCGTCAACAACTCCCCCAGGCTTACCTTTTGCTCGTCCCTGAGCAAAGATGAACTCAGTGTGGATCAGGAGTTGCTACAATGCTTTCACGCCTCAAAAGTACACATACGTTCAAACAAGAACTCTCCTCCGAATTAGAGTGAACTATTCTGACTCAAAACTTACTCATATTACCTTTCACCATGGGGCTTGTAACCGTCACTTGGGTCTTGAGCAGTTGAAAGACAGAACGGCCAAGTCAAGCGCTATGTTTCTCGCTCTTTGATCAACTATTATTCTGGAGTTTTTGCAAGATTTTCAAATAAAACTCAGAGTTCCTTGTATGAACCTTTTAGGTCTCTCATTTGTGGTATTTCTAGATCCTCTCCAAGCATGTGCGTAGCGTATGCCTTCTCTCTTCTCTCAGAATATGTGGTATTTATGGAATTAAGGCATAGTGAAAAGTGCCTTCTCTCTCTCACCCTACTTTCTAATAGGCTTATGTGGAGCTCATAGGTGGGGAGACACTCAAATTCACTTGCATATATTGCACAGTTAAGACATGGATCCAATAGGAACTAAAATAATAATAAAGTCATATGTGCATGAGGAAATGGAATGGATGATAAGATGATGATAGGGTGATGATGGAATGATGATAAGGAAATGTTTATGAGGGTTGATCACTTGGTGAATCATCTACTTCTACACTTGCTCCTTTGGGGATAACATTGACTCCCTTTATTCGAAAACCTTGAAACTTCTTGAATGGAAGGATTTGGCTACTCTCTCTCTCTCTCTTTTTTTCTTTTTTTCTCTTTTTTTTCTTTTGTTTTAGAATGACCAATCCTCTGAAAACTAAACTTTAGCAACGGGGAGTGTATAACTTGAAATGATAAAGATTGGAGCTTTTATGTAAGCAATGGAACGGCGATGGTTATTTCTAGATGTTCACTCCCAGGATAGGAGTAGAACCTTTTCTGGATGAAGTGAAATGAATGGCGTATGTATATGTGGATGGATGGATGGATGCGTACTCCCAGGGTAGGAGCAGCATATGTGCGTATCTCCAGGGTAGAGACAACACAATAAATGGGGGAATGCGTACTCCCAGGGTAGGAGCAGCATAGGTGCGTATCTCTAGGGTAGAGATAGCACAATATGTGGTGGATGTGGATCTATATGTGGGTGGTACTTCTAGGGACAGAAGTAGCACAGAATGAATGTAGTAGTTATAAGATGGGTGCATGCTTCTGAGGACAGAAGTAGCATAGATCAATGGATGGAGAGCACATAGTGTTGACTTTAACTGCATGACTGATTCCTTATGGGTCCACAGCATAACCACACTCAATGCCTACAAAGACTACACTCAAACCTACAATGTGATCTATATAAATAGATGGGTTTTCCTAATCTAGTAAGCATGAATATATGGCCGTGGTAGGAATTTAAACTCTCGTCATAAAGGAACTCATCATGCAAAAATTTAAGATTTTCACAAATAAATTCTCCAGAACTCTAGTATCTCTAGGAACAAGATGGACAGCAGCTCAAAACTTTTCCCGTATCACATCCGCCAACAACCTAGACTTAGATCAAGCATTCGCTACCCACAAGTTTCAGGTTCAGAGCAAATCTCAAATCTAAACAGTTGTGTCTAAAACTCGGGAAAGTGCAAGGTTGAAAACTAGGTACTTGAAAGGAATTACGGCAGAGCAACTATTCATCATCTCCATGTAGAGTTTATTCCAGGGATTACTTAAAGACAGATTAATAAGAGCTCTCCAAAAGTAGAAAAGATAAATAAGGAAATCTTTCGGGTTTCTAAGGTTATGCATCTTTTTTAGTTGTTTAGCAAGCTCTATAAATAAATAGACAAGTTGGAACACTTAGCTTGATACACGGGGGATGCTCTCCCCAAGCCGGATGTTGACATAGTCTGTGGATATTGCCGACAGGCAAAGTGAAGGAGTTCTAGTCTTCCCGGAGTTTCGTGGATAGGTGCTTTGTTGGAGACAGCGTTCAACCGTTGAGGGCAGCACTTCGACAGAGACTGGACATCCTTAAATGTTAGCTCTTCTTGATCCTTTATGTTACGTGAAGCTCAAATAGACAACAAAGCTTGTGGAACTGATTAAGTGTTAGTGATAAAACCTCTAAGCCTTGGCTGTCTAGAACTGTCTTAACTCAAATGTCTTCTAATAGGATCACAAGAAATATTTTTATCTTTTTATAATAAAAGATGCAAACAGAGAAAATAGATATGCTGAAAAATTATTTTTATGCCACCACAATGAATGATTATTCACATGGGGCTTAGTAGTTTTACGGATGCAAATGCACAACATCTTTATTTTCTTTTTCTAGTGCAAAGATAGTAAAGCGAAGATGAAATTAAGATGCATGTAGTGAAAATAAATATTCTTAAAGGAAAATGCAATGCTGAAAAGGGAAATGCGATAAATACCAAGTTACCTCCTTGGCGAGGGTTCGGTGATTTAATTCCTCCGACAGGGACTTCTTGTCATGTTCACTCCTTGATGCATCATTTGATCCCAAAGGTAGAGACCTTGAGACCTTGTGATGAAGAGTAGATGCTTCTAGTGGTCCTTTACTTCTTCTTGGAGTTTGCCTTGCTTGATTGACCTCTCTCCTTGAGCATCTTGTCTTCTAAAATTTCACTCCTTTCTTTTTTTTTTATGCCTAGACCTTGTGCTCCACTCATTGTTTCTTCTCAACGTGCAAGAGCGATGGGGGCTTGAAAAGAGGAAGAGCATTGCTAGATCATTGTTTGAAGAGTCATCGTCCTTCCTCCCCCAAGCTTGACCTTGTTTGTCGCTCGCCATGTGAAACAAAATATGAGTGTTGAGTGATTCCCTCAGAGTGTGTTGTACTACTATGTCCTTAGACATTGTTTGTCCTCTGTTCTTAAGCCTTCATGTATCTGAGAGGGACTTCTGATTATAGGTCCGTTAAGCAAAGATCTCTCTTTTGCATTCTGCTTTTGATTGTACTGTCCAATCCAGGATGAGCGTACAGACAGTTGCATGATCTTCTTTCGTCAACCATTCTTGATTTTCATTAAGTCTTGGTTGACGCATTGATGTTCATTGGAGATGTAGACTCGACTTCTTCCTTGATGGTCTTTGTCTTCTAGCGGCATGGCGAAGAGTTGCACGCCATCCATCTTGATGATCAAGGAAGGAGCTTCTTTAGAATTTGTATGCATGCTTCATCTCCAATGGCTTAGGGATATTATCTTGCAACCATGGTCATGGTCCTTCAAGGCTTGGTCGATGGTCAACCCTTGATTGGTGATTGGTTGACACAAGGATGCATGCTTATCATGCCATCCTTGTCCTTCCGCCAATGTGCAAGATGGTGTCTTCACTCTTCAGAACAATGAGAGCGGGTCTTTAATTGGCTAAAATGAGATGTGTTGCACCCTCCGCATTGGCATCCTAGCTCGAGTGTTGGGCTCAATGCTATGATGTCTTCAAAGTTGCTCATAGCTTGTCGCCTTGATCCACTTCTTTTAGTGAGTTCAAGATGTTGATCCTTCTTGTGGCACTCTTGTCTTCTCCTTTCTTCTATCACTGAAGTGGCAATTTCATAGGTGATGCCAATCCACGAACAGGCACATCATAAATTCTTTCCTGCAAAATGTTAGTGGACACATACCCGAAGGATTGCAACAATTTCAAACTATGGGCTATTATCCACCTTCTATTTGAAAGTTCATCTATGCTAACAAGGAGATGGATTTTGAGTTACTTTAGCATAGACTTTATTTATCATGTTTTCTAACAGCTCTTTTTATGGCACGTTAACATGGTTCAAGGCAAAGGTAAGTTGCAACAAAAGACAATGTGAATGATATTTGTTACTTACAATTCTTCCTTGGACGATGAATGAGTTGTGTCTTTTGTGCGAAGTTGTTGGAGTTCATCGTACGCCTTGCTTCATCTCGAAGTGTGTTCATCTCTTGACTTACCCAAATTGGATTTGAGAGTTTTTGCGGGGTTAGTCCAACAAAATAACCAATATCTACTAAAACATAATTTTAGCTCAATAACCAAACTAGACTCCATGTCTAATTTAATTAAGTAAGGCTATTTAACCTAAGCACCACGCTTAATTTAAAAGCCAATGGGAGTATTTCGAGTACTTCCAAACCAAAACATGCTTTAGCAAACAAAGGTAGCATGAAAGCATTATAGAGAGTTACTTAAACAGAGATGACAGAGCATGATCATGGTGAGGATTTTTTTTTCTTTTAGATGCAAATGGCATGGATGAATGCAAGAAACAAAACATGCAATGGATTGAGCAAATATCAAAGAATAGAGTGGATGCATGAATTCTTAAAAGTGAGATGCAAGAAGTTAAAAAGATAACTACTCATCAATTTTAAAGTCCATGAGCAAGACTATCTCACCTTTCTTGATCATACTTACCATGACTCACATGATGAAATTTGTGCGCGGTGCTGCGTCTATGTTCGTCACTTGTGAGGTGATTTGAAATTCTTGTGACGATGACCTTTTCTCCAATCTACACATGGTTAGAAAATATATATGTATACGCAAACCTGTGAGGTGGCAGGGTTCCAATGTTGATGAATGTTGAATGTTGAGGGACCCTGGGCTCTTCAATGTCTCTTCTTTTCTTGTGGAAACTTGCCGGAAGGTCAAAACGGCTTCTTTTGTCCTGTCTATTCCACACTTAACAGAACAAGGGGTAATCCTACTAAAGCTAGTGGTACACTAAACTAGAGACATCAAGATCATTATCAAAAACTTAACACCGATTGCTTCCCAAGAACGGCGCCAAAAATGCTTGTTGGTATTTGCTAAGTGCAACTAAAATAAGAAGAATTCTGCAAGCGCACTGAGAACATACCATTGTAGCATTTTACCGGGAGTAAACCAGGTATCGTTATTTATATTTTTACCACAGGGAAGCAAGGGTTAAAGAATCTAATAATTCACCATCATGTATCTACTAACTTAGTAAACCAACTAGACTAAAGCAGTGGTAAATGATTTATATATATAAAAGGGTAATATAAATAATAAAACACACATGAGAATTCTATGATAAATGAGTAGCTAGTTAAAGTGAGAGGACAATGGAAGAGATCAAGGTTCCTAACTACTTCTCTAATACTTTGGTTCTAGGATAACAGGGAATGGTTAGATATAGCGATCACACAATAGCACTTTGGAGCAGCAGGTCCTTTCCAACACTCGAAGAAGACTGGGTAAAGAGTAGTTGGGAGAAGGCTGCCGAAGCTCTACGAAACACCAACCCGAACGTTGTGGAATACGAAGGCCCGACGAGCCGTCACCTCCGGGGCTACCACAACTATCCGTGGATTGGGCGCAACCTCGTGTAACCTATAGTCTAGACACCATGCCTACACTATCGATTACTACTCTAATCACTTAAGATAACTAGAGCACTCAATACGAGCGAAGATCCCATGCCAAGGTATAACAACTATACTAATCATACATATGAAGGCATAAAGTAAATAGAGGAGATAAATGTATTAAAGCATAAGTCTTACAAGAATAGATACAAAGACATACCCAATATCCGAAGACTCCTCCGTAACCGGAGCGCAGCTCCGCTCTCCCTAACTCTCATCTAGATCTAATCTACTACATTGGAGTGTCTAGCTCTAATTCTCTAGAGAAGAGAAGTCATCCATTCAAGGGACGCCTCTACAACTCTGATCCCGCTGGGAGATAATGAATTAGGGTTTAAGGGATGCCTCCTCCAGGGGCCAGGGGCCCTGCTTATATAGCCCTCTAGGATGCACCACAGCCCTCGGATCAAACCGACCTAAACGGACGATTATTATTCATCCTGAAAGGCGGTGGAATAGGGATTCGCGAGACTCGTTCTGATTGGTCGAGATGACGGGTCGGCCGACCCTAGGGTGGAGGCGGCCGACCCTTGGCTGGGCCCAAATGGGCTCATATTTTGTGGGCTGATGGATCTCTTCGTTAGCTTCGATTCGCCGTGTGGATCACCTAAATCGGAGTTCGTATGAGGGAGATATGCCCGTTTTACTCGGACAGCTCTTGGAGCACAATTGCAATCTTCCGGATGGCGTAACTTTATCGTCTGGACTCGATTTGGCTGAACCAAAACTCTATTTCATGTGTCTCGATGAGCTCTATGCAATGGTGCACTTTATTCCATCATTTGACATACTTCCATTTGATGATTCTGGTACCTTTCCAGTTTAGTCCCTGCAAAACAGACATTTACCAAAACTCGTGGAATTCCATTAGTGTAAGCCCTATATCTAGAAGGTAATTATGTTTAGGTCCTTTTTCATGTCTAGTTGACGGTAAAAATTGGCACTTAACGACCGTCAACAATGGTTCCTGTTTATTTTGTCGCTTCTAGGCTACCCATGTACGACTATGTGTCAATTCGCCTAAATATAAAAAATATATGTCTCGTACTCGTTAATTCCCATGTGCAATTGAAATTTTGAACTTTCGTATGTTTGATTACCACGAAACATCGATTTTCTAGAAGTATAATTCAAGATTTTTTTTCACAAAAATTGGTGCCAAGATGGGCCGCCCCTCCTTGGTTTGGCAGACCCATGTCCACTCCGCACGACACCCTAGTGGTGCAATGCACTTCCATACTCTACCATTTTTTCTCTTTTAGAGTTTCATCAATCCATGGTGCAAATGTGGTGGCTTGGTGTTGCTTGACCCCATGCATGGAGGACCGAACCTCACCTTCTCTCTATAAAATGTTAGGCTCCATGCCATTAAGAGATGCACCACAGATCCTTCCAAGAAAATTTCATGTTTCAAAGCTCTATGATCTTTTAATTTTTTGAGGAGATTGTTTTGACTTAGTTTTGGAAAATAAAGAAAAAAAGTGTTATATTGAGTAGAGACATGCTGTGCACTGCATCGCAACTCCATACGATAGAAATCAGACTGGATATACTATCACTTGACACGAGTTGTTGTAACTTATATGAGCATAGGTCATGCGTCCCGAGTCACGTAGAAGATGAGGAAGGTGAGAGAGAGCGGCAACAAAGGCTAGGCCGAGGGTAGGGCAACCTCATGTTGCGTCGATTCTGTTTGAATTGTCTTTTGCACATTATTATAGGCTTCATTAAATCATCGCCATATAAATTGCGAAAAGGTACGATTATCGACGTACACGACACAAAATTCCAACTCCCGATCCTGATGTATATTTCGAAAGCTGATTATTACTATGCTTTAAATTATTGATCGAGGACGGAGCAACTTCGGAAACTTGGTTCATTGCGCACTGAGATTTTGGCAACTTTGATCAGATAGATTTATTTGGCAGCTATTTATATATCGATCGGTACCAGTGTTGACGAATAAATCCGCCAACGCACCGGTAGTGGGCCTTGGACGCCCTAGAGGTGCCTTGAAACGACCTGCAACGCAGCGACGACGTAGCGTGACCGGCAAACTGATCTAGAGATCAATAAGCCGATGTAGAGCCCGCCGACGGAAGGGTAAACCCTAGAACAACCTTCGAAAAGACCCGTTGGGAGGATGCACGTAGGGGATCTCCGAGGAACCAGCGGATGGCGCCTAGGATCGCCGATAAACTCGCGGAGAGAAGCACCGAACAACAACTAGAAAATTAGGGCAGGAGTAGACGAAGAAGAAGAAGATAGATTGATTGTCTCGATCGATCGTTGTCGGTTTTTATGTGTCGATTGATTGGATGGGTTCAATCAGCCATAATCCCCTCGTATATATAGGGGGGTGGTCTTATCCTAGTAGGAAACTCTCCCAAAACTCGTCCATCAAGTTTCCCACGAGCACAACTGCCAAAAAAGCGACTCGTGGTCGAGTCGGACTTGTCGCGCCTGTGCCGGACGCGTCTGTCACCCCGCGCCTCCGCAGAGTCCCTGGTCCGCGTCTGTCGCAGCGTCCATCTCCCCCTCGGCCGAGCGTCTGTCGCCGTGGTCTCCGGCCCGCGCCCGTGCTGCGTCCGTTGGCCGCGTCCGATGCGCTGTCGGCACGTCCGACGCCCGCGTCCGGCGGTTAGGCTCCCGTTGGGAGTCTCCGGACCGCGTCCGATGTGCGTCGGACGCGTCCGGCGCTCTCCCGGACCGCGTCCGGTGCTATGATTCACGCCGAAATCGCCCGTCTTCGCCGCTCGTCGATGCGTTAACTTGCATTTTATCCCTTTGCCAATTTTTAGTGTCAACACATGCTCCCCTGTTTTCAAGTGAATTTGCTCATAAACTTGAAAATACTCTCTTCACCTATAACCAACTAGCAACGATGCCCACCACATCGGCTAACCAGTGACTAAGGGCAATGTTTAATTTGCATCGGCCGTATCGGCCATTATTTGGAAGAGCACTAGGCTTCTTGCCAAACACTTGGGAAGTATTTTTTAAGATACCTCCCGTCGATTGCCTTGGCGAGACGCGCTTGCTTCAATGTCTCTAGCACATAGGAATTTCTACCTTGATCACTCTCTCAAAGGACCCTCCCAATTAGGAGACCACTTGCCATTAAGAGATGCACCACAGATCCTTCCAAGAAAATTTCATGTTTCAAAGCTCTATGATCTTTTAATTTTTTGAGGAGACTGTTTTGACTTAGTTTTGGAAAATAAAGAAAAAAATGTGTTATATTGAGTAGAGACATGTCGTGCACCGCATCGCAACTCCATACGATAGAAATCGACTGGATATACTATCACTTGACACGAGCCGTTGTAACTTATATGAGCATAGGTCATGCGTCCGAGTCACGTAGAAGATGAGGAAGGCGAGAGAGAGCGGCAAAGCGGCTAGGCCGAGGGTAGGGCAACCTCATGTTGCGTCGTTCGTTTGAATTGTCTTTTGCACTTTATTATAGGCTTCATTAAATCATCGCCATATAAATTGCAGAAAAGGTACGATTATCAGACGTACACAACACAAAATTCCAACTCCTGATCCTCATGTATATTTCGAAAGCTGATTATTACTATGCTTTAAATTATTGATCGAGGACGGAGCAACTTCGGAAACTTGGTTCATTGCGCACTGAGATTTTGGCAACTTTGATCAGATAGATTTATTTGGCAGCTATTTATATATCGATCGGTACCAGTGTTGACGAACAAATCCGCCAACGCACCGGTAGTGGGCCTTGGACGCCCTAGAGGTGCCTTGAAGCGACCTGCAACACAGCGACGACGTAGCATGACTGGCAAACCAATCTAGAGATCAATAAGCCGATGTAAAGCCCGCCGACGGAAGGGTAAACCCTAGAACAACCTTCGAAAAGACCCGTCGGGAGGATGCACGTAGGGGATCTCCGAGGAACCAGCGGATGGCGCCTAGGATCGCCGATAAACTCGCGGAGAGAAGCACCGAACAACAACTAGAAAATTAGGGCAGGAGTAGACGAAGAAGAAGAAGATAGATTGATTGTCTCGATCGATTGTTGTTGGTTTTCATGTGTCGATTGATTGGATGGGTTCAATCGGCCATAATCCCCTCGTATATATAGGGGGTGGTCTTATCCTAGTAGGAAACTCTCCCAAAACTCGTCCATCAAGTTTCCCACGAGCACAACTGCCAAAAAAGCGACTCGTGGTCGAGTCGGACTTGTCGCGCCTGCGCCGGACGCGTCCGTCACCCCGCGCCTCCGCAGAGTCTCTGGTCCGCATTTGTCGCAGCGTCCGTCTCCCCCTCGGCCGAGCGTCTGTCGCCGTGGTCTCCGGCCCGCGCCCGTGCTGCGTCCGTCGGCCGCGTCCGACGTGCTGTCGGCGCGTCCAATGCCCGCGTCCGGCGGTTGGGCTCCCGTTGGGAGTCTCCGGTTGGCGCTCTCCCGGGCCGCGTCCGGTGCTATGACTCGCGCCGAAATCGCTCGTCTTCTCCGCTCGTCGATGCGTTAACTTGCATTTTATCCCTTTGCCAATTTTGAGTGTCAACACATGCTCCCCTGTTTTCAAGTGAATTTGCTCATAAACTTGAAAATACTCTCTTCACCTGTAACCAACTAGCAACGATGCCCACCACATCGGCTAACCAGTGACTAAGGGCAATGTTTAATTTGCATCGGCCATTTTTGTTCTAAAGGCGATACATGTGTCGGCCATTATTTTGAAGAGCACTAGGCTTCTTGCCAAACACTTGGGAAGTATTTTTTAAGATACCTCCCGTCGATTGCCTTGTCGAGACGCTCTTGCTTCAATGTCTCTAGCACATAGGAATTTCTACCTTGATCACTCTCAAAGGACCCTCCCAATTAGGAGACCACTTGCCAAATTGATTGCTCTTCGATCCAATAGGGAGTATGGTTTTCCACACTAAATCTCCTACTTGGAAAGATTTTCTTCTCACTTTCATGTTGTAAGCCCTTGCAACACGCATCTCGGTCACATCATCTATGTTGTCTATCATGAGATCATGGTACATTTCAGCGGATAAATCATTTTGTCCGGCAAATCTAAGTGCACCCAAGTTCACTTCAACAGGCAACATAGCTTCTTGACCATAGACTAATTCAAACGGAGTTACCTTTATTGCAACATGCTTTGATGTGCAATACGCCCACAAAGCTTCTGACAAGACTTCATGCCACCTCCTTGGGGTCTCTTCAATTGTTGGGTGACAACCAGGACCTTGGCACCCTGTTCCGCCGAAGCGATGAGGTGTCGATTTGGTCGGGCTGCCGAATGGGACGATTCGGTCTCTCGCGTCGGCGATCAGGACGACGACCGGCCGGTCGGTCGACCAACCGAATCGGCTACTCGGATGATTCGGTCGTTTGTGCCGGATATAAGCGGAATGACGATCCAGCCCGCCGGGTGAAAGGCCATCGAAACGCGTGTGCGGAGAGGGCTTCGGTGCTTTTAACCGAATCAACACCGGCGGCGGTGGGTGTTTTACTTGTGCGGGGACGTCGTGCCGCTGCTCCTAAGAAGATC
This sequence comes from Themeda triandra, assembly GCA_018135685.1. Lineage (NCBI taxonomy): Eukaryota > Viridiplantae > Streptophyta > Magnoliopsida > Poales > Poaceae > Themeda > Themeda triandra. Next base: position 759,106 of record JAENPR010000231.1, read on the forward strand.
GCTCGCCGCCTCGGTGGGCTCCGGGATTGTCGGCCATTCGGATCGCAACCGGAAAAGCACCAAGAAGACCGTTACACCCTTGCTACCTACCGGCGTGAGAAATGGAGAAGCAGCTCGGGGCATTATGGTCATGTAAATGCCTACGGGCTACTATAAATACCGCCCGATGGACCGTGTACAAGAAGGATCGGAATATAATGGAATGCATTGAGCTTATGTTCTGTCCATTTCGTGTTCCGTGTGTCATTTCGTAGCTAGATTCAGCATCACTCGTTGAGTATATTCGGGTCTATCACCGGAGGGGGTTCTAAGGTTTCGCCTTAGAACAACATCAATCTTCTTCTTGATGAGCTTGATCAAGGTTTTGTTACTAGCTTCAGCTTGGCCATTAGCTTGAGCATAGTATGGAGACGAGTTGATCATCTTGATTTTGTATGATTCGGCAAAAGCTTTCACCTCCTTAGCCATAAAAGACGTCCCTTGATCCGTATGCAATACTTGAGGGATGCCGAATCTATGAATAATATGTTCCATGATAAACTCTATCACCTCCACATGAGTTATGTTCTTCAATGGGACTGCCTCACACCACTTTGTGAAATAATCTGTAGCAACCAAGACAAACTTGTGTCCCTTTGAAGATGGGGGATGTATTTGGCCAACGAAATCTAGCCCCCAACCTCTGAATGGCCATGGCGATGTAACAGAATGGAGCTCCAAAGTGGGCGCCATTTGAATGTTCCCAAACCGTTGGCATTCTTTACATCCTTTGTAGTAGCGCATGCAATCGGCAATCATATTAGGCCAATAGAAACCAGCCCGTCTTAATAACCACTTCATCTTGTAAGTCGATTGATGCGTACCACAAACTCCTTCATGGACTTCTCCCATAGACACTCTTGCATCATCAGGCCCCAAGCACTTTAGTAATAGACCATCGGCTGTCCTCCTATACAATTCATAATGCTGCCATGTGTATTGGAAAGCAAGCCGCCATATGGTTCGATCAATTTTAGTACTAGGATCCTGCAAATATTTAATCAAGGGAGTCCTCCAATCCTCTAAATCGGTACTAAGATTACTAGAATCTGAATTAGACTAATTTGAGACATCATCAGTAGCATACGCTTCAGAAGAATTGGTTAATCCGATCATATTGGACGGTCGATCCAATTCATTTGTTCCTGCACAAATCAGATTTATATCTTCAAACATCGGCTTCGTTTATATATGAAAATTCCGTTTACTAACTTCAAAGTCGGATGCTTGTTGAGCTAGCTTATTAGCCCTCTCATTCTTGTCTCTAGGAATATGCCGAATTTTAAATTCAGCAAGCTTGGAAATATAATCTAGACAAGTATTAAGGCAAGCACATAGTGATTCATCTAAACATTGAATTTCTCCACTAATTTGTTGAAAAACCTATTAATGAATCACCATATGCTTCAACATGCTGCACATCCATGGAAGTTAACATGATCAATCCGAATAACAAAGCTTGATATTCGACTTGATTGTTAGTACAAGAAAATTCTAATCGGCTAAGCATCTCGGTTATAAGACCATTGGGAGAGATTAAAACAATTCCAATACCTCGACCGTTTCTGATCGATCCATCAAAATACAATGTCCATGGGGCAATTGTGATGTAATTAACATCATCACTAAACTTTATGCTATGCTCAACAATAAAATCAGCAAGTACTTGGCCTTTGATTGCTCGCAATGGCTCAAAAACCAAATCATATTCAATTAAAGAGTATGCCCACTTGCCTAACCTCCCACTGAGGATTGGCTGATGCAGCATGTGCTTAATGACATCGGCCTGGCATGCTACAACACATGTACTTGACAGCAAATAATGTATCATTTTATGGCATGCAAAGTACAGTGATAAGCATAATTTCTCAATGTGGGTGTACCTTGTCTCGGGATCAAGAAGATGACGACCAATATAAGCAATAACATACTCTTTCCCTTCATCTTCTTGAGTCATCACGGCACCAATCACCTTCTCTTCGGCAGCAATATATAGCTTGAATGGTACTCCTCTACTTGGTGCACGAAGAACCGGTGGTGATGATAGATATTCCTTTATCTTGTCAAATGCTTCTTGTTGCTTTGCCGCCAAGCAAATTCAGATTCATCCTTCAACTTGAGTATGGGGGTAAAAGGAATAATCTTCCCGGACAAATTAGCAATAAATCTTCTCAAATAGTTGACCTTCCCCAAGAATTTCTGCACATCTTTCTTGCATGTGGGCGGCTTGTAGGGTCGAGATGGACTAGAGGGGGGTGAATAGTCCTTACTAAAAACTTACGCACCGGCTAACCGAAACAAGTGCGGAAATAAAACTATCGATCTAGCCAAGACTAACCCCCACTAACTACAACTCTAGTAGCACCTTGTAAAAGATCCTAAACAAGAAGCAAGGTGCTAAACTAGCTAGTGCTCACCTAAACAATTCTAGCTTGCAAGGTCACACAAACCTAAGCAACTAGTACTTTGCCACACCGGGGAGCACCTACCCAATTCTAATGAGCAAGAGCACAAAGCCAAACCTAAGCTCACTAGATGCTCAAGGACAAGGCTACACAAGCCGAACCCAAGAGCACAATTTACTTAACTACACAGGCTAAGCAAAAACACTTACACTACTTCTAGCTACACAAGCAAGAAGGTGCTCAACTAGCTACACAAGCAAAAGAGCACAAGAGCCACTACTCAAGCTAAGCAAGGAAGTAATAAGGTAAATACAAGCTTGAGCTAGAGGGGATGCAAACCACCGCGAAGAGTAGACACAAGATGTCACGGCGGTGGCGAATCACCGGGCGTAGAGACGAACCACCTGCAAACAAGCTCAAGGGAGGTCGAAGCCAATCCAATAAGACTTGATCCTTCAAACTCAGACTCGAACATAGCAAGCTCAGATTTAAGCAATTGAGCTATGCTTCTTCAAAAGTGAATCAAACTTGATGTCAACTTGTTTGAACATCATCGTAAGACATATATCCAGTCAAATCACTCACTAAAAGTCATCTTGTGATCATATTCATTCAAACTAACTCAAATTTGAATACTAGACATTGAATCCATTCAAACATCTCATAGCAAGCAACCAATGCATATAGATCCAATTCAATCAACTCATATGCATCCAAATGAATGTGATCAACAAAAGATATACCTTGGTAGCACATGATCATCCAATAGCAAGCTTCTACTCAAGACAATTGCAAGCCATCACATATGACAATTGATCACCACAACTTGAATTTCACTTCTATGTTATAGTACATTGGACTCCACTTGTCATGACTTGGCATTGGGATGAGAATAGCAATAAGTTTCCATACTTGATTCAATCACATGATGAAGAATATGAACCCAATTGAATCAAGCCTCCAATGCCATGGTACCTACAAACAATCATCCACTTTTTGATGGTACCCAAACTTGTTTGGGTCCTCTCAAGTTAGGAGCAACATACTTAGGCAATGCCTTAGTATGAGTAGCGGGATGTTTTGCAATAGCAACCGATGAGGTACCATTACCATCCTTTCTAAGCACATCATTATCATTAATTGAAATGGGCTTAGAAGTTTTACCTAGGGGACATGAATGAGCCATGTGTCCCCTTTCCCGGCATGAATAGCATCTTCTCTTTGCTTGAGCCTTTTCTTCATTGCTCATGTGATGCTCTTCATTGCCTTCCCTCTCATGAGTTGCTTAAGCCTTCCTCTCAAGCTTGTTGGAACACTTCGAGGCAAAGTGTCCCATGTCTCCACACTTGAAGCACTTGATGTGAGCATGAGCTTTCTTCTGGTCAATCTTGCTCATCACCATCTTGGCATCTTGGATATGAGTTGGATGCCTTGCTCTTCCACCCCTTCTTGTCTTCTTCTTCATCTTCAAGTCATCAACTTTGGCTTCATGGTTGATATTGACTTGAGGTAGGGGTGACTTCTCTTGCTCAACTTGTGGCTTTGGTTGAGGCTTCTCTTGATGCTTCACCAATTGCTTGGTTGGACACATTGAGGTGAGGTGACCCCGAATGTGACACTTGAAGCACTTGACATGCTTGAGCCTCTCTTCTTCTTTCTTCATCTTGAGCTTCTCTTGATTGGAGCAAGCATATGCAAGGTGTCCCTTTTCATGGCATTGATAGCACACGAAATGGGATAGCTTCATCTTCTCTTGCCTCTTAAGCTCTTTTGCCACTTTTCTTCCTCCCTTTGTCAACTTCTTCTTGGTGAAGCCAAGTCCACTCTTGTCATTGAGGCTTCTTGGATTCTTCACTATTTGCTCAAAGGGGACCTTGGAGTTGTAGCACCTCTCTAACTTGTTGCTCAAGTTCTCCACCTTCTTTTTGAGCTCATTTTTCTCCTTCAAAAGGTTAGTCTCACAAGACAAGGAAGTAGAACAAGCATCTATATGTGAAGAACATGGCATAGCAAGTAAATCATCACAAGAGGTGGATACATGCTTCTTGCCTACATCACAAGGGTTAGTAACATGTGATTGATCATTTGACCCAAGTGATGAGCTCTCACTAGTTTTAGCTTCTTCATTGCAAAACTTCTTAGTGAGAAAAGCATGTTCTTGCACCAAGTTATCATGAGCAACACTAAGTTCCTCATGAGCCAATTTTAGCACATCATGTGAACAAGTAGTAACATAAAGTAGATGCTCTTGTTGTTCACATGTGTTCTTTAGAAAAGAGTTTTCTTTCTCCAATTGGCTTGTTTTAGCAAACTCCTTTTCTAAAGCTCTTAACAACACAATCAAAGATCACATTGCCAATCTTTACCTTACGGTCACCATGTGACATGTAGCAATGTGATGAAGTAGGAGAGCTTGTGGTAGTGTCATCACTCTCATCGCCATCATCAAGTGAGCTTGAGGTAGAATCTTCCCTTGCTTCACTTGAGGCATCATCATCATCTTCACTTGACCTTGAGGTGGAGCAATCCTCCACAACAACTTTGTTGTGGTCATGCTCAACATCCTCAAGTAGCATCACCTCGGGCTTCTCCACCTTGAACCTTCCATCATCCCATGTGGAGGCATCACCATAGGTGTGCTTGATGGATTCCCACAACATGTGGGCGGTTCCCTCAAGGTTCACCTTCATAAGCACATCACAACTCAAAGCATCTATTAGATAACCAAGTGCATTAACATCAAGATAATAGATTGCTTCTTGAGCCTTGGTGATGTTTTCCTCATCCAATGGTTGGGTGAGACCATTGGTGACAACCCACCACACCTTAGCTCCCGAGGCACGAAAGTGATCAAGCATATGGTGTTTCCACCGTTTAAAGTCCGTGCCATCAAAAGTGTGCGTGTCACAAGAGCACTCGACATCTATCCCTCTAGTTGCCATCCGCTCGGGTCGGTGAAGACCACTAAAATGAGAGACCTGGCTCTGATACCACGTGTAGGGTCGAGATGGACTAGAGGGGGGTGAATAGTCCTTACTAAAAACTTACGCACCGGCTAACCAAAATAAGTGCGGAAATAAAACTATCGGTCTAGCCAAGACTAACCCCCACTAACTACAACTCTAGTAGCACCTTGTAAAAGATCCTAAACAAGAAGCAAGGTGCTAAACTAGCTAGTGCTCACCTAAACAATTCTAGCTTGCAAGGTCACACAAACCTAAGCAACTAGTACTTTGCCACACCGGGGAGCACCTACCCAATTCTAATGAGCAAGAGCACAAAGCCAAACCTAAGCTCACTAGATGCTCAAGGACAAGGCTACACAAGCCGAACCCAAGAGCACAATTTACTTAACTACACAGGCTAAGCAAAACACTTACACTACTTCTAGCTACACAAGCAAGAAGGTGCTCAACTAGCTACACAAGCAAAAGAGCACAAGAGCCACTACTCAAGCTAAGCAAGGAAGTAATAAGGTAAATACAAGCTTGAGCTAGAGGGGATGCAAACCACCGCGAAGAGTAGACACAAAATGTCACAGCGGTGGCGAATCACCGGGCATAGAGATGAACCACCTGCAAACAAGCTCAAGGGAGGTCGAAGCCTCACACACAAGAACAAGGAGGTCGAAGCCTCGGCAATCACAAATAGACACACGATTTTTCCCCTGGTTCACTTGGTCGCCACCAAGCTACGTCCAGTTGTGGCGATACACCGACTTGGTGATGAGATGGCCGCTCAAGTTGGCTCACTGCCAACAACCCCTCCGGGGAGCTCCAACTCCAATCAACACAAGACCGGGATCCTCCAAGCCATGCTCAACTAGAGTAGCCAATTCGCGCACACGCGGGAAGGCTCAAGAACCCCTCACAAATCCTCCTTCGGAGCACCGCACAATCTCCACGGGTGCTACAACGAAGTCTCTTGCCACCAAGCCATCTAGGAGGTGGCGACCTCCAAGAGTAACAAGCACACCGGCTTGCAACACAATCACCTAGTGCCACTCGATGCAAATCTCTCAATGCAACACACTAGAATCGCTCTCTCACTCGAATGGATGAACTCTATCAAGAACAAGTGAGTAGAGGGCTCTCCAAGCACTCCCAAGCATGGACACAAAGTCCCCAAGGTGCTAGCTACCAGCCATGGCCGAGCAAGGCAGGTATTTATAGCCCCCATGGGCCAACTAGCCGTTAGGGAACTCGGGCGCCTGAAAACACCGCGCCGGACGCGTCCTACGGCCACCGCCGGACGCGTCCGGCGCTCACTGCCGCGCCGCCCAATGGTCGAATCCATAGATTACGTCAGCGTCCGACGCCCGGTCACAACGTGCGTCCGGCGCACACCACCAGACGCGTCCGTCGGTCGGGGCCTCTCCCAGGCTTTCTGGTGTGCGTCCGCCGGCCCGCCCCAGCGTCCGGCGCTGAGCACCAGCCGCGTCCGCCGCAGCAGTCGGGACAGCCTAGCCACGTGTTACACCACTGACCGTCGGACGCCGAGCCCCCTCGAGCCCGCGTCCGCCGCCAGAGACCGAGCCAGCGCGCGCCCTCGACCGAACCGCCGGACGCGCAGAGCCAGCGTCCGGCGCTCACAGAAGAGGCGATCCTCAACGTTTCTTCGCACTGTCTTCTCAACCTTTTCTCCAACATGCTAACCAACACGTGTACGTCTTGTGCTCCCAAGTTAGCAAGTTTTCTCCAAGATTTTGCATCCGGCGCAATAGAAAATATGCCTCTAATTTTCTTGAAAGCGCCGAATCCCGCCGAGCGAGGGAGAGAAGGACCCAAACCCATCTCAACCCTACAAACCAAAGTGCGATCAACATCACCTTTGTAAATGTGCCAACACCACCAAGTGAACACCACCATGTGCATGTGTGTTAGCATTTTCACAATGATTTTTCAAAGGATTTCAATGCCACTCGATCCTAGCATGTCGCAATGTTAGATCGCTTAAGTGGCACCAGATGACCGAGATGCAAACAAATTTGCCCCTCTTGATAGTACGGCTATCAATCCTAAATCCGGTCATCAACTTCTCTACACTCCTCATGACCGGTGAAATGAAATGCCCTATAGCATACCTTTGCCTTGCACATTTCCACTTCCACCGTCTTCCACCAAAGTGCAATGCAACACATGCACCGACACGATCTCAAGTTGATATGATCCACTTCATATCATCATGCAACCTTCACGGTCCATCGATCTTGATCTCACTTGCTCTTCACCGCCGCATGGTCCATCGGAGCCAAGTCATGCCCGAGCTTCACCCTCACTAGGTCCATCGCTCCACTGCCTCGACTTGTCCTTCACACACCCTCCGGCCTCGAGCCAAGCCTCATCTCGATCTTCACCATTGGTCACATGACTCCATGTCATGTCACATATGCAATGAAGCTCCTTCATCTCATATTCACCTGTGGACTAAATCCCTGTGTATTCTCATGATCACACAATTAGTCCACCTAAGTTGTCACTCAATTATCAAAACCAAACAAAGGACCTTTCACGGCTCAACCTTCTTGATCTTCTCAATCCTCTTGGGATCAACCTCTATGCCTTTATCATGAATAATGAAGCCTAGAAACTTTCTAGCCGATACTCCAAAGGCACACTTGAGTGGATTCATCTTCAAACCATAGCGACGCATCCTTTCCAAAGCAAGGCGCAAATCGGCTAAGTGAGATTTATGGGCAGCCAATTTAATCACAATATCATCAATGTAAACCTCTATAATCACCCCAATTAGATCATAGAAAATCAGATCCATCGCTCTTTGGTAAGTTGTACCTGCATTCTTCAACCCAAATGTCATAACAATCCACTCAAACAAGCCAACAAAACCGGGACAAATGAAAGCTGTCTTTGATGTGTCTTCTTCCGCCATAAAAATCAGATTATACCCTACGTTACCATCAAGAAAGCTAATCATCTTATGCCCCGAAGCATCATTGATCAACATATCGGCTATATGCATATGATACTCATCTTTGGGAGTGGCTCTATTTAAATCTCTGAAATCAATGCACACTCTAATCTTGCCGCTGTCCTTCTTCTCAACCGGCACAATGTTAGAGACCCACTCCGCATATTGGCATGGACGTATGAACTCCTTTGCAACAACCTTTCGATCTCCTCCTTTATTCGGTCATGGATGGCCGAATTGAAGCGCCTTGGATGTTGCTTGGAGTTTGAAGTTCTTCTTGAGAATAAGCCGATGCTCACCAAGATCTCGGCTCAATCCGGCATCTCGGTGTAGTTCCATGCAACACAATCAACATATTCCTTGATAAGCGCGATTAATTCAGTTTTGAAATCGACTTCCAAGTTTTGATTAATAAACGTCGGCCACGGCGTAGTACCATCCCCAATGTCAACTTGATCCAAAGGGTCGGCCGATGTAAAACCTTGGCCCAACTTATTGAGCTCATCAAAGTCATCAATTGCTTCACAACTATCGGTCTATTCAGCCCGATATTGTTCTAAACGATGCTTTAACCATTCACGATTATCCATTAAATGATTGTGTTGAGCCAATTGTCAATCGGCTTGAGAGATATGGGAACAAAACAGCCCCTAGAATAATCACATAATCATACGTAGAGAGATGTCTACCTGACAAGCATCCCATGGTGCCATGTCCCTCGGGCTCGGACGAATCGGCAATTGCAATTTCAGCCGATGCATCCGCATGGACAACCTCCACAGCGTCGCCGACCCACTGGATGAGAAACTAGTGTAGACTGGAAGAGACACACTCATTAGCATGTATCCAATCACGCCCAAGTATCACATTGTAGCTCCCTTTGATGTCGGCGATGAAGAAAGCGGTAGCCAAGGTCTTGCTCCTGATGGTCAACTCAACGTTAGCAATTCCCTTGGCCGAAATTGAAGCATCTCCACCTACTCCGGTGATGGTCATGTTGGTCCGGATTAGCTCCTCCTCCTTGATCCCAAGCTTGCGGAACAGCGTGTACGGCATGACATTGACGATCGCACCGCTGTCCACTAGCATGCTATGCACCGGAGTCCCATTGATGTGACCCCTCAAGTTGAGAGGCCGAAGATGATCCACCTTAACTCCTAGCTTCTTGAACACGGCATCCTCCACCGCAAATACTAACTTCGCTGCTGGTGGCTCCTCCTCATCATGACAGATCATGTAGTAATCTGAAGATAGATACACCACGTTGATCCGCTCCGGCGATGGCTCATAGTCCACCATCTCATTGTCTTGTTCCGCCGGAGCTTCCATACCTAGTACATCGGCAACCACAGTAGGAAACTCTTTGGGGTTCTCCCCAACATTCTCAGAAATTGCTGGAATCAGTTCCGTCACCTTGGGAGGAATTGCAACCGATTCAACAACCTCTGGAATAATTTAAGCATCCACCGGCTTAGCCAATTCCTCAATCGGTTTGGTCGGTTCATGCTTCATCATCTTTTGAGCCACCTCCACCAGCTTTGCCGACTCCACGGTCGGCATAGCCGGCGCCGGCTCCGCAGCGACGCCGGTGTCCTTCTTTGGCACACTCCCTTGAGGATTCTCAAGAGCTTGCTTCTTCAATTTCTTGGCCCGGGCGCGCTGCAACTTTCGCTTTTGGGTCTTGTCCATGTTGGGTGGACACCACTTGGGTTGTGTGTACTTTGGATCCCTTGGCGGCTTCTCTTTTCCAGCAACTTCCTTCATGATTTCATCTTGCGCACTTGCTGGAATTTTAGTGTCAACCACAATAGGTTCATTGTCGGCAACTACCGGAGCCGACATTGACCCAATGGCGATTTGTGGTGTGGGAGCTTGCTTTGGAGCAACCTCCTTGGGTGCCTCCACCATCCTCGGAGTCTCAACCTTCTTGGGCACATAAGCCAATTGCATTGGCACCTTTCCCTTCCCCTGCAAAGATTGAGCATTGTGTGGAAGCTCTTGCCTCCTCCCGCTAAAACTCGATTGTTGAGCCAATCGGTTAAAGACGGATGGATTCACTTGATATCCAGCAGCACCTTGAAACCTTTGATGCATTGATGTAGCATTTCGGTATGGCACTCACACACCTTGGGCGCCCCACTGCGACAAAGGCAAGACGGATGGAGCTGGAGTAACCGGTGGTCCCCAACGAGATGGCCGTGAACGAGCAACCTGCGAATAAGAATCAGCTGAAAGAGTCATAGCCTTTTGCCTCTTATCTTCATCCTCACGTTTAGGAGGTGTAGACTCACTTTTTTTATAGGCGAATTTCCCGGAATTGGCCTTTTGTTGCTTGTACTTCACCATAAGTCGATCAAAAGTACAAAGTGGCTTCACCACAAATTTCTTAGGCTTCTGCTCTTTCTCCTTCCAAACTCCTACCTCCGGCTTGTGTGGAATGAATGTGCGGGTCACATGGATGCTGGAAGTAACGGACTTCCTAGGAGATTGTGAATCGGTTTGACCGATTGCATCAATCGGTTTGGCCGAATTGGAAGTACCAGGAGCACCATCAGCGGGGGCAGCCTTGGGCGCCTCCCCATTGCTTGTAGGGTCGGCTTGGCCGACTGTAGAGTTCAGCCATGCCGGCCGTTGTCGCGCCGCTTGAGTTTCATACCATCTTTGTGTAGGGTTATGAGGGTGCTATGCTAGCCGGAAAACAAAACTTTTCTACCTCATATCCCAGGATCTACTACTAGTTACAGGTTACGGGATTACCACTAGACGCGCAGATGCAGCGGAAGATGACTCGATGTAGTCGAACGCGTCGCAGCAGTGCCGTGCAATTGCGTGGTCGTCCAGCAACTCCTCCCACCACTTGTGGTTCGTCCTCGTGCTCCAGATGCAGCACCTCCGAGTTATCACACACGTACGAGGGAGAAGCGATACGCCTCCGGACTGCTAGGTCCGCGAGGAGCGAAGGCGAGAGCGTGGAGGGTGACGGCGGCTGCCAAAAGGCATGGATTAGGTTTGGCCGTGCCCCTCCCCTCTACTTATATAGGCGTCTCTCATGTGCTCCCGAGTTGGAGGCCCATTAGAAACCCTAAGCCTTGTCTAATTCGGGTCCAACCCGAATTAGGCTTCCAGCCTCTTAAGCGTGCGACCCTATGGGTTCACGCACACATAGACATGGGCCGAATACTCCTATTCGCCCAATAGCTGACAGCGGCCTCTAGCAAGGCGTGACAACTCCTATGTGCATGTAAATAATCATATCAGACGAACCACCACGACCACATACATGTTACTCGCTTGCCTCATGATATTTGGTTCTACTCGTGGGTTAACACTTAACCCAAGCACGGCCATGCATTTGTTGATCCAATCACTTGAGTGATCCAGTGATATCACTCTCATTAGAGAGGGGCAAGTCCTATCTTGATTGTCTATGTCTCATAGCATGTTTCTCGACAAACCCGAAGACATCCTTTATAACTACCCAGTGACGGAGTAGCGTTTGTCACTCCCTAAGCAAGTCAATACACATCTCGAGTACATACAACAATCTCAGGTCGAAGGACATAACGTATATGATGTGTATAGAGACAATCTCATGTCGGGTTAGTCCAGTCTACATGTCGTACATGTGCCCACATTATTAGTTCGACATCTCCATGTCCATGACTTGTGAAACATAGTCATCAACTAATAATGTGCTAGTCTAATATTCATGTGTGTCCTCACATGAACTCCGACCAGGGACATATATAGAATAACCATACAAGTAAAAGAGTTCCACAAACAATTCACATAATTGCCAATCAATACAAGTTGTCTTTCATGGATATTCAATGGACACATTACATATCATGGATACATGCGGAATATCATTATCTCTATGATTACCTCTAGGGCATATTCCCAACAGTCTCCCACTTGCACTAGAGTTAATCTCTAAGATGTCTAACCCCCATAGACCTCATGTGCGCCTCATGCTTAGGCTGTGGAAGGGCCTTTGTCAACGGATCTGCTACATTCAAATCCGTGTGTATTTTGCACATCTTAATTTCACCTTCACTGATGAACGTCGAATGAGGTGAAATTTCCGCCGTACATGTTTGTTCTTACGGTGATTCCTTGGCTCCTTAGCTGCGCTATCGCCCTATTATTGTCACAATGTAGATTCAATGGGCTAGCCGCATTAGGAAACACACCAAGATCAATGAGGAAACGCCTCATCCAAACACCTTCCTTTGCGGCTTCGGAAGGCTGCAATGTACCCGGCTTTGTTGTAGAATCGGACCTTTGTCTCCGCTTGGAACTTTTCCAGCTTACTTTGCACCACCATTTACCGTGAACACAAAACCTGATTGAGATTGTCACACCCCAATATTTCTAATTTTGGGTTGTGATTAGAAAACCCCAATTAAAATTAATGTTTTGGGATTTGGATAAAATTTACTAAGTTTAGTTTGAGCTAGCGCTTCTTGGCTCAAACTTTCGTTGGGAGCTTCTTAATATCTTTTCACGGTCACCCAAAACACTTGCAGTTTCTCTTTCATCAATCAATCTCTACAAACTTCATGGGAATTATTCTAGCCTTTTCGAGAACCTGTTCCCATTTACCTTTGAGCATAATCTAATTTTAGATACTCTAAATTATCTTTTCATGAGCTCCAAATATTTTGTTGGGGTTGCCCATATTCCAAAATATCTCGAGGGTTCTCTATGAATTTTCGGAATCCTCGGAGTATTTTCATGGCTTAAATATCAATTCTATTCTTTTCTAGAATTGTTAGTATACATGAAACTGAATAATTCTGAAATTAGTTCATCTTAACCTTTGGCCAAACATTTTAGTTCTTTCAATTACTAATGGAAGAAGGCCCGTGCAATTCTCTTGGTACTTATATCTATTGGTACTTCTATCTATTCTTTGTGTTTTGTTCTTTAACGTGATGATGACATAATTCACAAAGCATAGATAACCGGGTCGTATAGCAATCCTAGTAATATATCCATGCACGCCTAGGACACCATGTCCATTACGTCTTGGTGTAACCATCTATTTCTGTTTTCCTTTCCAATCTGCTGCCATATATGCCGTACCAGTCAAGGACTGCTCCATAGCCCTCACGCCATGCTTGTCTATAAATAGCAATCTTGGCTTCATGTATTTTTCATTAACTAGTCGATCATAACCCATCGCGATGGCAGCCAGCCATAGCACGTCCTCCTTAACAACATGTATCGGCTGTCCAATGTTTATCCTATATCACAGCATGCAAGACCAGGAAAACACATCCATGCTCTAGCTCTCGTCCAAGGGCCTGCCGCCGAAGTTCATCAATCCACGCCGCCTCTCCTTGCTATATCACCCCTGCCCTAGACCAAGCCATGCCGTCCGGCTCCATTGTTGCCGTGCAGTCGTGACCTGCAGAGCACGTCGATCGACGCCACCACCGGATAGTTCTTGCGTTCCTTCGTACACTCGATGCCACTGTTTCATCATTGAAGGCCATTGTCTACGTACAGCTTCTACGCAAGGTCTGATATCTAACCCGTAGCGAGACCATCATTTGTCCTGATCCAATCTTAGTTCATCGTCGCCGATCAGCTTTGGTAAGAAGCACTCGCATGATGATCGCTCGTCTATCATATCTAGAAGTCTCTTTGATTGTTGATCCCATCTGATCATCACGTACATACAGGATCTCCATCCATGTATATGATGAATATATGTGAAGGACTATCTGCTCACATGATTACCATCGCCACAGTAAAGCACCATCGCTGTCAGACGTTGGAGGAACCCACCTGTGAAAACCCGATCTTGCTGCTCTCAGCTTCAATGTGACGTTGGTCGCTGTTACTCTTCTTTGGTGAGGACCTCTGCACGCCTCCTGTCTTGCACCGTGCTGAGTGTATGATCATCAGTTGTTGTCGTCCGTGCAGTTGCCCAGTAAGCGCTTGATCTATTCTTCTTTAAATCCTTCGTTGTTTCCACATCTAAATTTTGTTTTAGTAAAATCTTATTGCGTTGCGCTAGTGGTGACTCGAGTCGATCTGCGAGTACAAGGAGAGTTGTTCGTGTGCGAGTACAAGGAGAGTTGTTCGTGTGCGTTGGAGATCGGATCGCATTCTTCTTAAGCGGTTGCAAAATTGGAGATTGAAGAAATTCTACGAGAAGTTGCTTTGGGTGTAAAGGAAGTTTTAAGGCAAGTATAGCTTGGGTTTATTTCTGTGATCATGATCTTGTGACTTGATTAATGTTTAAGCAACGAACGATAAAAATGACTTTTTAGCAAATTGATGATTTATCTGTACGTGATTTATCATGAATTTTCCGTACAACTATGAGGGCTATATGGCTCTGGCTTTAGTTGTTTAAAAGACCTTTTCTAACTTGTTAGAGGTTCCCCGAAAGGGCGCACGGGGGGTGTGACTCGGGTTGGGTGTAGTGCGGCTTCTGTCCTAATGTGTATAGGCTGCTGGTCGTTGTGCCATTGGAAGGAAGGCCCTATATTTGCAGATCACAGAAATCTTAGCGTCCCTAACTTGTTAGACGAACTTTTAAATGGCTTTATATGATTTCCGGTGTTTGGACCTTGCAAACCCATGCATTTGGAATTCATGACTCATAGTGAAAGTGTACACCTCTGCACAGAGTTAAATCGATATATCGTCTGTGCCCACGGACAGGGCAGTTTTGACACATTTACATTGGGATAATGATTCTTGTCATGTTAAGATGTTCATTTATTTACCGTTTATGATTTACATTATTTATGTTACATTGATAATGGGTTTATGGGATCCAAACTACTTGCTATACTTGTTGAGTTCACATGAACTCACTCTTGCTATTCCCCCCACACCTCATGAGAAGTTTAGGCTTGTGATCAACCAGTCAGTTGGATCCAGTGAAGTGGAGTCCTTACAAGAAGATTGGAATTGTCTTTCCGCTGATTGCTACCTAAGGGTATATCTCTTTAGTACTATGTATGCTTTTTTAAGCATTGTTTACTGATACTACCCTTTACTTGTAGCTATATGTGGGAGTTGACTCCTAGGACTCACATATGGTGTATATCTAATTTTGTTCTTAAAACCGGGTATGACAGAGATTGTGAATCATCTACATCAGTTTGGAAGCTAGCATCGGTGTAACCATTTACAACGAGCTCCTCCTCACCTCCATAGATCAGGAACTCATCCTTAGTTCTTCTCAAGTACTTAAGAATGTTTTTAACCAACGTCCAGTGACTCTCACCAGGATTGCCTTGGTACCTGCTCGCAACACTTAGAGCATATGAGACATTTGGGCGAGTACATATCATGGCATACATGATGGAACCAACTGCCGAAACATATGGAACCTAACTCATGCGTTTGCGCTCTTCATCTGATGAAGGACATTGCTTGTCACTAAAGCGCATACCATGTGACATAGGCAAGAACCCTTTCTTGGATTGCTCCATGTTGAACCGTTTCAACACCTTGTCAATGTATGTATCTTGGCATAATCCTATTAGCCTCTTCGACCTATCTCTATAGATCTTAATGCCCAAGATGTATGTTGCATCTCCTAAATCCTTCATAGAAAAACTATTATTCGGTGAAGTCTTTCTGATTGCAACATAGGAATGTCATTCCCAATCAATAGTATGTCATCCACATACAAGATTAGAAACACAACAGCGCTCCCACTAGCCTTTTGGTAAACACAAGGCTCTTCTTCATTCGACGGAAGCCAAACCCTTTGACAACCTCATCAAAACGAATGTTCCAACTCCGAGATGCTTGCTTTAACCCATAAATAGATTTCTTAAGCTTGCATATTTTTCCAGCATTATTTGGATCAACAAAACCTTCGATTTGTATCATATACACGTCCTTCTCTAAATTTCCATTTAGAAATTTGTTTTTAACATCCATCTCGCCAAATCTCATAATCGAAATAGGCAGCTATTGCTAGAATGATCCGAGATAGATTTTAGCATCGCTCTTTTGGAGAGAATGTCTTGTCGTAGTCAATTCCTTGAACTTGCCGAAAACCCTTTGCGACAAGTCGAGCTTTATAGACGTGAACATTTCCGTCCATATCTTTTTTCTTTTTATAGATCCATTTGCACTCGTTGGGTCTAACACCATCAGGTGGGTCAACCAAGTTCCAAACTTGATTATCTCCCATGGAATCTATCTCGGATCTCATGGCACTCGCCATTGCTCGGTATACGAGTCCATCATAGCTTCGCGTATGTTGCGGGTTCGTCATCGTCCAACAATAACGAGATCCCCACGCAACTCGTGAAGTCTCGGCGATCTTCGTGGTTGTGGAGGTGTTTCGGTGGCCACGGGCATCTCAACTTGTTCTCGCTACATTAGCATTTCTCGTAGAGTCCTTCTCGTGGCTCATCTTGAACTTCTTCAAGATACACCTTTTGTCCACTCTTCTCTCTTTTGAGAAATTCTTTCTCTAAAAAAACACCATTTCGAGCAACAAACACTTTGCCCTTTGAGCGGTTGTAGAAGTAATATTCTAAAGTTTCCTTCGGATATCCCACGAAAAAACATTTGTCCAATTTGGGTGTTAGCTTATCGATATAAGCCATTTGACATAAGCTTCACAACCCCAAATTTTTAGAAAAGACAAACTAGGACTCTTCCCGAGTCCATATCTCATATGGTGTCTTAACTACGGACTTAGATGCTACCCTATTCAATGTGAAAGCGGCTGTTTCTAGAGCGTACCCCCAAAATGATAAAGGTAGGTCCGACTGGCTCATCATAGACCGAACCATATCCAACAAAGTCCGATTACGCCGCTCAGACACGCCATTTCTCTGCGGCGTTCCAGGTGGCGTAAGCTGTGGAACAATTCCACAACTCTTAAGATGATTGCTAAACTCGTGACTCAAATATTCGCCTCCACGATCAGATCGCAAGGCCTTAATTTTCTTGCCACGTTGGTTCTCTACTTCATTCTGAAATTCTTTGAACTTTTCAAATGTTTCAGACTTATGCTTCATTAGGAAGACATAGCCATATCTACTAAAATCATCAGTAAAAGTTATGAAGTATTGAAATCCTCCTCTAGCTGTCGTGCTCATTGGTCCACATACATCAGTATGTACTAGTTCCAACAAACCAGATGCTCTCTCAGGAAAACCTGAGAAAGGCGTCTTGGTCATCTTGCCTAATAGGCAAGCCTCACATGTCTCGTAAGATTCAAAATCAAACGAAGTTAGAAGCCCATCATCATGGAGCCTCTTCATGCGTTTTTCACTTATATGACCCAAACGACAATGCCACATATATGTAGGACTTAACTCATTAAGTCGAGGCCTTTTAGCATTAACATTACAGACAGGTGCATCATCAAGATTTAATATAAATAATCCATTCACAATGGATGCAAAAGCCACAAACATATCATTCTTTGAGATAACACAACCATTGTCTTTACTCGCAAATGAATAACCATCCTTCATCAACCATGAAGGTGACACAATGTTTCGACTTAAGCTAGGAACAAAATAACAATTATTCAATTCCAACATAAATCGACGCCAGGTGAAGTTGCATTGTCCGACGTTCAAAGCAACTCTTGCATTGTTGCCCATGCAGAAATCAACCTCTCCTTTCTCGACGCTTCTACTTCTTATCATTCCCTGCATCGTATTGCAAATATGAGCAACCGATCGGTATCAAATACCCAAGAATTGATATAAGAGTTAGCGAGGAAAATGTACGTAACATAAACAACAAGCGTATGAGCGGGAGTACCTTTACTACCGCCGTCCTTCTTTAAGGACGCCAAGTCTTGCTTGCGGTTTCTTTCCAGTGACCTTCCCCACCACAATGAAAACATTTAGCATCGGTTGGTGGTCCGGCTTTGGGGCGGGCGGGCGGCTTGGAGATCTCATCTTTAGCCTTGCCCTTTTTCTTCCCCGGCCCTTCTTTCTCTTAAAGTTAGGCTTGTTCGGGACTCGCCAACACTTGGCCACCAACCTGCTTCTTAATGTCGGCCTCTGCTGTTTTCAGCATCCACACAACTCATTCAAGCCCCTCTCCGCCCCATGCATATGGTAGTTCGAGATGAAGTTTCCATAGGCGGGCGCGCGAGATGAGAGAATGAAATCATTAGCCAACTCTGGGCCAATTGGGAAGCCTAGCTTCTCCAACCTCTGAGTGTAACCAACCATCTTGATTACGTGTGGCCCAACAGCTGCACCCTCTGCTAGCTTGGTTTCAGCAAGCACCTTAGAGACATTGAACCTTTCAGTCCTAGCTTGAGTTTGGAACATATCCTCAAGCACCACGACCATATCATTCGCTGAATGATTGTTATCGAACTGCATCTGCAGATCCAATTTCATACATGCAAGCACAAGGCAGCTTATCTCAAGATCAGCATCACATGCTTTCTTGTAAGCATTTTTCTCAGCAGCAGATGCATTTTCAGCAGGCTCATCTAGTAAGGGGGTGTCTAGATAATCCTCCTTTTTCTCAGCCCTGAGAACAATTCTCAGATTGTGGATCCAATCCGCATAGTTTGTTCCATTCAACTTATCTTTCTAAAGAATCGAACGCAAAGTAAATGGTTGCTTAGAAGACGCCATTTAATCTACAACAAAAGTAATGCAAAATACTAAGACAAAGTATACATGATGGAGTAAATAATATCAAATATAATCTACTCCCACTAAAATCAATATCCCTCGATTGAAACTTAGTGATCCAAGACCCACAACTAGCAAGTCGACTAGTGAGCTTTAGCATCACCGCTAGAAGACATGATAGATCGGTAAGCAACTCTTTGCTAATCATATCGCATATGACTCTTGTTGTTGGATAGCATCTCTATGCTTGGGTTACCAACTTCTTATGCTCCAAGGTCCCTAACCATTAGGATGACCTTGTTCAAGCAACCAAACCTCACGGTAAGTATCCGTACGAACCTGTCTAGTCAAGGAAAATCGATGCCACCCTAATTTCATAGACCCACCACCGATTGTACAAGACAGCGACAGTGCAAGGTTTGGGGGAGCATGAACTCAAACGGTACTGAGGGATCGTTTTATTTCACTACCACGTTTATGTAGACAAAACATCATCGCATATGAAAATAGAACATAGTAAGAATGGCATTAAACAAATATGACATGGTATAGCCCATTGTTGTTTTTGAGATCTCCATCTCATCAATCTGTTCATCATGGTGATCTCCATCTCCACGATCCATGTATGCTATCCTTCAGTGATGAATCCACCATGACTAACCACCACTAACGCCAAAGCTAGTGAATTATATTACATAGTCGCGATAGTATCATCACAGATTGGCACGTAGGCCATTACATTAATTTTGACAATATCTATATGGCTCCAGCCCATATTGTCATCCTCATGATGTGCAAGCCATGAATTAATTACATACATGCATCACATACACATAAGGGCTATACCAGTCATGAATTCCTGCAAAACAGAGTTAACCGATTCCGACTACTAAAAGTAAATCATGAAAAACTCTATCTTGTGGACCTTATTTCGCAATTCTAATGTCATCGAATCCGACGAATTGGGGTTCAGTTGGTTCCATAAATTCTCCACAAGTTTCATTTAAAGATCGTCTCCATCCGAGTTACGGTTGAAAAGTTACGGCCGTTTTACGAACAGAACTTTTCTCAGCAACCTGGCACCCGGCGGCCGATCCAATCTGCCACCGCCATGCATCACATGCGCTCGGCACTTGTCCTAGGGTTCAATTCGATCAATCTAATTGATCTCTAATTCGCCGTGATTGGATTTACATGTATCACTTAACTCGGATGGCGGAATTCCGACCGGTATGAGTAGATCGTTACAAGACCAACGCGGCAAGACCATGAACCAAGATCGGAAACTCATCTATAACCATGCATATCACATATGCAGCATCCAGAACCTATAACGACGCAGTATAGAGCTCTGATACCAATGTAGGGTTATGAGGGTGCTACGCTAGCTGGAAAACAAAACTTTTCTACCTCATATCCCAGGATCTACTGCTAGTTACAGGTTACGGGATTACCACTAGATGCGCAGATGCAGTGGAAGATGACTCGATGTAGTCGAACGCGTCACAGCAGTGCCGTGCAGTTGCGTGGTCATCCAGCAACTCCTCCCACCACTTGCGGTTCGTCCTCGTGCTCCAGATGCAGCACCTCTGAGGTATCACACACGTCCGAGGGAGAAGCGATGCGCCTCCAGACTGCTAGGTCCGCGAGGAGCGAAGGCGAGAGTGTGGAGGGCGAATGCGGCTGCCAAAAGATGTGGATTAGGTTTGGCCATGCCCCTCCCCTCTACTTATATAGGCGTCTCTCATGTGCTCCCAAGTTGGAGGCCCATTAGAAACCCTAAGCCTTGTCTAATTCGGGTCCAACCCAAATTAGGCTTCGAGCCTCTTAGGCGTGCGACCCTATGGGTTCACGCACACATAGACATGGGCCGAATACTCCTATTCGCCCAATAGCTGACAGCGGCCTCTAGCAAGGTGTGACAACTCCTATGTGCACGTAAATGATCATATCAGACGAACCACCATGACCACATACATGTTACGCCCTTGCCTCATGATATTTGGTTCTACTCGTGGGTTAACACTTAACCCAAGCACGGCCATGCATTTGTTGATCCAATCACTTGAATGATCCAGTGATATCACTCTCATTAGAGAGGGGCAAGTCCCATCTTGATTGTCTATGTCTCATAGCATGTTTCTCGACAAATTCGAAGACGTCCTTTATAACTACTCAGTGACGGAGTAGCGTTTGTCAGTCCCTAAGCAAGTCGATACACATCTCGAGTACATACAACAATCTCAAGTCGAAGGACATAACGTATATGATGTGTATAGAGACAATCTCATGTCGAGTCGAGTCCGGCCTACATGTCATACATGTGCCCACATTATTAGTTCGACATCTCCATGTCCATGACTTGTGAAACATAGTCATCAACTAATAATGTGCTAGTCTAATGTTCATGTGTGTCCTCACATGAACTCGGTGAGGACATATATAGAATAACCATACAAGTAAAAGTGTTTCACAAACAATTCACATAATTGCCAATCAATACAAGTTGTCTTTCATGGATATTCAATGGACACATTACATATCATGGATACATGTGGAATATCATCATCTCTATGATTACCTCTAGGGCATATTCCCAACACTTTGCCTTCTCAATGCCTCCGCTGATCCAGCGATGATGGTGAGCTTGTTCTTGCCATCTTGATTCTTCTCCATCACCACTTGCCGCTCTGAATTCTTTTGGACATTCGGTAGAGGACGTGGTTCTTCGATGATGACATTCTTGCCTTTTGCTCCATCGGCTTGTTCGGGACGAATCAAAATAGCGGGAGCCCGCCTCAATAGTGTTAGTGTTGTTCTTTGGGAAGGGATTCCGCTTGATCTCCATTTACGCAAGACTTAATCATCCCTCATTAAGGGTCGATTGTATCGTCGACGGAAATAATTACAATCATTAGTGGCATGAGAATAAGAATTATGATATTTGCAATAAGCTCTCTTCTTAATCTCATCCGGAGAAGGCATGGTATAGTTAATTCTAATATGTCCGATTTTCAGCAACTCATCGAAAATGCGGTCACATTTAGAAACATCAAAAGTAAACTTCACTTCCTCACCCCAATTCTTTTGAATCGGTTTGAGAGGAGGACAAGTCACAAGCTTATTCTCTGTTGGCCACCTAATTTCAGCAGCATTGCATTCACCGTTTTCACCCTCCGAACCATCTGAAACAACATCAAAAGTATGCATGTTCGAACAATAAGATTTATATGCCTCGTGAGACTCTTTAAGGCGCGATTCCCAATAAATGGCCTTCTCGATGAGGTGGTTGAAATTATTAAATTGAACATTCTCAAGTTTCTCACAAATCCTAGAATGCAACCCATTAAAGCATATATCAACCGAGATCTCTCTAGGAGATCATCAATTGAAAGCATCGGTTCTTAATATCTCTAGCCCTTCTAAAGAAATCAAGTGCAAGTTCATCTCACCCTTGACGAACTGATGTGAGATGTGACAACCTAGTTTCCTGGACTCCGGTATAAAAATGACTATGAAATTTCTCTTCTAATTGAGCCCAAGAACCAATGGTGCATGCGGGTAATGCGATAAACCAAGCAAAAAGTGCGAGTAAGAGATAAAGGAAAATAACGCACTTTCATGTAATCAAAGGCACATGCTTCACCTAATTGATCTAAATACATGCTAACATGCTCCATAAATGTTTTATCATAATTACCACTAAATTTCTGAAATTCTGGCACTTTCCAACCTATGGGGGTTTTCATGAAATCAAAGTACACCGGGTATGGCTTGTGGTAGGTAGTTTTGCTAGGCCTAAGGGATACACCTAGAGTTTCCTCAAGAGACTTAGATAAATCATCCTTGAACCGATTAGATGTGTCGGTATAATCGGTAGAAGGGGCTGTTTTAGAGCTAGTTTGGTTAGGAATCACACTAGGTGACTTCGGCGGGTTTGGGAGGATTGATTCTCCCACCGAAGACTTACTCTTTTGTTGATGTTGGGTCCGTTGGGAACGATCCGAATCATCAACAAAGGTAACCATAGCCTTGGATTTAGCAGAATCGGTCTTACTTGTCCTATGTGTTTTGAAGCCCGATTTACTTCTATTTGCCTTTGCATAAAGGGCTTGATTCTCATAATAGTTAGGAGGCATATCATATTCATACTCTACTTCCTCAACATCCGATTCATCCGAATCGGATTGCTTGCCTTCTAACTTATCGAATCTAGCCATGATCATATTTACCGCAGTAGCTAAATTACTATCTACAACCGTTTTCTGATTATCTAGCATAGTGGCAAAATCAGCATGTGTAGGGTATTCATCATCAAGCTTGGGTTTGTCTGTAGTTACCTTAGCTCCTGATGATGGGGACGCTAATAGCCCGGCGTAGTGCGGCTCCTTGTATTACTTGACCTTATCCTTGCGCCCCTTGCTGCAACTTTCGAAGAAAGCCTTGCACACGGCGTCAAGTTGTCCTTAGAGCTTGCTACGGAATTCGTCGGGAAGCTCGTCCATGTTTTGCGAACAGATGATGTTCTTGGCGTTGATGTTGGAGCGGTCATCCCCACTTGAATCCCCATCTTGGCTGCTCCCCATGTTGGTAGATGGAAACTGGAGACGGCGCCTTGCGCTCCCCAGCGGAGTCGCCAAAAAATGTGTTGACGAATAAATCCGCCAACGCACCGTTAGCGGGCCTTGGATGACCTAGAGGTGCCTTGAAGTGACCTGCAATGCAGCGACGACGTAGCGTGACCGGCAAACTGATCTAGAGATCAATAAGCCGATGTAGAGCCCGCCGACGGAAGGGTAAACTCTAGAACAACCTCCGGGAAGACCTGTCGGGAGGATGCACATAGGGGATCTCTGACGAAACAGCAGATGGCGCCTAGGATCGCCGATGAACTCGCGGAGAGAAGCACCGAACAGCAACTAGAAAATTAGGGCATGAGTAGACGAAGAAGATAGATTGATCATCTCGATCGATCGTTGTTGGTTTTGTGTCGATTGATTGGATGGGTTCAATCGGCCATAATCCCCTTGTATATATAGGGGGGGTGGTCTTATCCCAGTAGGAAACTCTCCCAAAACTCGTCCATCAAGTTTCCCACGAGCACAACTGCCAAAAAAGCGACTCGTGGTCGAGTCGGACTTGTCGCGCCTGCGCCGGACGCGTCCGTCGCGCAGGGCGCACGTCCGACGCGTAGCGTCCGTCGCCCCGCGCCTCCGCAGAGTCTCTGGTCCGCGTCTGTCGCAAAGTCCGTCGCCCCCTCGACCCAGCGTCCGTCGCCGTGGTCTCCGGCCCGCGCCCGCGCTGCGTCCGTCGGCCGCGTCCGACACGCTGTCGGCGCATCTGACGCCCGCGTCCGGCGGTTGGGGTCCCGCGGGGAGTCTCTGGACTGCGTCCGACGCGCGTCGGACGCGTCCGGCGCTCTCCCGAGCCGCGTCCGGCGCTATGATTCGAGCCGAAATCGCCCGTCTTCGCCGCTTGTCGATGCGTTAACTTGCATTTTATCCCTTTGCCAATTTTGAGTGTCAACAACCGGTATATGTAAACTAAATTTGGCTACTATAAGATGTAGGAGCATTGCTTAACTCGGCTTCTTGCTCTCGAGCTGGTGAAGCTAAAAATCTAGCTTACTTTGTTAGAGCTAGGAGCTAATTGCACTCATCGAGTAAAAAAAAGAAAGAAAAAAGAGAAACGTGTGCGTTCATTGGCCATGTGCGCTCGCTTGGACGATTATTGGTTGACGTCCACATACGTTTGGCTCACTATAACTACAGCCGGACCCAGCCAAAAACATTGTACGGTCGGTCCGCTTGCTCTTGCTCTTGCACTGGTCTAAAGCGCATACTAGTCGGCTTGATGTAATCTTCATTTGAAGCCGTGGGGTGAGGGCTTTTCCTTTTAAGCATAGGTCAATTTGTAGGGTTAATAAGATGTCACGTGAATGAGTCCGTTGCCACAAATCCTCCGATAGATCGATGGCATGAGTGCGAATTGAAATGCTAACTACTGTAGATCGATGAGGACGATGGGTCGTTTACATGCATCGTTTTCACTCCATGTTGGAAAGGGGATGATCATAAATTGTAGATCCATTCTCTCTGATTTGTCTTTGCGCGCACTTTATGCGAGCTAGGGTTAATTCATTCATCGCCACCATAAATTGCAGAAAAGGTACTACGACTATTCATGGGAGCACAAGATTTTAATTGAAACCATAAAAATCCAAAAGATGATTATTACCGCGCTTTAATCTATTGACCGATAACCCGATCTCGATCTAGGATGATAAACTAGGCTACTACTAGCTAGCCGGGATAGGATTTTGTTATGGTTCCATCTTACTATATTTGACACTCATTTTTTTCCTGCGAACAATTTGAAGCCTAGTAGATATATTTATTTAAGGTTTTTTTTGAACTCGGGACTCCCAATTTCCATTTATTAAAAAGGAAATACACAGCAGATTTATTTGCCATAATTTAATCGGAGAGGTACGTATTGATGGACGCACTCACCGTGTCAAAAAAGAAAAGGAAAAAAAACGTGGGCATTCGTTGGCCATACGCTTGGACCATCCTAAGCTTGGGCCTGGGTTCACGTCCACACGTTCGGCTCACCTAGCGATATACATAGGGCGTTGCCGCCGATCGAACGTTCGTTCTTAGAACGAACGTAAGCCCAGTACGGCCCGCAACTGTTCACGAGAATAA
This sequence comes from Themeda triandra, assembly GCA_018135685.1. Taxonomy (NCBI): domain Eukaryota; kingdom Viridiplantae; phylum Streptophyta; class Magnoliopsida; order Poales; family Poaceae; genus Themeda; species Themeda triandra. Next base: position 784,789 of record JAENPR010000231.1, read on the forward strand.
AGACCAGTTTTGGTACACTCAGAAATCCGTCAACAGTCCTTGATAGAAGGAAGATAAGCATCACATGAGCATATTTATCACTAATAAAGTTCCACTTGTACTCTTAGCTTGTGAAATGCGGGAAAAGCCGGAAACAGGCCTGTGAGACCAAAACCCAGGTCTTCCGACGGTCTCGGTCTCACCGGGATCGACCACCAAGCGGGGTCCCCGAACTCTGGGGAGAACCCGATCCCGGATCCAAATGTACCACACATCAACATTCCACACGATTGGTACAATGGAACAAGGATCCACATAGAAGCAAGCAAGATATCAAGTGAACCCAACTTCGAGACAAGACTACACGTGACAAGCCGGGGACGGCACCCGGGAAGCGGCCGGGGACCGGGGTCCAATGCCAGTCGGCCGACCCGCCTTTGGCGGCGGGACACCTTGGCATTGCACCCACTGCCACTGGACCTTCTAGAAGGCCAGTGGGACCCACCTGTCAGCCAACCATAGGTCGGCCAACCTGCAGGTGGGCCCCACTTGGGGTCGGTTCGCTTCCACCGCCTTCCTGCATGACTCCCACGTGGCCTGCACCGAGAGACGTCCATTCAAGTCGGTTGAAGGTCGGTTTGATCCAACGGCGCATGGCGGAGAGCACATGGATCGGCGACGTGGCTGGAGTAACCCCTACTCCACCTCCACTATAAATACCCCCTAGTCTCTCATTGTAAAGTGTCCCCAAGTAGTTCACATTAGTGTTCTCAAGCTCAAGCTCTCTTGGGAGATCAAGAGTAGTGTAGTCTAGTCTAGAGTGGGAGTTAGAGTCGAGTCGACGAAGCTCGGGTCTCGAGTCGTCTTACGGAGAATCGGTATAGCTCTTGTACCTTTACTTTTGAAGTACTTTCCTTATATTAATATAGTCTTGCTTTACTTTACTAAGTCTTTACTTTGAGTACTTTACTTTCGGTATTTACTTAGTGCATTGCTATACTAGTGTAGTAGTGTTGTGTCTTAGTCTCATTAGTGTAGAGTCGAACTAGTTAGTGTCTAGATCCTTTGTGTGTGTTTCACTACCAACGGGGCCGAGGTTACTTACGTGGTAGCCGGAGTCTTAAGACTAGATTAGGCGAGGTGCTTAGGCTAGTGCTTAATAGTGGATGCACCCTATCATTGATTGGTAATTCCATTCACTCTTGAGTGGTAAGTCCATTCACTTGTCCAACGTATTACGCGGGGCGGTTGTGACGAGAATGCAACCTTTCGTTATATCGTTTACGTTAGGGGTAGGGTGTAGGGCGCCCATTAAAGTCATAGGTCCATTTGGAATAGGAGTTAGTCCCTCGGGAGACGCTACCCTCCTATTTGTCGGCCGATCTCCCCTATCACATCGATGGTCTAGGCATTAGTTTAGTTAAGTCGTTACACTAGTTAGATTAGAACACGAAGTATAGTTAGATACATAGGAGTCCTTACTCACTCGTTGTCCTCCCACCTAGCTAGCTACCTACTAGTTACTCTTAGTTATCACTCATAACAACACTCATACCCTTTATCACTATCAATAGCTTAGATTGAGTAGAACCACCACGGATTTCCATCACACATTTGCTAGAGAGTCTTAATCCGCTTCCCGTGAGCGAACTACAAATTCGACACCGGAATACTCACCCGGTTGAAGTGCTACAAAGGTACCTGTGCGCTTGCAGAGTTACCCTTTGGTTAGTCCTACGTTGTCACTAGAGTTTAGCTTAGCTTAGCATTCTTAGGCTGTTGCCGGAAGAGGAATTGTGACACCCTCTCTCTGGTAGTAGTTCGGGTTTGCAGTAGGCTTAGCTACCATACGCTAGTCATATTTACTTAATTCTAGTGATTGCGCTAAGATCTGCTAACAAGCATTTCTTGAGCCGTTGCCGGGGAACTAGATTCCTTACCCAAATCCGGTACAGCGTAATATTAACCAACAGCAACCCATACGCACATACACGTCCGATACAACGCGCGTGCACACACGGTACGGCACACACGCACATACATACACACGGCCGCCTCACCGCCGTGACCACCCACCCCCGCGGCCCCTGCTCCTCTGTGATCGGATCCGCCGTCGCACCAAACATGGACGTTGCGCTCTCTGAAAACAAAAAATCAAAAAATTAAAAACAAAAAGTAGAAAACAGAGAACAAAAAGAGGAAAATGAAACAAACTGAGAGAGTACAAGAAACAACAATAACAAAATAATTGAAACAAAATGGTTGAATCAAATGGAACAAAAACAGAAAACAATATGAAACAATAGAAAAATACAAACAAAACAAACTGAAAATCGCCATAGAAACAACATAAAAACCAACATTACAAACAAAGATCGAGAAACAAAGCGTTGAGAAACATGTGAAACAAAAAAATGAAACAAATAAGAGACAAACACTGAAACAAATGATGAATTGGAAAAGAAACAAACTTAGATTGAAACCGAGAGAAAGCAGGGCACAAAAAAACCCACTCCAATTGTTCTGCTGAAACATATATGCAAAAACTGGTGAAACAAAACGAAAAAGCTATTGACAAACCAAGCAACAAGCATCAGGCCACACCGTATCGGAAACACAAGAAACATCGGCGCAAAGATGATGAAACAAGCCAAGCACCGCAATTGAAACAAAAAAAATAGGGTTTGACCTGTTTTTGTTCTGAGTGTCGACCTCACCATGGCCGCAACAGTGGTTGCCTTCCGCACAACACGCTCCCATTTGTGTGAGCTCGCGGCTTGCCGTGACCGCTGGACCCGCCCGGCCGTGCTTCCGCTTCCACATGGCCGGAGCAATTGGGGCGGACACAGGGGGCCTCCAGGGAGGGGCAATGCCGCCTGCCGCGAGCTCCTGGCCCTGCCTTGCAGCGAACGATGGACAGCCCGGCCATGCTTTGCTGTGCCCAAGATGCTCGCGCGGGATTGGGGCCACACGGTAGAGGGCCGACATGGGAGGCCGCCGTCGCCTAGGGTGCGCCGGGGTTGGGCGGCGCCGCCGGGAGAGGACACAGGAGGAGGTGGAGGGGGTCGCCGCGCGTCGGGGAAGGTGGAGGAGGCCGTCCGGCCGGCTGTGACGCGCCGATCTGGGCGGGGGAATGGGAGAGGGCGCTGGCGAATGGATTCGGCGGCGTGGGGAGCGATGTCGATGTAGAGGCGATGAAGGAGTGCTGAGCAGAGTGGATAAGGACAGGGACGGACGATGGAGTGGGCGATGACGAGAACTCTCGTGCGGTTGCATGCCGTCCCACCACCGCTGTTGGGCCCGTGCCGCGGCCCATGAAGGCCGTTCGACGCATGGAACGTTCCATATGGAGCATTACCGATATACATAGCCAGAATCAGCCCAAAACACATGGTACGACGAGTGTGTGACAACTTTCTGGGCTGGTATATCTTTTGAACTGGTGATGCCTTCGAAATTTCCGAACATATACATGGTTTTGATGAGGTGTTAATGGTGTATCATATATCCAAGTTGAGGCACACCAACCTGAATGCTTTCAATTGAAAAATGATGCTGGAATTCCACACCGACGATTCTTGCCAATCTACCTCTCTAAGTACCTTTACTACCTACTGACATCTGTTCATTGCAACGATGATGGGCGTACAAAGCACACGCGTACCCGTGGCCTAAAAAAAGGTAACTACTAAATATTACTCTCATTCCTGAAATATTGTAAGAGATAATAGCGGAGTTCAAAATTTGCACTCCCTTTTATCGTGAAATATAAGGACATAAATGGTTTTTAAACAAAATAAGCAGCTTGGCAAAGGACAACTTTATCTCTCATTAATTGGAATAGAGAGTAGTTAAGTTGTTACTTTTTTTAAGATGCTTTTTAGAAGACACCATGTTTAAAAGGAATCTCATATTATAAAGCGAGCTGATAAGTTCATGAAAAAACCTATAGGACGGGGGAGTATCAAATTATAAAATAATTTTAGAGTGTCCATCAGCCTCCTTCGTCGTCTTCCCACCTACCGAGGCGGGTGGTCTTGGCCCTTGGGCCTGTCTCGCGTCACCGGCAAGGGAAAGAATAAGGGTCGGCCAACCTGCTCGGTTCCAATGAACTATTTGCATTGCGAAGAAGAATTTTTTGTTTGACAATGAGATCAAGGAAGAAGATTATGCTATAGGATGGTGGGAAGACGAGTTGTGGAGTTTAGAAAGAATCACATTCATTACCAGAAACAGGGACTTTGTCGAGTGCAAAATTATTTGCCAAGTGCTAAATATCATGGCAAAGAGCTATTTAACTGAGTGCCGCACCAACAAAGAATGCTTTGCTGAGTGTCTGGCATTCAAGAAAGCCCGACACTAGGTAACTGTTGACACAAAAAGTGACGCACTGTGTCTCACACACAGCAAGCCGGAAAGCGTAGCTTCAATCGGGTGCCCGGGCATTTCTAAATCCGGTGGCGTGCCAGTCGATTTGACCTGAAAATCGACAAGGGATAAAACAGTAAGATCAAAACTAGAACGTGTCGGGTGAGACCAGGCGGTTCCATATTCTGACCACTGAAGCCACTTACGACGACATATAGCTATAGAAGCTATCTGCCAATCATGTTTGCAAGTCATTCGGCTAATCCAAGATAAATGATGTAAAGAGAAATAACTGCCGAATACGCGTACATGAAGACATGTTTGAACAAGATTGAGTCATTGAAGCATAACAAACTATGTCTTAAGCTAAAAGCATTATCAATACATGAACAATTACAGAAAGGCAACTTGCAAATATAAATCTATTAAGATAACACATGCATAGGCTAATCCAACTAATCTGCCGCACGTCCAGCCTTCATAAACCCGTCAAGCACAAAACCAAAGTAAGTTAATCCACTGCATGATACGACCTACTATGATTATATGCCACTCCCTACTCTTAGATCAATCCACCGCTTGATACAATCTAATAATAAAGAGCTAAAAGTATGCAATTGTCTAAAAAGATCCATAAATACTCATTACACGTGTAAGCATAACCGTATCGGCAAGATTGCCGAATCGGGTTCCATGAGGAAGCAACAAGCAAGCTATTACGATCTAGAGCTAAGCAAAGCCTACATCTGCCGCACGATATCCAGCCTTATCCAAGATCTAAACGCTCTAACATGCATGAACCCGCAACATGTAACAACCATGATTGATCTAGTTCGGCTATTCGAATACATGATCACGAGCCGAACAATATCAATCTAGGATGGGCAAAAGAGTGTTGCAAATATATAAAACATTAAACAAACATGCAACACGTGATAACTTAACGAATCAATTAGATCTTGCCAAACCTAATAGAGCCTAATAACTATTTTTACTCATGTCTTAATCCGCCGCACGATACAAGGCATAAGCAAAAACCTCCCATGGTCGAGCTTAGATCTACTGCATGTTCTAAGCTAAAACAATGAGACTACTTGCATCATAATCTAAATTTGATCATGATCTTATTTGATGCCTCCGCTTGGCCATTAGCTTGTGCATAATAAGGAGAAGAATTGTATAGCCTTATTCCCATGCTTTCGGCAAAATCACAAAATTCCAAAGAAGTAAACTGAGTCCCTTGATCAGTTGTTATGGTTTGTGGAATTCTAAATCTATGAATTATATGTTCCTTAACAAAATTGACCATATTCTATCGATGTAACTATCTTCAAAGGAATAGCTTCAACCCACTTGATAAAATAATCTGTAGCCAATAGCACAAATTTGTGTCCTTTACTAGATGGAGGGTTGATCTGTCCAATCAAATCTATGCCCCATCCTCTCGAATGGCCAAGGTTTGATTATGGGGTTCAAGGCAGACCTTGGTGCTCTTTGAACATTACCAAATATCGACAATCACGACATCCTTTGTGATATTCAAAACAATTCTCCAACATAGTTGGCCAGAAATACCCAGCTCTCCTGATTATCCACTTCATTCGGTAAGCCGATTGATGTGCACCACAAGATCCCTTATGAACTTCAAACATAAGCTTTTTAGCCTCTTCTTGACTTAAGCATTTGAGCAACACCCCATCTATAGATTTGTAGTACAATTGATTATCAAGAAGTACAAACTTGAGGGCCTTATAACTGAGCTTTCGGGAAACTCTCTGAGATGGATCCTTCAGATAATTGATAATGTCACACCTCCAATCATTATCTGCTTGATCAGTATTGAAAATACCTTCTTCTATAGTAAAAAGTTCCTAATTCTTATGATATCCAGAGGCAGCTTGAGCCAATTTGTTTGCCTCTCCATTGTGCTCTCTAGGGATATGACGCAAAGTCACTATTGAGAAACTTTTCCAAAGTTCTCGACATTCTTCATGATATCTCCTTAATATATCATTTTTGCATTCATATTGCCCCGTCAACTGATTGATCACCAACTTAGAATCACCAAAAACTTCAACAGCAACGGCTTTCACCTCCATCAGTAACCGAAGCCCCTAAGCAATGCTTCATATTCTGCTTGATTGTTAGTGACATGATATTCAATTGGAAAAGCATATTCAAATATTTTTCCTCGTGGAGATATCAAGAGAATACCAACACCACCACCTTTGTCACATGATGATCCATCAAAAAATAATGCCCATGGGGCAATGCTAACTGCCTCAACAGAAAGATCACGGTGTTGAGTAATGAAATCGGCAATTATTTGACCTTTCACTGTTTTTGCCGATTCATACCTCAGATTAAATTCTGACAGCGCCAACACCCATTTGCCAATCCTTCCATTCAAAATTGGCATTGATAGCATGTGTTTTATTACATCAAAACTAGACACTACTACACATTCGGCATTCAACAGATAGTGCCAAAATTTGGTGCACGAGTAATAAACACACAGACAAAGTTTTTCTATAGCCGAATACCTTGTCTCTGGATCCAACAATTTTCGGCTAAGGTAAGCTATCACTCTTTCCTTTCCATCAAATTCTTGCATAAGGGTCGATCCTATTGTCAGGTTATCGGCCGCCACATACAGCTTGAAAGGCTTGTCAAGTTGTGGAGGTACCAATACTGGTGGTGCCTTCATGTATTGCTTGATCTCATCAAAAGCCTTTTGCTGTATGTCACCCCAAACAAATTTCTGATCTTTCTTGAGCTTCAATAATGTTGAGAAAGGCAAAACTCTTTCTGACAGATTGGATATAAATCTTCTTACAAAATTGATCTTGCCTAACAATGATTGCAACTCTGTGAGGTTGGTTGGAGGCACAATTTTGTCTATTGCTTCCATGCTCTTCTTCCCAACTTCTATTCCTCCTTTGTGGATTAAAAATCCCAAAAACTCACCAGCCGATACTCCAAAGGCACATTTGTTTGGATTCATTTTCAAACCATGCCTCCTTGTGCACTCCAAAGTTTTCCTTAAATCGGCTAAATGACCCTCATGATCTCTAGAGTTAACCACCACATCATCAATGTAAATTTCCACAATCTTGCCGATCAACTCATGAAAAATATAATTCATGGCTCTTTGATAAGTTGCCTCGGCATTTTTAATCCAAATGCATGACTATCCACTCAAATAAGCCAATATGACCAGGACATCGAATGCGGTTTTTGCAATATCCTCTATTGCCATAAAAATTTGATTATAGCCAGCATTGCCATCCATAAACGATAACTTCATAACCTTTCGCTGCATCTACCAAAGCAAATCGGCAATAGGCATTGGATAACCATCCATAGGAGTAGCTTTATTGAGGTCTCCGAAATCTATGCAAACTCTCATTTTTCCATTTTTCTTGTAAACAGGCACTATATTTGAGATCCAATCTGCATATCTACATGGCCGAATAAAGTTTGCTTCTATTAATCTCTCAACTTCTTTCTTTACATCGGCCAATACCTCCTCTTTAGAAATCTTTCATGGAGGTTGTTTGAAAGGACGAAATCCAGGCTTGATGGGTAGCTTGTGCTCAACAATAGAATGATCTAATCCGGGCATCTCTGTATAATCCCAAGCAAAACAATCCTCAAACTCTTTCAGCAACTCTATTAACTTTACTTTATACTCTGGGTCCAAATCTGCACTGATATACATCGGCCTTGGCTTTGAAATGTCACCAACATCAATTTCTTCTAATTTATCGGCCGACATGAAACCACGACCCAGCTTCCCATTGTTGCCATTGATCGGATTGCCCATTAAAAATTATTGTGAGAGCCGATTGCTTGCATCGGCTGTTGATCTCTATTGAACACATTCACAGGACCTTCTTTCCACACTTTACCCGAAAGGCAATCTAGCCCATCATATTCCCAATAAGCAGGCTCTGAAGCAGCAACACTTACCGAATCATCAGTTTGAACAACTTCCACATCATCTCTATTCCACTGAATGAGAATTTGGTGCATGGTTGAAGGTATGCAGCAATTTGCATGAATCCAATCTCTTCCTAGAAGCATACTGTATGCCCCCTTGCCATCAATAACAAAGAAAGTAGTAATCAGAGTCTTGGATCCAATCATCAATTCAACATGCACAGCTCCACGGGTATCAGAGGGATTGCCAGCAAAATCTCTGAGGATCATGTCAGTCTGCATTAAGTCTTCACTTGTCATCCCAAGCTTTGTGAAAGTTGTGTAAGGCATAATGTTGATAGCAGCTCCTCCATCAATAAGCATCTTGGTCAGAGGTTTGCCATTAACATTTCCTTTCAAGTATAATGGCTTCAGGTGATGATTTTTGATTGGCTTGTTAAAGATTGCTTGCTGAGTCAGCACAAGTTGAGCCATCAGGTCTCGGCATTTAGTTTCATCAAAATCAGAATAAATTTCATCTCGAACATCCTGATCTTCAGGGGCCATAAACTCTGATGGGATAAAGAAAACCATATTAGCATCAGCCGAAGGACCTTGTCCATCATCCTTTTTCTTAGGACGCCATGTCTGCTTCTTTTTGGCTAATTCTTGCTTCAATTCCTGATTTCTCAGGCGCTGAACTCTTCTCTTCTGGCTCTTTCTTAAACCAGGAGGACACCATTGCCCTCTTTGCCATCTATACGAGCTTTCTTCCCCACTGTGAGCACTGCTGTGAACCCAAGCTTGATCTGCAAATCTTTTGTTTTGATGACCATCAAAATTATTTATTTTTAGGCGCCGATCGTCCTCAGGAACTCTCATTCCAAGTCTATCATGGACGGGACGGCGGTTGACTCGAGATTGCCTGTACTCTGAGTACTGATCGCTGCACTCTGGACAATTGTTTCTAGCAGGCAATTTCAGGCCTTCATTCCAATAGTGTCTGAAGAATGAACAATTACAATGAGACTGTTTTTGTTCTCTCTTGTACTCCTCTTGTTCCCTTCGGTGAACTTCTTCTTCATACCTCCGGCGCTCTATCATGAATTTGCGCTCCTCTTCAATGAACTGCCGCTCTTCATCATACTCCAATTCTTTTTCCCTCTGCCACTTATTCAATAAGTGACGTGCTGTAACTCTAGGCTTTGACCTGCCATGCATTCAGCATCCTTCATGAGCCATATCCGAGGTTTGGCCCTTCTCTGTTCGGCTATTCTTGAACTGAACCTTCTTCTGCAATTCTTCTTTGGTAACTTGCCGATTAGGGTGAACAGCGCCACTCTCTTTAGCTCTTTCAGAGGTCAACACCTTCATCTTCCCTTTCTCTTTGGAATCACTAGCTGAAACCATGTCGACAGAGAAAAAGATCATATTCTGAGGGAAAGGTTGTCTATCCACTTGCATCTTGCCATCAAATCTCAAATGACCATCTTGAATAGACTTCTGAATTTTCACTCTAAACACTCGGCAATCATTAATATGGTGAGAGTTAGTATCATGATATCCACAATACTTCTTATCTTTCACTCCTTCAGGGCGCAACATGGGATGCCCTTCTAGTAGCTTAATACGTCCTTCTTTCACCAAGTATAAAAAGAGCTTGTCTGCCTTGGTGACTTCAAAATCATAAGACCCTTTCTATTGCTTCACCCAAAGTTGACTGACCAAAGTGGGCTCTTTTGCCCAAGTCAATTCTGCAGCAGCTATCTCATCCTCATCTTCATATTCAGACGCTTCTTCCAGAAAACCTTGGTACACATCGATGGTGGCACTGTTCTTCCGAAAGCGAGCATCCCTCCTGAACCCCTGGGCTTGGTTGCTCATAGTTGTCAACTTCTGTGAAAGTTGCCCAAGATCTTCAAACTCCATACCAAACAACTTGTCCTTGATATGTGGCAACATGCCTGCAATGACCAACTGTGGGAGCTGATCATCTGGTATGTTCAGAGAATAGCACATGTTGTTAGCTTCTCTGAATCTGCGAAGATATTCCATAGGTGACTTCGTAGTCTTTATCCTCAAGGCCCACAGATCAACTAGCTTCTTCTCATTGGTCCCTGAATAAAAGTATGCATGTAACTTTTGTTCCAATTCGCCCATGTACCAATGGAATTAGCCTAAATTTGAGATGCAAACCAAGTGAAAGCCGGCCCTGTCGAGACATAGGAAAATATCGATCCTCCAAGCTTCATCACCCAGCAGCCTCTCCAAGTTGCATAAAGTATCTGCTAATGTGCTCAATGGTACTGGTGTCATCCTGACCTGAAAACTTGGCTAAATCTGTTGGTGGCTTTACTCTTAGTGGAAGTGCTACTCTGTTGTACCACTCTGGATAAGGAGATTTGTATGCATAGGCCTGACTCTTTTGCTTTAGGCCAAATTGATTCTGCATCATATCAGCCATCTTGCATAGGAGAAGATCATTTGCATCTTGAGCTCCCTATTGTCCAGAAGGTATCCCTGATGCACTTCTGTACCCCGGGTTTGGCAAAGCATTGATAGTGCTATAATCGGCAAACTCATTGTATCCATCTCCATAAATACTTTTCTGCAGCCTGTTTGCTACTGGAGAAATCTTGTAAGCAGATGCTGGCACATCTCCTGTTGCACCAAACGCTGCCTGACCATGGGTCTGATGCTCAATCATTGGTGGTTTTTTCTTTTCAGCATAAACTGATCCATCTTTACTTGTGCCGATTATATCTTCTTCTCCAGTCGGCTTTCTTGAAGACTTTTGCATGTTGAAAAACACTGGTCCACCAAGTGCACCAAAGTTCTCCTCAAAACGCTTGTCAACCACTGGACCGAAGGTATCAACCATGACGTCCGAAAAGTATTTAGAAAAGTTGTATTGTGGTTCAAGCATGGTATCTCCCATGACCTTATGGATAATTTCCACCACCTTCTCGTATCTCTTCGTCATCGGTAACATCGGTTTGATGTGGAAGAAGAACCCTTGGTAGTGCTTGCTTCAGGATTACCTTGTTGCTTTTATTCTTGGAGAAAGGCATCAAGCACTTTTGCTGGTACTGCTCAACTACTTGTTCCACCACTTGTACGTGCTCGGTGGCAATTCATCCACAGTCACATTCAGAACGTGACTATTATCAATCTCAGCGTTCCCTGACATCTTAAACTGGAAAGTGGTCCCACCAGGTGTGCCAAAAAGTGTGTTGACACAAAAAGTGACGCACTGTGTCTCACACACAGCAAGCCAGAAAGCGTAGCTTCAATCGGGTGTCCGAGCGTTTCTGAATCCGGTGGCGTGCCAGTCGATTTGACCTGAAAATCGACAAGGGATAAAATGGTAAGATCAAAACTGGAATGTGTCGGGTGAGACCAGACAGTTCCATATTTATGGCCCTAAAGCCACTTATGACGACATATAGCTATAGAAGCTATCTGCCAATCATGTTTGCAAGTCATTCGGCTAATCCAAGATAAATGAGGTAAAGAGAAATAACTGCTGAATACGCGTACATGAAGACATGTTTGAACAACATTGAGTCATTGAAGCATAACAAACTATGTCTTAAGCTAAAAGCATTATCAATACATGAACAATTACAGATAGGCAACTTGCAAATATAAATCTATTAAGATAACACATGCATAGGCTAATCCAACTAATCTGCCGCACGTCTAGCCTTCATAAACCCGTCAAGCACAAAACCAAAGTAAGTTAATCCACCGCATGATACGACCTACCATGCTTATATGCCACTCCCTACTCTTAGATCAATCCACCGCATGATACAATCTAATAATAAAAGAGCTAAAAGCATGCAATTGTCTAAAAAGATCCATAAATACTCATTACACGTGTAAGCATAACCGTATCGGCAAGATTGCCGAATCGGGTTCCATGAGGAAGGAACAAGCAAGCTATTATGATCTAGAGCTAAGCAAAGCCTACATCTGCCGCACGATATCCAACCTAATCCAAGATCTAAACGCTCTAACATGCATGAGCCCGCAACATGTAACAACAATGATTGATCTAGTTCGGCTATTCGAATACATGATCACGAGCCGAACAATATCAATCTAGGTTGGGCAAAAAAGAGTTGCACATATATAAAACATTAAACAAACATGCAACATGTGATAACTTAACGAATCAATTAGATCTTGCCAAACCTAATAGAGCCTGATAACTATTTTTACTCATGTCTTAATCCGCCGCACGATACAAGGCAGAAGCGAAAACCTCCCATGGTCGAGCTTAGATCTACCGCATGTTCTAAGCTAAAACAATGAGACTACTTGCATCATAATCTAAATCCACCGCATGATACTAGACATGATAGCAAGGTTGCCGGGACTTACGGAGGTCGACGGATCGATTGTTCCTCTCGAAGAACTCGATGACACGACAAAAAGGACTCGAAAGGTGGCACGGGGCTGGTTGTATAGATTTGGTTGTGAACACTTATTACAATGGTCGATGGTTCATATTTATACCCTGGACAAAATATGAGTCCTAAACGACTACGATCGATTAAATAAAATTGGAAAAATACACGTTCCTAATTCTAAATTTGATCAGAGTCCTTGATCATCATGACTCCTTTCCTTTTCGGTCAGCCCTCTCTTGCCACCTTTTACCTCCCAAATGAAGTCATTGCCCAACTGAGGATAACGACCGCCTGAGCATTTGCCGAAACGTGGAAAGTTAGCCGACCGCATACGCACTTGCTGAATCTTTCTCTCTGCCGAACGCGAGTCTACCTGTCATCTTCTTTACCAAATTTTGGTGTTAACAGTAACGTAAGTCTTTGCCGAGTGTTAGGCACTCGGCAAAGCCTGGTACCCAGCAAAGTGGCCCCAGGTAACGGCCTAAGCCCGCCGTCAAAGTTTGTTGAGTGCTAGTTGTTTGGCACTCCACTACAAATTGACACCCTCTTTTGCAATGCAAATATGTGTTGCAAAAAGTCCATATATGTGTTGGTAGGGTCTATACCGACGCATCCGATATGTGTTGCTTAAAATGACGTTCCAAGGATTTATTGCAACACTTATTTATGTGTTGGTAACACCATACTAAAATAACCATTGCAAAGTTGCAACACATAATTGTGGGCTATAGCAACACTTATATGCGTTTGTACAAACCATGGACAAACGACTTCTATGGTTTGTTGCCACAAATATATGTTGTTTTTTGCTACGCCTATAAGTGTTACATGGAACAAACTGTGCAGTCACTAATATCATAATTAATTTATTTATAAAGCAATATAGAGATCATGGCTGCACAATTTAAAGAGAAATGCAAGAGTATCATCCACATAATACATGACACAATTTTTGTTCATAAGTACATGTTCCTATGGGAGTGAAATATAGAAGTAAAGGAATTCCTCTTAGAGCACTAGCAGTTGTCCTTTCTCATTCTTCTTTTAGTTTACTCTGGCATTCCGATCCTTTGATGTGATAATCCATTTATCTTCTTGACCGACAGATGAAAGTTAGACTACTTTGATATGATACTTTGAAGTAAAATCAAATTGGGATAATACAAAGTTTTAAGACATGTATCTTATACAATCATTAAAGTCTATACAGTATTATAACAACTCCAGAGAAACATTGCTTGATAGCCAAAAATGAAATATTAGGAAACTGGTAGTAAAAACTACTGTTGGTACCACTCTTAACCCTGAAGGTTATCTACTAAAAGAAATGAAAATTTAAAATAGGAGCAGAAATATCACTATGCCAGAATTGCTTATCAGTGACGCCTTAATCAGTGACACAAAACTAAAATGCGTCACCAATATGATATCCGTGACGTGGGTAAACACATCGTGTCACTAAGAAGGAATCGCACACTGCCTCTAAAGAAGAACGCGTCACCAATAATAAGTCAGACGCGTTGCTGATAAGGAGGAGGTTGGCTGTGACACGTATGAATGAAGCACGTCACAGATAGCCGAGCACGGACCCAAAAAAAACTTCTAATCCGGTGAAATTAAATGGGTCAAGTCCGCACCAGGCCCCGTCCGACTCGTTCTCCCATCTGACTCCCTCTCTCCATCTCTCATCTAACTCTGACCCCATCTCCCCGAACCCTAAGATGCAGAGGCGGCGTGGCGCGGCTAGGAGGCAGTGGCGGAGCATGGCGGCTGTGCGGCACAGCGTGGCGGCGACTGCGAGCTACAGCGGCGCGAGCCCAGCAAGAGGTGGAGGCATGATGCATCGGCGGCTGCCCGTCACGGCTGATCACGGCGCAGCGTTGGATGCGCGTGGCCGGTGCGAGAAGGTGGTGCCGGTGGTGCTGTGCGACTGGAAAGTGGCACCGGCAGCGCATCTGCTCTCCCGGTACGGACCCTCCGTCCCTCCCCATCCCATTCCTCTTCTGCGATTTGCAGGCAGTGGGGACCTGACTTTTTCCCTTGCGTTGTTTCCCCTCCAGTGGTGGCGCCGCTAGGGTTTGGCGTTGCGGTAGGGGCGCAACACAGTCAGTGGCTGGGGCTGGGGTGGCTGGATCCATGGCCGCTCATGCAAGTTCAACGGGATCCATGGAGGTTCGTATCAGGTCGTTAGGATTCATGGCAGTCCTCCAATAGTAGCCGAATCTGTCAGTACCAAGGTACCCCAAGTCTTAACACTTCCCATTTTGTCTTCCTTCTAGGACTTGGTATCTCCAAGGATTGCGATTGGTCTAAAAATTCCAGCATCTATCAAAGCGTGATTAGCATGCTTATGATTTTTATGTTCATGTAATTACATCAAATTCGGGCAATGCAGGTTAGCTGTTAGTTAATGTTAGAATCTTCCACGACATTTTTGATTTATTTAACTGTTATGTTAGAATCATCAATATATAATGTCAAAATCATCAATATATAATGTCAAATGTGTTAAGATATGCTGCAGGTTTCAATGTTTTTTTAGAGAATTGATTATGTATGAATGTACTATGAGCTTTGTTTTAGAAATAAGAACTCACAAATATTCAGTTTTATAGTGATCTTTAACATGTACAGGAAGAATTGTAGTCTTAGGGGTTGATTTAGTTATTGTAAGGCATTTTTGCTTTTGTATGAATGTACAGTAAGAATCCATGGTCACCTATGGGAGGGAGGCCAGATCCACGGCCGCTCATGGTAGGGAGGCCGGATACGCCTCATCCTCGAGTACATCTACCTCGTCGGCGCCCTTCTATGACGTACATGGAGAATCCAGGTGAGGTTGTCCTCCCTATCACCCTCAATCTCATGCTGCTACCTAGTGTTGTTGCTACTGCTACACACCGCTTGCCTGCGGGGCCTGTTGGCAAATCTTAGCATATGCAAATAACATCGCAAGCGCACGAAGTACCATTGTAGCTTTCACCCGGGAGTATTCCAAGGTATTGTATTTATCCACAGGGAACGTGAAGTGTTCTAATCTAAAGCCAGGTAGTCCAAGGTTGGTGAAGAAAAGATAGATAGGTCCTTGGATAATGGAACTAAGGTTCTATAGATAAGCGAGCAAAAAGCGATCACTAAAGCCCCTACTTTGGGCGTGGGACCACCCCACTCAAGAGAGCGAGGCCGGCCCACTCCTAGGTCCTATAGAGCGAGAACTAACGTGGTGGAATACGTAGGCCGGACAGGCTGTCACCACCTGCCGGCTACCATTGCGATCCATTGAAGCGAATGCGGACCGGGGTAATCAATAGCCTAGACCCCACGTCTACACTATCAATCACTACTCTACCCCGTGCACAAAGTAAAGCACTCACACTAGTATATACTAGGCAGTAAGTAAATACTGAATAATAAATACTAAGTAGTAAGCAAGGAACAAAGTAAAGACTTTAATAAAATAACTGAATGCTCAATTAAATATTCGCACCTGAGCTAAACTTACAATACCTGGAGAGGAAGAATGTAGGAGAGACTCCGACATGCCCGGATCTCCTCCCGAACTCGCCTCTCCACAACTGGAGGAGAAACTCCGCCAGAGGGACACTACTACTGATAATGAGGAGTATAATATGTGTAGGTGTGTAGGTTACAAGTGAGGTAGAGGGGGTATTTATAGTGGAGAGGTGGAGTAGGGGCTACTCCACCGCCACGTCATCGATCCGAGTGCCCCTCCACCATGCGCCGTTGGATCCACCGACCTCCAAACCGACTTGAATGGACGTCAGGGATGAGCTGCCAACATTGGTGGGATGCAACCGACCAAAGGTAGGCCCACATCCCTGGTCGGCCGACCTGGGTTTGACTGCCAGGTGGGCCCCACCAACCTTCTAGAAGATCCTGAGGTTGCTAGGATGCTTGGCAAGGTAAAATCCCACCAAAGTTTGGTTGGACGACCGGACTTCTGTCACAAGGGCCTACCAGCCTTGCTCCACTGCAGTCCCCACATGTCATAGAGTGTGTCTCCTAGATTTGACCTCATTTGGACTCTTGGTTGCTTCCATGTGGACCTATGGATCCATGTGGTACGATATTGGTCTTTGCGAGGAAGAACACTTGTGATCCAAAGGTGGCACTTGCTTGGGACTGTATTCGGGTGACTCTGGTGTTCTGGCAGTGTCTGAGATGGTCCCAAAGCTTGGTCGGTCGACCTACCTTTGGTGGAACCAAAGGGCCATCTTTTGCAGGTAGCTTCACCATGCAATTCTAAGCACAATGGTGGTATTGGACCCACAAATGTCAGGTCGGCCGACCTGACCCTTGTGCTCATCTTTTGCACACTTGCCTTCGAGAGGTCGGGACATTGATGAATGTGAAGTTGGTTTGTCCATTGGCCATCTTGGTTGGTGGTTCTATCTTCATTTGGAGCTTCCGGACTTTGGAAAGTACCGGTTTTGAGTCTTTGCACCCAAATACGATAACATGTACATGTGGAACCAAGTTATTTGTACCTATGTCACTATTTGTTTGGTGGTTTCCTTCTAGAAAGAACACTTTGTTGACGGTTGTAATGGCGTAAAAACAAGCAATATTTGTCAACAAGATCCCCAAGCTTAACCTTTGCTCGTCCGAGCAAACAATCGACTTGGCTTCATTGGATCGGGTGTTATCACTAAATTAACATCTCAATAGTACTAAGTGCACAACAAAGAACTTCTCTTTGAATGGAAAAATTAGCAATGCTAACACACCAATATTACTCTAGCACTCATGGGGCTTATGGCATTAACTTAGTCTTGGAATGTTGGAAGACAAGTACGGCTTTGACTAGAGCATCTACTTTTCTCATTCTTTTAGCAAGTTTCATGCCAGTGGTTTTTTGATAAATTTTCAAAAGAAGTCTTAATATTCCTCAAATGGTTTCTCTCAAGTCACTCAAGTGGTGTATGAATCCTCACCAAGGCATATCATGTGTTTGCCTTTCAAAAACATCCTACCTCTAATAAGGCTTTATGTGGAGCTTAAGTAGGTATGTCAAGGAACAAAGATACTTGCAATGCATATGTTGCCTAGTTAAGAAAACTTGGACCACAAAACTTGCACTCGTCATACTCTCGAGATCAAGATGTAAAATGATATGAATGGAATGAAGGAATGTGATGGATGGTAAGGTAATGGAGGAAAGGTAGATGTATGATGGATGAGGTTGCTCCTTTATTTTATTCTATCTCTCTTTGTACTTCTATTGAGACAAGGCTAGCTCTCTCTCTCTCTCTCTTTTCTTTTTTTTCTTTTTCTTTTCTTTTTTTCTTTTCTTTTTTTTTTGGATCTATCTCAATAGATGCCTAGCCTTTTTGGGATGTGTCTCACCTAACAAATAATAACGAGAGAGAATTTCTAACTTTGAAGCATGGAGCAACCTATATGATGGAAATGGTGAAGGTGCGTACTTCCAGTGTAGAAGCAGCACAAGAATGGTGGTATGGATGATGATGCGTGCTCCCAGGGTAGGAGTAGCATAATAATGGTGGTAAGATGCGTACTCCCAGGGTAGGAGTAGCATAATAATGGTGGTATGAGGATGCGTACTCCCAGGGTAGGAGTGTAGCATAAGAATGGTTGCGTACTTCTGGATTAGAAGCAGCATATTTGGTGGTATGTGGATCTTGATCTTAGGGGCATGAAAAACCTCTAACATAGGTTCTACAAGTCTTAACCAAACTCAATGCAAGCAAGTAGCTTATGTAGAAGGCTCTTTGGATATATCAAGTATATAAGGCCGTGGTAGGAAATTCAACACCATTAAGGAACAATTAAGTTTTTCATTCATTTTCAAAAGAAATTCTCTGGCAATCATGCGTGCTTAGAACAATAGTATAGAGCTCTTATCTCAACTATATCATATCTCATAACAACTTAGACTTTGTTTTAGCACTAGCAACCAACTAAGTGATCAAGTTCATGATGGTTAAGAGTGCCAAGTAATCCAAACTTAGAGAAATACTAAGTTGTGAACTAGCATTAGTGAAATATTAACTAGCAATTTCATCATCATTTTCATAGGAAGAATAGCACACATGAAGCATGAGGGAGATAGATAAGAATTATAATCAAATTTTTATTTTCCTTACAATGCAATAAAGTAAATAAAAGAAATGCAAGATAGAAGACTTACCTTAGTGGGGGAGAGAATCTTCCCCAAGCTTGGCTCTTGCTCACTATGATGGAGGATAGAGTTGGAACTATGCATTCCAACGGTGCGCATCCTCCACTTCTATCGCCTCCGTCTTTGGTTGGCACTCGCCCCGCCCCATGGGCAAGGAGTGCGCGCTCCTGAAGTGTGCTCATGACGGGGAGGCATTCCCATGGACCCAATGTCCATGGAATTTACCACTTCTTACTCAGCTTCCCTTGTAGGTTATGAGGGACCAGTCTGCCCTGTGTGAGCAGCGCGAGCCATCCCTCATGTCACCCTGTCCGTCCCTGTAACATGGTGGACTCTTTTTGTCCAGTTAATGATTAGATTCCGTAGACCATATAGCTGATGTTTCTCACTAGGGAGAGGGACTTCGACTGTATGGCTAGGATAAAACACTTTGAGTCCACCCCTTGGACCTTTGATTGGTCCAAGAGTGTTGGGTCGATGACTGTGGTGTGAGCGAAGCTACTTGAGCGAAGGGTGTAGAAGTTGTGCAACTCCTTTTGGGTCAGCAGGAGGACACTCCCAGGCTCTCTTGCTCTTGATGAAGAATGTATGGCACGAGTTGATGATGCACTTCCTCCTCCTCCTCCTCCTCAATCCCATGGCTTTCTTCGTCAGAGTGGTGAGAGCTATGGGAAGAACTCTCACCCTTACCATTCTTAAGCCGAGAGATGAGGAGCTTCTTCATCCTAGCTACAAGTGAGGTAAACCAAGCTTCTCCTACTACTATTACTATGCAAGAGAGAAAAGGGAAATATTTTTGGGTTTTTGGTTTTATGGCTACTACTAAGCTAATCTTGAGAAGAACTTGTAACACCAGAAAAGATAATGTGAGCTCAAGATGGTTCTTTAGGTTTGGGTGTGAAATTAAGCTCACATTACAAAGGTAAGGATAGGGGAGAAAGGTAAGTGGAAATCCTCCAAGCTTGGGATCGGCCGACCCCACCTTGGGTGGTCCACTGACTAAATTTCTCACTACAAGTTGTTCTCAAGATTTTATTACCTATGGCTAAGTGTTAAGTTTAAATAAAAAGTGCGAGATGTGAAAGTAACATGCTATCGAAAAGGGAAGAGTTAAAAAGTCTAGGCTATCTCCTAGCAGTGCTATTGTTTTAAGTCATAAGCTCGACCTTTGCAATTTGAAACTGCAAGTGATGTGTCACCGCAACTACGAGACTTGCAAAACTTGTGATACACAAAGGCATCCACAACCATCTTTTTGATGTGTTTGCGAGTAGAGAGCAAAAGATGGGTGTGTTTCTCGTAGGTACAGAGAGAACAAAGCAATGACTTTGGGGAGTTCTCATATGGGCATGGATTATGTGAATTTTCTAAGATGAAACTTCCATGCTCATTGGCACGATTTTCATTTTCAAACTCCAAAGTCGATTCCTCATGAATGCCCATTGACCAAAGTCTTTCCTCCTCGAACCATGGTTGATTCAAGTCGACGGTGAGATCGACATAACCTCTTCCATTGGATTGGAGCTAGGTTCGAATTCTACTTGTGTGGAAGGTGTGGTCCAAATGGATACATAATCCTTACCTGTGGCCAACTCCAAAGATGAACTTCCTAGACCATTTTCTATGCTTGACCTTCCAATGAATGTGAGATGAGGGCATAGTCCGGGAAGGTCAAAGACATGGAAATCTAGGGAGATTCTAAGACCATTTATCACAACAGGAATATCTCTAAGAACCCCTTCACAGTCCAGAACTTGACCAGAAGGAAGTTCAAGAAGGCTTCTCGATTGTGATAAATGTTCTAGAAGGGATTTATCAATGACAAGGGATTGAGGAATGATGTTGATCCCAAGGCCGGGTTCATAGCAAAACTCTCCACAGACGCCCATGACGTTGCAATTAATCCTCCTAACATGATCAGGCATCTTGACGATTTTGGTGGATGATTTTGCCTCGTCCACCCATTCTTGACTCATAACGGCGAGAAGAATTTTCTATGTGCTCTAAATGTTGCCGTTGGTCTTTTCTATGGGTTCTTGGACGAGTGGCACCCATGCCTTAAGTGCTCTTCCTCTAAAAGATTTGTCGATGAATCCCCATAAGAATGAGATTCATCATGAAGAGGTGTATAGGGTAGAGCACTAGGGATTTTATCGGGATCAAGGATAGGTTCGGGGGATGTCTCAAGGGAGGATATCGAGAGAAGAGTCGAAAGATTTTGATTCGAAGTTTGTGGCTCTTCTTCTAAGGGATCACCGAACACTTCTCCTCGAAGACTTTCTTGTATCCCAAATCCCTCTAAAGTTCTCTCTTGGACCCATGAAATCGAGGTGTCTTCCAAATCAGATTCGAAGGAAAGATCATACTCAAAATCGGGGTAAACAAAAGGTCGAATTTCTTCTTCCTTTTGAGGATTCGGGATGTGAGGTGTAGGCTCAAAGGCTGGTTCGTGGGATGTGCAAATTGTGGATTTAGCCATTGAGACACCTTCTTTGACCTCGTGGCGCCAGTGTGTGTGTTTCTCTTCCAATGGGTGGTTCAACGCATTACCAAAATCTTTAGGTAATAGATCATTGTAACACTCAAGGGGGAGAAACTTGGGCGATAACTAAGGTCGAATTTAGGTTGAGGACTAGGTTCGGGCAATGTTTCGAAGGTGGGCAAAGAAGGAAAACCTTTGGATTTGGCCTCTACAGGTTGTGGCTCTTCTTCTTTTGGCTCTTCAGGTACTTCATCAAGAAACTCGTCGTGAATCCCGGTGTAAGGGGTGTTCTCAAGGATCTTATCGAGAATGGTTCTCCATTCACCCGTAGCAACATAAAGAAAAGCACCTCCACAGGATATGTCAAGGAATTGGGCAGACTCTTTGCTAAGACCCATGTAAAAGTGTTGTAATAGGATTGGGTTGGGTATAGCAAGGTCGGGGGCGAGAAAGGATTAGATCTAAAAATCAGCCCCAAGTTGCACCTAAAGACTCCTTCTCCTTCGCTTAAAAGCCAGGACCTCCAATCGAAGATGGGCAACTCGAGAGATAGGAAAGAAAGCTAGGCAGAATTTGGTCTGAAGTGCTTCCCACTCTCCATGCACACTCTTTATGTGACGAGCATACCAATGTTTAGCTGCTCCCGTCATAGAGAACGGGAATAGCTTCCATTTCAAGGTATCTTGTGTCATGCCTTGAATGCAGAGGCACGAGCACAAGTGCTCAAATTCACGTAGATGAGAATATGGACTCTCAACTTCGCCCCCAGAAAAGGGGTTTTCCCGAACCATCGCTATCAAAGCTGGTCGAAGCTCATAGCGATCAGCCAAAATGGCTTTGGATGATTTAGGTGGCTCCAAACTATCGCCCTTTGGAGCACCATATTCGAAGAGGGGTTGGTTCATGGTGTGAGTGATGGAAGGGGTGGAGGATGGATTAATGGATTGATGGACTACTGGACCACTAGGTTCTAGATCAAGAACAGCTACCGTTCCCCGGCAACGGCGCCAGAAAGCTTGTTGGCAAATCTTAGCATATGCAAATAACATCGCAAGCGCACGAAGTACCATTGTAGCTTTCACCCGGGAGTATTCCAAGGTATCGTATTTATCCACAGGAAACGTGAAGTGTTCTAATCTAAAGCCAGGTAGTCCAAGGTTGGTGAAGAAAAGATAGATAGGTCCTTGGATAGTGGAACTAAGGTTCTATAGATAGCAGAACTAACATGGTGGAATACGTAGGCCGGACAGGGCTGTCACCACCTGCCGGCTACCACTACGATCCATTTGGCGAATGCGGACCGGGGTAATCAATAGCCTAGACCCCACGTCTATATTATCAATCACTACTCTACCCCGTGCACAAAGTAAAGAACTCACACTAGTATATACTAGGCGGTAAGTAAATACTGAATAATAAATACTAAGTAGTAAGCAAGGAACAAAGTAAAGACTTTAATAAAATAACTGAATGCTCAATTAAATATTCACACCTGAGCTGAACTTACAAGTCCTGGAGAGGAAGAAGGCGGGGAGAGACTCCGACACGCCCGGATCTCCTCCCGAACTCGCCTCTCTACAACCGGAGGAGAAACTCCGCCGGGGACACTACTGCGATAATGAGGAGTATAATATGTGTAGGTGTGTAGGTTACAAGTGAGGTAGAGGGGGTATTTATAGTGGAGAGGTGGAGTAGGGGCTACTCCACCGCCATGTCATCGATCCGTGTGCCCCTCCACCATGCACCGTTGGATCCACCGACCTCCAAACCGACTTGAATGGACGTCAGGGATGAGCTGCCAACGTCGGTGGGATGCAACCGACCAAAGGTGGGCCCACATCCCAGTCGGCCGACCGGGGTTTGGCTACCCAGTGGGCCCCACCAACCTTCTAGAAGATCCGAGGTCGGTGGGATGCTTGGCAAGGTGAAATCCCACTAAAGTTCGGTCGGCCGACCGGACTCGTCACATGGGCCCACCAGCCTTGCTCCACTGCAGTCGCCACATGTCATAGAGTGTGTCTCCCAGATTTGAGCTCCTTTGGACTCTTGGTTGCTTCCATGTGGACCTATGGATCCATGTGGTACGATATTGGTCTTTGCGAGGAAGAACACTTGTGATCCAAAGGTGGCACTTGCTTCTCGTATTTGGGTGACTCGGTGCGAGATGGTCCCAAAGCTTGGTCGGTCGACCTACCTTTGGTGGAACCAATGGGCCATCTTTTGGTAGGTAGCTTCACCATGCAATTCTAAGCACAATGGTGGTATTGGACGCACAAATGTCAGGTCGGCCGACCTGACCCTTGTGCTCATCTTTTGCACACTGCCTTCAGAGGTTAGGACATTGATGAATGTGAAGTTGGTTTGTCCATTGGCCATCTTGGTTGGTGGTTCTATCTTCATTTGGAGCTTTTTGGAAAGTACTGTTTTGAGTCTTTGCACCCAAATACTGACATGTACATGTGGAACCAAGTTATTTGTACCTATGTCACTACTTGTTTGGTGGTTTCCTTCCAGAAAGAACACTTTGTTGACAGTTGTAATGGGGTAAAAACAAGCAATATTTACTGTCAACAGGGCCACTCACGCTGTATGTGGAGTTTGAGCGCTAGAAAATCCACTTGCTTGTTGATCTCGTGCTCTTTGTGATGTGCTTGCTGCTCTGTGATACCAATGCGTGTAGTCTAGGGGTTTCATGAAATGTCAATGCAAGCTGACTGTTGTTTTCAATTGACTACTATCTGCTAGTTTCTGTTGGATGGTGGTGTGATTGGATGCATCATCATACAAGAGTAATATGTAATTCTCTTCCCACCGGCCCTTGTCTGCCTTTTGTACGGTTGTTTTTGTAGGAATTAACCAGTAGAGAGATGATGGAAGTGGCAAGAGAACAGAGGAAACATTTAACTGGTGATGAAATTTTCTTAGTAGATGACAAAATGGTTGGGAGTTGGGACATTTACTTGCATCAATTTTAAATTGCTATCCATGGCTGTAAGATCATATAACCCGAGGCATTGACAGCCTCCAAGAAGGAAACAAATGGCTACTTATTAATAACTAAATTGCTAGATTCTTCATGCACCAAGTAGTGACAGTCGAGACAAGGACCATTAATATACTAACTAATATTTTCCGGTCTGTCATCAATTTGTCAAAACCTACAATCTGAACTTAGCACTCCTACATGACAGAAATGCTAGAACTCTTTGGACCTTCTAAAGGTTCAGTGTGCAAATTAGCACTAGCAAGTGTGACTGTGTTACAGGGAAAAAAAAGAAACCCCAAATTTCTATTCCACCTTTAAGAAGGGTGATATAATATTAGTCACCTAGAAATTGGGTCATGCTTGAGTGAGTTTCTATTTATAATATTTACTTTCAGGTTTCAGCAGTTCAGAGCAGCATTGGAGGTCCTTTCTTTATCAATTTTCTACAGAAACTTTTAGCTTCAGTTTCTGAGCGAAAGCAGGTGGACAGTGGCATTAGTAAGTACCTCTCCAGCTCAGTTCACATTTATGTTTGAAATGTCCAGTTCAGTTGCTAGTTCATTCTGTGTTTTAATTCTAGTGTTCGTGATTTCCTTCCCCCTGTAATATTGTTGTCATGCGATCATCAACATTTACTCATTTAGCTTATTCTTATTCTTATGCTGAAATGCTGGTACCTCCAGTAGGGAGATTGCTATTATTTCCCTTATGCAAAGCCCACTTGTCTTTACGCATCACTGATTTGCCCTTATCTCCGACGCAAAAATAGTGACACGTTTTTTCTGTGTCACTGATGACTGTCTACACGCGTCACAAATAAGCTTTTTTTGGCATAGTGTGACTACAACAGCACAAGAAAAAAAAAACCAAGAGTACATTGTACATGCAATCTTATGTACAGAGGAAGAAATTTTATAATGTCAAATGAGTAAACCCATGGCCAAATTGATATAGACAGTACAATTCCATTTAGTGTTAGTACGTGGCCATACCCATGTCTGTGAAGTTGTATCACCTAAACTAAGGATGTCATGATTTCAAATGGTCAGAACTGTCTATTCTATAACATTCAGACACTTTGTGGGTCTGCTAAAAAAACACTGAACTCACAGTACTAGTGGATCAGCTCAAATATAAAAATTATCTCCACTACTATATAATTCACCAGTTTGAATTATTCTAAAGCCACACACTAATCTATCCCCACAGTCATTATCTCTCCTAATCTCTTCTAAGTGTACCCAAACAAATGCACCCAAAGCTGAACCAAACTTTGAAATGGAGAGGCTAGATTCATTCTAAACTCTATTTTCTCTTACTCACTCAAATCCAATGGATCAGATTGCTCGGATCAAACCTCGTCACTCACCCCTCGTCCCCTCCAGTGCACGCCCCACCCGCGATGGCCCGCGGCGCGAAGCGCGAGGCCGGCTCTACCGCTCCCCGAGGCCGTGCTTCACTCCCAGACTCCTCCTCGACTCCCTCCCACCCACAATCAAATCCATCCCTCACTCGTCGCGGCCAGGAACTGGACGATGCAGGAACTCGCGGCGCGTCGGGTAGCTGCGACTCAAGCGGCGGCGCGTCGGGACGCGGGGATGCCTCGGCTTCCTCGATCCTCCAACATCCATCGCGGATTCCGGCCGGCCGCCGACTTTCAGCCGACGAGGACCGAGCCATTGAGCTCGCGTGGAGGTGAGGAACAACCCGTGAAGCTGTGTCGTGCTCTCCGTCTCCCTATTCATGAGGATCTGCCGTGGATCCGTTTCTGCCGCCAAGAACCAGCCCGTCGAGTTTGCGACCTCGTCATGAAGTCGTGCCCTCCTGAACCGCAGCCGGAGATTTAGGTCGCTTGTGCGCCATCCATGGCAATAGCTGCTGCTGCGCTCCGGCCGAGGACGAGGCGGGGTGACACGCCTGCGACCCGGCCCGGACACGCGGGTGGGGAGGGAGCATCATGGCCGCGGCCTGAACACACGGACCACGGCAGAACCAGGGGCCTATACAGTAAGATGGTGCGATTCCAGGTATTATATGATTTTGCCGCCTTTTTTTTTGGTCTTAGTGTTGATTCATGTTGGTTGTGGTTTTTATGGAGAATTTGATTGCTGCTGCGGAAGGATCTCAGTGAGGAAGACCCAGGCTAAGAAGGACCAGGAGCGTGTTGTTCGTCTCCAGGCACCTGCAGGTAAATGGATGAAATAATGAATAGCTTCTTTTTTGCTGGAAGGAGATCAGAAAATGTATGATGTGAAAATTTGTCCAGCATTGTTTCATAAATGAATCCTTTAGTCGAATCAAAAAATTGTGATAGTTCAGCTATGAGCCAGTTAGACCCGTTCATTAGTGATTTTCAGTCAAAATTGGAAGCCAGACCACTTTTCTTTATGTTTTATTTGCCAAATAGTTGTATCATTATGTGACCAGAGGCTGTGAGATTTCTGTTCTTAATGGCTTCCAATATATAGAATTACAATGCTAATATTATATATTTATATTTGGAATCTTTGAGCCATCTTTCAAATTGCAATGATGATATTAGTTGATGATGATAGAATTTGGTTGTTGATTACACTAACTACTTATTCCTTTATTTTCTGCATTTTGTTGAACTGACTTATCTCGAATGTGCTTATCATGCAACAGTATTTGGCGACAGCAACTCCTGTGCCCCAAGTCAGAGCGGCTGGACGCAATAGCACGCTGGCTACAATGAACCCTGCACGCTGCAATGGTGAGTCCTTCACCCATGGATTCCCCGGTTAGCTGAAATCTGGAACTTATATTTGGCCTGTTTGTGCAACGAATGTGCAGTATTGGTGATATTAGTTACCTATTATTATCATCATAAAAGAGTTCTCAATGTTCTGGGTTATGGTTTGGGTAATCGGACTGATATGATCACAGGAAAATTCCTGCCAGAATTTATATCGAATTTTTATGCTATGGTTTTATGACAAGAAAATGTCCCTATCCATAGTCAAATTTAATTTAACTATTTCTTACTGCAATAACAAAAAATACATTTGGCTGCAAGCCTTTGCTCAATGTCAAATGATTAGAGGAATTCAGTATCGAGTGGGTTTAACCCTTTTTGATTATTTTATTTGATGTGGGATCGTCTTGCTTTTAATTATTAAGCCCAAAATTATTTAATATACTTCTTTGAGGATTCTTTATATACAATTATTATTTTTGGTTTGAAATGCAAACTCTGTCATTTTGTTTATGTTGGTTATTTTCTCTGCTGCAGGTTGCCAAGATCATAGATGGGTATGATGATGCATGTGTCCCTGTTGCTGTGGCTGACAAGCTTGCTGTTTCCTTTCTTGCTTCGAACAGCTTAGTCGACACACAAATTCACTTCTTTGCTGCTTATAAGTCTACCTTTTGACAGACCATCTGCTCTACTTCTTTGTGTTCTACACTGCACTAATTTTTTGTTTGCATAGAAATCGAGCTTCTCCTAATGCCTGAAGAAAAGACTACACTGGTTGATGAAGAGAGCCATTGAGGAGGAGAGGTTTTAGGTATTGTACTCATGCCTGCTTGTCCGTTGAAATGCAATTCAATTGATTTAGTTGCTTTAGAATGGTTGGATGATGGATATGCATTGATGGATTATTCCACCCTCCAACCATTCTTTAATGATGATGACTGATTTGTTCAAATGTTGACTGAACTACTAAATTGACGCCACTAAAAATTCAGAGGTTTTAGGCATGTGCTTTTAACTTATTGCATCGGTTGCAGTCTCATTCTCATGGTTGGAATTGCATTTCCACTATTCCAGCCACATGGTTGGGACATTGAACTTTCAATTGTACCACTTTTGATGTAGTGGAACTTTGCTTTTGCACTCATATCGTTCGTGAAGGTGCTGATGTTATGCCAAAGGAAGCAGCTGAAATGCTAAATTCAGTCCTTGATGCATCGGTCAGGTTGGTTCAGCAGAGAAAGTTGCCTTTATCTATGCTAAAAAGTTTAGCAATTGTGAAATTTGAGCATTTACCTCAGCACTCTATCATACTACATATTATTTTGTATTGCCCTGTTCAAGTACAACAGGAACTATTTTGTATTGCCCTGTTCAATTACTACTTTAGAGTAAGTTCAGTGTAGAATCATTTTTGTTCTGCACCCCTGTTTTTTTTTAAGATATTGTTTTTATCTTTCTTATTAGTGCTGTAATGTTTTCCCATCTGATCAACTAGGACTGACCGGCCCCTTCCGCTGATGCAAATGCAGAATTTGTGTCACCATTGCAGGAAATTCTGCCACTTGTTTCAGACTTTCCTGAATATTTTTTTCTTTAGTTTGCATATGTCCTTGTCTTATCATTTCAAACCTTAAGTAACCTGTGTCTGGACACATTCTGAATTTAACCACAGCGAGCAACTCTTGTTACCGAGCCTTCTAAAAAAGCTAAATTACTTTTTAGAAGAAAGTTGTATCGGTTACTGGCTTATAACCTGCTATTCTTCCAAGCATATGATGCCAAACATGTGAAAACAAATATTTTCTTACCAAGTTTAGGCCATGGTGATTTGCAAACTCAAATTTTCTTACAAATATTTTAGTTATTTGATTTGTCCGTAGCGTTAGCACATATATTATACTATATCTTTAATATACCTTGCTTCCTATTATGCCATGTCTCTCTTGTTTCGTGATGGATCAGGTCAATGTTCAGGTTGGAGTAGGGTGAATGGTTGTTCAACAATAATTTGGAGGAGTTTGCCATTTGCTTTTATGCCACTAAATATTGAAGAATGACATCTTTCCTTAGCTCGCATAAACTTATTTTGGTCCTGACAAGAGGTATTTTGCAATGGAACGAACCCTAAATACTATTACTAATTACTAAGTTCTGCTACAAATCAGGTTTCTCATTATCAAGAAATATAGGAATGCTAGCTATGGTCAGGACCACAGATGTTTTGTACTTCTACTGAAAGTGAAGGGTGTTCTGCTGCTGAGCTAGAGATCCAGAGGTGTTCATATGATTATAATGTGCGTATATCAATTTTGGATTAATGTGTATACATATATATAAAGTTCAATATTAAAGTGCCAAGCCTGACTTTTTGATTAATGTGTACAAAGTTTCTATGTGCATCCCTTAAATGAATTTTTAATGTAATTTCAGATTATATTTATGATTATATACAATTGCGTGACATGAACACTATACACAAAAAAATATTTTGAAGTGCATCTTATAAATATAACCATAGCAACGCACGGGCACTATACTAGTATCTTAAATCTACTAGTACAGTTTACAATTCACATTCTTGATCATTGTCGACAAACAGATTATTCTTTCAGAGCTTATTTAAAAAATGTTTATAACAACACACCAAATACCCCAGATTACAATTGTTGATCTTCAGGAATGATGCAGTATATATCTAGAAGCTAAATAAAATTAGGTGCTGGTCTGTCAGTACATATTCATATAGATCCAATCAGTATATGTATATACAGGAGGGATGCTGATCTTGCTGGACAATAATTTCTTAAAACAATAATTGTTCAGTTACCTTGGTTTAGGAGATATTTCTTT
Organism: Themeda triandra; assembly: GCA_018135685.1. Lineage (NCBI taxonomy): Eukaryota > Viridiplantae > Streptophyta > Magnoliopsida > Poales > Poaceae > Themeda > Themeda triandra. The sequence goes on from JAENPR010000231.1 coordinate 814,675, forward strand.
GTCTGCAAGTGGAACGTCCGCAAGTTGGACATAACTATATATCAAAGCAATAACAATAATCACACAAAAATAAAGCAATTCATGAACTGACGTGTAGAGATCTGACTTACTAAAATGTCATCCTGATCTCTCCATGCTGCTGCTCATCAGCGACTCCATCGTGACATCCCTGAAGATGCTTCACAGTTACCACACCTACAGAACCCTACGTCAAGTCATATTGCAACATTAATTTGGGTTCTCAGGAAATATGAATCGAATACAAAGATTGGAAATGAAATTGCAATGAGAGAATACAGACTAGAGAACCATCTGATCCATGTAATCAGTAATCAAGGAACCAGTGGAATAATATGAATTCATATATATGTATTAAGAAGAAAAAGACATGGGGATCTTAAAGGATCCGAAAGGAGGGAAGATAACTAACCACTCGAGCTGCACGACCACAGAGGTCAGGAGTAGCCGCCGCCGCCGATTGGGAGCCATCAGCACTGCGTATCTGCGATCCATCGATGCCGCCATCGCATATGGTCCGGCAACACGGTGCTTATTAGAGCCGCTGCCGCCGCTTCCTGCCACTGCACATCCGAGGGCCACCAGCCATCGGCATCATGCCCCATACCTGATCCAATTGATCACCAAAAACAAACGGATGGATCAGTGTTTTTTGAGGTGAAACAGGAGGGGGCTCCCCCTACTGTGCTTTTATTGACATTTTAAAGAACAGTACAAAGTTTTCAGAGTTGGCTCACGAAACATTGAAGTTAACAAAGAAAATTAAAAAATTACACATTGACTTTTATCCATTAAGTGTTGGCTGATGTTGGAACTGATACAAGATCAAGACGAGACGTGAGAGGAAGAAGAGGGAGTTACGATTAGAAGATGCAGATGGAAGGGATGCGACTTGGCGCTGTGGTAGTTTCTCCCATTTATTTCGTGGAAGTGGGAATTTTTTTGTTAACCGTGGGCGTGCAAGTGGTGTAACGTGGGCCGCCGGGTCCCATCTGCGTTAGCCTAGCAACAGTATATGTGTGCGTTGCAAGCTATCCGATGCTACTCATTCTTTGCCGAGTGCCAAAGCACTTGCCATTCGACAAAAATTTATTTTTTAGAATTCTTTATTTAAAAAACCGTTTACCGAGCTCCCCAAAGACACAGCACACGGCGAAGAGGGATTTTTATCAATAAAAACCTAAATCCTAAGACACCCTTTGCCGAGTGCCAGGCTCTGGCTCTCGAAATTTTTTTCTTTTTTTAGTTTGGCCTCCAAATTTTTTGTGCAACACTCTTATAGTACAAGCTACTCCATATTAAAGTTTGCTATATTTTTGTGGCATTTTGCTATACTAGGAAAATACCTGTGTGTTGCAATGGGAAAAAAGGTTGTATCCGTGATCAATCAATGATTCTTACTCCTGTTGCCTTCAATTGTTTTGTACTATCTATAAATCTCAGTCTGGGCATTTGGTATTTACCGAACCGATCGGTACGGTACTTCGGTTCCCATGACAATTCGGTTCAAAACAGGTACCGATCGGTTCCTCTCAAAAATCATTACCGAGCAATTTCTGTTTTGGGAAAATCGGTTCGGTTTCGGTACTTACCGAATATACCGAAGCAACAAGTTAAAGCTTGCTCAGTTCTTCAATTGAAGCGACAGACATGGCTCACCGGCGGTGACTCGGGCCTTAGGTGTGTGAGCAGCGGCAGCGCAGCGCGCCTGACGGCTCCTTGAGGTGGTTGGTGGCGCCGCGGAGCCCAGTCGAGGGAGGAGGCCAATGCCACTAGAGCCCTACCGCACTAGGCGATAGTAGGTGGCGGCGCGACCTAGTGGTCAGGGGCCGGCCGGCGGCAGCGTAGGGGCGGAGCTGTGGTGGTAGCAAGGAAGGGTTGGGGCGAGGCGACAGAAGGCACGGCCGCACGGGGCCGGTTCACGGGTGGCCGGGCGCGACGGACTCCGCTCGCTCGACTCTCGAGCCGGCGGCGTGGCGCGGGTGACAGGTGAGAAGCACGTGCGTGAGTGCTTGACGGATTCGGGATGAGGGAAGCAGGCCGGCCAGTGAATAGGGTTCACGTTTTTAGTTGGCCTAGTGGGCTGTATCTGCCTTGGGCACGTATGAAATTGGGAAATTCGGTAAATTCGGTTTACCGAGGGAAGGAACCGAATTTACGTCGATAATTTCGGTACCCGAAACCAGGAACCGAATTGGGAACCGAAAATTTTGGCTTCGGTATTTTCAGTTCGGTTCTCGGTTTTTTGGTTCAGTCCTCGGTTTTCGGTATTTTGTGCCCAGATTGATATAAATCCACCGTCAATACAAGGTTCGATCTATCATAAAGACTAAATTTCAAGACTAACACTCAACTCGTCAAGAATTCTCTATTGTGAAATAAGGGCAACAACGCTCTAATCTTAGGTTGCACAAAATCTCACAAAATAAGCATTCTAAGCCAAAGTTTCAGTTGAGTCCACATGTACTTATCTTTTGTGAAATAAGGTCCAGTAACACTCCGTCCACATAATACGTACAAAGCTTTAAAAGGCACTTCGTTCATCAGTGCACTATTATAGCCAGAAAGCGGCATGCACTGCATGATAAAATAAGACCTGCAATGGAAGGATACTTGTATAGTCTGTTTGTTTTGATAAAGGTCGATATACTGGATGTGCCTGTGCTACTGATGTCACTATCTCTTCGGTTTACACTATACCACAGCCAATCTATAGTGGCAACAAAAAGGTCGCTATAAGCCGCTATAGCGACCGATCACTATAAGGTTATAGCGACCGATGTATAAGTCGGCGTAAGTGGCGTCGCTATAAGTCTATAGCGACTGATTGAGTCTATAGCGGCCGATAGCTGGACGCAAAAGCTATAGCGACCGATGATCTGTCCCATGTTTTAGCGACCGATGATACGAGGCTACTAAACTTTTTAGCGACCAATAATCAGTCACTATGAACCAATAGAGTCTATATAATAATTAATTTCATATTATACCATATAATTTTAGGCTTGTTTAGCATCCATACAAAGTTCACAGTACACATCAACAACATAATAAATAGATCTCATATATTCATTGAAATCAACAATTTTACAATTGTATTTTGTATAAATTCTACAACAAGACTGCCACACAGGCAAACAACCCTTGAACTAAAGAGGTCTCTATACAGAACATACCCTAGCAATCGAAAAATTACATGCTAGAACACACATCGAGCGCTCCACACCTTTTAGACCATATTCCATGAGAACTCTAAATAGCTTGTTGGCACCACCAAGCATGCTGCTCTGGCACCTCCCAAAACATGCCTGAAATCATCACATCATATGACCAATATATTAAAAGATCAAATAAGTTAGAGAATGGAATAACAGAACATTGAAAAGGTTCTTCAACAAAAAATTAGTACCGCATCAACAGACCTGCACAAGAAGCGACAAGCAATTCAGAGAGCTGTTCAATGGATGACAGCAACAGTACCACATATCCTATATAAAACTTCGAGACGTACACATGAGCTATTTTCGAAGTTCAAAAAATAAGCAAATTTCAAGCTGACAGATGATAGATACAAGGAAATATGAATCTAACTGTTTATTCCATTACCTTGTAACCTTTTTTTTCCAATTTCAATAAAATTCGTAGGGGCCAAGGCCCCTCCAGTTCCCATAAAAAATATGAAACTTACTTTCAGACAAATAGGAACAACAGCAGCTTATGACCGATGCTCCTTTTGGCAGCTAATGAAATATGTAAGGACTATCATCAGTCAGTTAAAAAAAACAGCATGCTAGGATGGTCACAAGAGCTTGTGTATGTAGAAGCTAACTTAGAGCGGTTAAACCATGACTGTAGCAAAGTTTCATGTTACTTTTTCACAACTGAATGTTGTTGATAGCAAACACATAAAGCAGAGAGGTAGTATCAGATAGTATAGTCTTGTTCAGATAACAAACAACAAGCTTCAACATATATGGAACCTGGATAACTGTAACACCTATAAGTTCAATAACAAGCATGATCACATATATGACATCATTTTTCAGAAACAAGCCTAGGTAGGCGCATACGTTACTTTTTAATCGACATGCCTTGACCCTTGAGGAAGCAATCTGCTAGTAGTTTTTTTTTTTTTTTGACCCGAAGCCGGCAAGGGAAACCCCAGCCTATATTTTTGATTTTTATATAATCTGTGTCATCCAAAAATGCAGCCGGACGTACGATGATTGAAGGACCCATCTGTAGTTCCTCTACATACAAAAAGAGATAAAATGAACCATTTATGAGAAATACATTTGAAGCTTTGCTGTAAACAGCCGACTAACAATACTAGTATAAAGATAACAACCTCAAATACAACTATTTATTTCAGAGAACAATTAGGGGATATTTGGTTATCTTTCTCTCATATTCATCTGCAAACAAAGCATTCCCTTATAGGCACTTCAGTTTAACATCTACACTTCATTGTTTTGTTTTTCCCTAACTGAATTGCTTTAGGTGACTGAATGTGCCGTAAATGGGATCATGCCTGGGAAGAACTCGGTGATATCCCACCATTCCCAACTCTTACCTTAAGTTGTAGGATCAAATTTGCCTAACTAATCATTCAGAAAGGAGGAGCTAAACGCCACACAGATCTAGTAGCAATACCTGAGCCCAAAAAAAAAAGATATCGTAGTAGTACCTAACCCAAAAAACAGAAAACATTGGTTTGGGTACCTCCCTCATCGCCTCCATGCCATGGACCTGTGCAGAGATGAGAGGATGCCATGATAGAGAGGGGGAGTGGGAGGAAGGGAACGGGAGGAGCTTGCTTTGATGGATGCTGGGGACATTGGTAGCGGCATCCGCCCTCGCCGAGAAAATGCCATCGACAATCCCCAGGGCGTAGCGGTCGAGCAGCACAACGAGACACCACCGGGAGCTGGGCCTGCGCACGCCGCCGGGGCTGGGCCCCATAGATCTCGACGTCTACGGGCACCGGGCGCCGCCACTGCCTCGCAGCAGCTGCCGGCCGGCACCAAGGGAGAGAGGGATCACGAACGGGATGTGGTGAGAGAGGTGTAGGAGTCTATGGAATGGCGAGCGTAGCGGAGGCGGAGCGGATCTGTGCGCTCGGGGATGGCGGATCTGCAGCGGCGGGACGGCGGCCGCGAGGCAGCGAGGACGAGAACCGTGGCTGGAACGACGGCTGCGGCAGCGGGACGGACGCAGCTATGGGAACGGCAGTTGCGGTGGTAGGGACGCGGTCGTGGCGGCGGCGCCCCGGTGGTGGAGGTCGGGGCACGGAGTCCGTGAGTTTTTCTCGGAGGGCTCGTGGCGGCGGCGGCAGGGTTGGGCGGTGGGTTTGCCCAAGATAGGGTTGTGCGTGGGCCATGAAAATAACTTTGCGCACGAGTGGGCTGGGCCAAATGAAACTAGGCTAGCGGCGATCCTTGGAGCCTAATATGAAGTTTTAGCGACCGATGCTTTGAGGCAACAAGCAGCGATGGATTATCGGTCACTACAAAGAAAAATAGCGACCAATGATTTGTTACAATTTTATAGCGACCGATTGTTGGACGTTTATAATATGTTTTAGCGACCGTTGTTTGACGCAATAGATTGGTTGTGGTATAGTTTGGAGGAGGTGGGGCATTCCACTATTGCCTTTGAACAGAATAACATGCGGACATCGACAAGTCTTTTGAGCTCAAACGTGCGCTGATCAACATTGTGCAAGCAAGCCAGTTCTGTGGGAAGGACCAGAAAGATGCTAGTGCTCATCTCCAAAACTTTCTGGAGGTATGCAGCACTTTCACTAACAAGGATGTCCCCAGAGATGCTATACTACTTCGCCTCTTCCCATTCTCACTCTTGTGGAGAGCGAAGCAGTGGTTCTACGCCAATAAGGAGAAGAATACCACATGGACACTATGTTCTACCAATTTCCTGGTGAAGTTCTTTCCCGTGGGCAAGACAAATGCTCTCCGTGGGAAGATAACAAACTTTCAGCAACAACATGATGAGACTATCACAGAAGCTTGGGAGAACTTTCAAGACTACATCCTTGAATGTCCTCATCATGGAATGGAGAATTGGCTGCTCATGCAGACATTCTATCATGGGCTCAGCAACAGCACTCGTGAGACCATGGATGCTGCTGCTAGAGGTGCATTCTTATCGCTCACTATTCCTCAAGCCACAGCTCTTGTGGAGAAGATGGTATCCAACAAAGGTTGGAGTAAAGAGAGAACTCAAACCCGCAAGAAAGGTGGAGGAATGCACCAGCTCAAAGAGGTAGACATGTTGTCTGCCAAGATGAACCTGCTAATGAAGAGGCTTGATGTGAGGGCCACTGAAAAGAAAGAAGTCATGCATATACATGATGCTCGCATCACGTGTGAAGAGTGTGGAGAGACTGGGCATACAGGCGCCAACTGCCTAGTGCTGAAGGAGGATGTGAACTACCTCAACAACAACAACAACAATAGCTACTACTACTACTACTACTACTACTACTACTATCATGCTTTCAAAATCAAGGAAATTTGTAATCAACAACGAGATGTCTAACTATTAGTAACTACTCGGGCAACTTTTAAGGTAACAACTCCTCTTACAATAATTACAATCGGCCACCTTTGAGAGAGTTAGTGCTTAGCCAAGGCAAGTTGATGGACAACTGTCCAACAAACTAACATCCAATGACAAGACTGTTGGGGGACAACCGGGACAGGCACCCGTCCGCTAAATAGATGAATTGTTGATTCGGTTGGTCAAGCGAATCAACCACCAGGTGGATTCGGTCACCGGCGTCGACTGGTAGCGGACTGACGGTCCAACCCGCCTAGGGGTGGGGTCACCGAAACACCCATGCAGGGGGGCTTTGGTGCTCTAATCGAATCTGCCCTGGGCGGTTGGCCGATGTTTTACTTGTGCAGGGACACCGTGCCACTACTCCTATGATGACTACTCGCTGAAGTGTGGGCCTGGTGCTGTCGGCCATTCGGCCGGCATCCTGGAAAGGTACCTAGAAGATGGTTACGCCCTTGCCATCAAGTAGCAGGAGAATATAGGAGAAGCGGCCCAAGGGCATTGTGGTCTTGTAAATGCCTACGGGCGCCTATAAATATTGCCCTGATGGGACTGTACAAGGGATCGGAATATAATGGAAGTTGTTGAGCTTGTGTTACGCATTCCATTTCGTGTTCCGTGCATGACTTCGTAGGTAGATTCAGCATTGCTTTGTAAGTAGATTCGGGTTAACCACCGGAGGGGTTCTAAGGTTTGGCCTTAGAACAACATTGGTGCCCACCGTGGTTGTCGGCGTGAACATACCATGGCTCCAAAGGGCAAGGCGAAGGCGGGTGCGGGGATCATCGAAGGAACCCGCACGGCGTATTCGGTTCGGCAAACCGAAGTTACTCAATAGTCCGGCGCTTTGTCGGGAGTATCCATCCGGCAAGCCGAAGGTGCAAGGGCACCAACACTTGACCAATGACGCCGGAGCACGGGTTACTATTGGGTATTTTAAACGCACACGAGAAAAATCCACAAGCACATGGATACCGATGTAGCTTTCACCCGGAGTATTCCAGTATCAATTTCCACGGGAACGTGAAGTGTACTAGAGAATCAAGGCCGTCAAAGGATAAAGATAAGAAAAGAATGATATATGTGTTTTTGGTGGGTGGAGAGGAACCTTCTAGAGTTTTCTAAGTTGATTGGATGATCAAAATAGGCTTACTATACTATACTTGCTTTGGAGCAGCGAAGTCCTTTCCAACTCTCAAAAGACTCGGGAAGATAGTAATTGGGAGAAGGTTGTCTAAAGCTCTACGAAACACCAACCCGAACGTGGTGGAATACAAAGACCCGACTTGTAGCTGTCACCTCCGGGGCTACCACAACTATCCGTGGATTGGGCGCAAACTCGGGTAAACTATAGCCTAGACACCACGTCTACACTATCGCTTACTACTCTAGTTTCACGTAAAAACTAAAGCACTCAATACGAGCGGAGATCTAGCAAGTATAATAAAGCAAGAATTAAATAAAGAACTAAACTTAGAAATAATAATTAAAGAACTGGAGAGTAGTTTGGAAGACGAACTAGATGCTACAATAGTACAATGTTGAGGAAGATCCTACAGATCCGGCTCCTCCTCGACTCTCTCCTCCTCTCTCTCCCTATTTTCTAGATACAACTAGATGAACTAGAACTAGAACTAGATGAACTAGAACTAGAACTAGATGAACTAGAGGACCCTCTTCTACTAGGATGGAGGATGAAACCCTAGCTTTTGATCCGTAGAAGAATAATGATGGAAAAACTAGAGGGGGGCGCCCTCGCCTTCTATATAGCCCAGGTGGAGTAGCCCCTAAGGAATCGCCACATCATCAATTCGCGTCACGTTTATTCTCCATCATTGGATCAAACCGACCTTAAACGGGTGGTTTTTATTAATCCTCAAGGTCGGTGGAGCAGGGATCCGCGAGGCTGATGCTGATTGGTCCCGGGTCACGGGGCTCCGGTTTGGGGTCGGGCGGCCGCCTCGGCAGGCCGATTTGGGCTCCGTTTGGTCCGAGCCTTCTCGAACCTTCTTGATTACAGAATTTTACCATATCGCCTTTTATCTCTATGTAAACTCCGACATGTGGGCCTTCCTTGGTTATTTTCACCATTTGTCACCTGAAAAAAGACATTCACCAAAACTTGTGGAATTCCGTTAGTATAACCCCTATACCTATGTTGGTGATCACCTTTTCGCGGTTATAAAAGTTATGTTGATGGTTAAAAATTGACGTTAACTACCGTCAACAAACTCCCCAAGCTAAACCTTTGCTCATCCGAGCAAAGCTAAACTCAAACCAAGGATGAGGAGTTGCTACAATGCTTTCACGCCTCAAAAGTACACATGCGTTCAAACGGGAACTCTCTTCCGGATTAGAGTGGACTATTCGACTTCAAACTTACCCGTATTACCTTCGACCATGGGGCTTGTAGCCTTCACTTTGGTCTTGAGCGGTTGAAAGACGGAACGGTCAAGTCAAGCACTATGTCTCTAGCTCTTTGCTCAACCTTCATTCGGAGTTTTTGGCAAGTTTTTCAAATAAAACTCGTGAGATTCCCGTGTATGACCCTTTCAAGTCTCTCTTTTGTGGTATTTCTAGATCCTTACCAAGGCATTGATGGTGTATGCCTTCTCTCTTCTCTCAAGATATGTGGTGTTTTGGCATAAGGCGAGTAACATTGTGCCTTCACTCTCTCACCCTACTCTAATAGGCTTATGTAGGTTTGTAGGTGGGAGCTTATACATATGTTGCATAGTCAAACCATGGATCCGAAGAAACTAGACATACAATCAAATCAAGATGTGCATTTGTGTGGTCCTATATGGGTTAAGTGGATATATGGTGGTAGTGGAAAATGATGATGATAGATATAAGAAGAAATGAAGGGGTAAAGGGATGATAATGGTGAACACCTAATTCTACTTTTGCTCCTTGAAGAAATTCATACCTCCTTTGTAATTGAACTATGATGACTTTGGGAAGAACATGGGGTACATTTGAAAATCTCGCTATGATGGGACATTGTTGGGACATTCCTTCTTGCTTCCTCCTTCTTCTTCTTCTTTTT